>CM040238.1:87817015-88207359 GCA_022545495.1 Chrysanthemum lavandulifolium | reverse complement strand
AGTTTGTGTCGAAGTAATTAGTTCGAATAAGCAATTTGTAGTCGCTTAATCTTAATTGCTTCACGGATAAACATTTTAATATGAAATCCCAAACACCCCTTATGAAGATAATGATAGTTGCTTATCCTGTTGTGTTTTGTCAGAGTTAATAATCTGCCTTTTTTTTTTTTTTTTTTTCTGTTGATATGAAAAGTGTGAGGGCATAAATAGATATGTGATAAACAATGACTGCGTGTTGAACACAAGGTCAGTTATGGATATTCAGAAAGAACTAAAAGTTGTTGTCAAGATCCCCTAGATAGAACCTGAGACGAAGTACTAAATATAAGGCATATGTAAGGGAGTCGGTCCTACTTATGAAGGTGAAGGGGAAAGCTCTAGATCGTTGAAAATAAGATGATGACTGACTTTAAGATAACTTAGCCATCGTGTTTCTTTTATTAAGCAATTCCAGACACTCTTTTACTTGCCTAATACGACTGCTTATATGCTTATTCTATATATGGGTCTGTATTTGCTTAGCAGCCTTAGCTATAACGAGATAGAATATATGAGTCTTAGTGATCACTGCATATTATTAGTACTCAAATGTTGCAGCAGTAAATCTTTTATTAAGATTGTAAATTCGAAGAGGTACAAAGATAGGGCATATTTAGTCTAATTAGTGCCTAGCTTCAACTTTAAACATGATATTTGTGGCTTCAAGACTCGTGCTAACAAGGTATATGCTTAAAAAAAGAAAGTATTTGAGATAGTGTATAGATATAAGATGTTAGATAAATGAGCACAATTTAGCAGCTATATGTGCTCTTTCAGTAGAGAAAGTTTTGATAAATCATATTCCTAAAGCGATAATGGAAACTAAACGAGTCATGGTTCAAAGTAGCATAACATAAACAAAGCCCTTTTCAAAGTGAACCATAAGTCAGTGTACAATGACTCCCTTGCAACCCCACCAAAACCATATTCCTTAGAGTAATAAAGTTTGCACTTGCACACCTCATTTTTTATTTTCTGTCCTTAAGAATAAAATTAAACATCACTCTGTAGTGTTAGTTCGTGAGCGCATACCTAAGCTGGAATGAGTCTACATGCAGATGGATTTGTTAAGTTTCTTCATTATAGAAAACCTTTAAAGCCGTCTACTTGCATAATTTAGATATTGTTGTTTTTATAATACACATAACTTATTCACATTTGGTATATTTCTGAACAATTTTCAAAATGTGCAGCTTTTCTTGAATCATTATGGAGAGACATAGACATGAACCAGTTTAATCATGACCCATCAAAAGACCTAAACCTCATCATAGTCTCACATGGGCTAGCTTCGCGAGTCTTCTTAATGAAGTGGTTCAAGTGGACGGTCGAACAATTCGAGTACCTACACAATTTTAGCAATTGTGAGTATCGAGTAATGCAGTTGGGTGTTGGTGGTGAGTACAGTCTAGCTGTTCACCACTCGATGAAGAGATGCGAGGAAGGGACTGTCTCTGAAATGATAGCTGGCCAGAAATGGCGAGCTCATGCTGAAAAGGGTGCGAGCATGGAGAAATTACCGTGGTACCTTGACAGTTTCTTAGACCGTGTAAGTGAGAATGGTGATGATGATGATGATGATGATGTTGATGGTAATGAAAATGAAAATGATAAAGATGATGATAACAATATTGACGATAATGTTTCTTGAGTTCTATTGTTAAAAGAGTCATTGCAAATGTTCTTGCAGAAAGGAATCCATTCATCGCTAGTATGCTCATTACCTGTAGTGTATTGATCATGTACTTCTCACAGCAGTTGTGGTGTCTATTAGTTACTTCTTTTATATTCTTTCGATTCTTTTTGTCTCGTGAAGATTGTAAAAATTGGTACTATACTTGTAATAAAATACCGTTTGGATAGTTGCTAACTAATGTTCTTTTAATAATCACACTTTTACAACCCTCTTTTCCCAAGCCACCATACTGATTAGAGTTTGAGAACCTGGAAGATTTTGTATGGATAATCCGATAATTACAGAACCTTTGTGTTAAACATGTTGAAACACTTGCCAATGGTGACTTTTAGAAATGTTATTACTGTTCAAGTAAATGTGTTAAAGATAAAGGGCTAAAATATAAATGTGTTATCAAAGTATAAGTGTGTATGGACTAAAATACCCTCGACTACAAAACAAAAATCAGATATTGACTTTGTCAAAGGACTAGTTTGGCATTAAAAACCCAAGTTTTGGACATGTGGCGATGATAATGCCCAGTTTTGTCCCAACGCGAAGCGGATTGACAAGTTTAGGGACCAACGGTGTATTTTAGTCTTGTTTTTATATACCCATTTTGTTCCAATTATGGTTTGGTTTTTAGGTGAAGGGACAAGTGTCCAAACATTGTTAGAAACAAATTGATTTAATTCCTCTTGCATTGCCATAACCCAACTTTCATTTTTTATGGCTTCTTGAGTGTTTTTAGTTTCTATGGTTGATACGAAACAAAATAGACTACTTTGGTTTTGGACTTGAGACCTTACAGTTCTTTCATTTAATTTTTATATAACCTTTTCTACGGGATGATCTTTAGACTCTTTAACATTGATGATTTCATTGTTTAATGGTTCATCTTCCTTTTTTATATTTTCTTTTATTTCTAAGAGTTAACTTTCGATTAAGTCGTCATCGACAAGAGGTAAGGTAGTTTTGGGTGGACTCTCCTCAAATTTGACATTTAAAGATTCTTTAACTTTCATGGTTTCTTCATTAAGTATTACGTATGCTTTACTATTAGGAGAATATCCTAAGAAGATAACTTCGGTTGATTTTGGATCAAATTTAGTTAGATAGTCTTTAGTGTTAAGTATAAAACATTTTCTACCAAAGATTCGAAAGTGTTCTAACGAAGGCTTTTTGCCTCGTAACAACTCGTATGGAGTATTTCCTAAGAATGGTCTAATCAAGACTCGATTTAGTATATAGGTTGATGTGTCGACGACATTGCACCAAAATGTTTGAGGAATAGATTGCTCATTAATCATGGTGCGACTTTTTTGTAGGGTTCTATTTTTCCTTTCAACTACCCCATTTGATTGTGGAGTGCGAGGAGCCGAGAAATTGTGGGTAATACCATTAGCATCACAAAAAGATCCAAATTGCACTTCATTATCAAATTCTCGACCATGATCCGTTCGGATTGACACAATAGGACTTCCTAGTTGTCTTTGGTTTTTTTACTTAAGATTTCAATGTAATCAAACATTTCAGTTTTATTCTTTAAAAATTTAGTCCATGTGTACCTAGAGTAATCATCCACTATAACCAAGGTATAGAAGTTACCTCCGTAACTTTTGATAGCGGATGGACCAAATAAATTCATATGTAGTAATTCTAGACACTTTGTAGTAGAAACAATAATTTTAGCTTTATGACTAGCATGGATTTGTTTTCCGATGTTACAAGCATCACAAAAATGATGTTCGTATTTTAGTTTAGGTAGGTTTCTTACAAGTTCTTTAGATGATAGCGACTGAAGAAGTCGCATATTGGCGTGACCCAATCTTCGATGCCATAAGATCGAAGTATCATCCATACAAGTAAGACAAATTTTATCTTTTGGTTCATTTCCAATTTTAATAACGTAGACTTCATGTTTTCTAATGCCTCTTCCTATAATAATACCATTTATCAAGATTTTACTACCGGTTTCGCTAAAGAGTACGTTGCACTTTTTATCACATATTTGACCTATACTTAGTATATTAAAGTTTAGGTTTTCTACGTGACATACGTCGTTAATGGTCAAGGATTTTTGAGAGATTGTACTTTTTCTGATGATTTTGCTCTTGCTATTGTCAAATACCACATTTCATCCATTGAAGGATTCGTATGTGGAGAACAAAGCCTTATTACCGGTCATATGCCTTGTGCACCCGCTATCCTTGATCCATTCATCTGGATCCAAGTCAACCTTTAGGCACACCTAAGAAAACAATTAACTCAAAAGTTTGGTCCCAATTTGTTCATGGGTCCATTGGTGTTATACATTTCATTCATATGAGGCATATATGAAAATGGTGAAAAAGCATTCCAAGGTGTATAGTTTTGAAATGGAAAACCATTTTGTCTGTTAGGATTACATCGTATTTGATGGTGGTTACTTCTAGGATAAACATTGTTTGGCCTTCTTATAGCTGTGTTCGGTTTAGAAAACGATGGGCCTTTGTTTTTCATAAAACTTTGACCTTGTTTTAGTAAAGGTGGTTGTTTGACATTTCTAACAGTAACATGGGTTGGTTTCCTTTTGTTAACAATAACAAATTCGGTTCTAGAAGAGATGGTTGCGTTATTTTTAGTGGTTACTGCTGCAGATACCCGGATCCCTAAATTTACACTAGCCGGATCCTTTTTCAAGGGATCCGTCGGATCCGGGACTAAGTGGCTGTTTTTTCAATTGTTTTAACGAATTGTGTTTTCTTAATCTCGCTAGTTGACGCAACGTGTTCCTGAATACCTAAAACCTTTGATTATTACCCGTTTTAACACTAAAAAGTATTTTATCAAGGTAATTAGTACTTAGTCTAGCAATCTTAGAATCAAGGTGATCAACTAGAGTTTGAAGTTCTACACAAAGCTTGCATTCACTACTTACTTCTTTTCCCTTTTCTAGTCTCTTCAATTTATCTTTTAGTTCAAGAACTTCCTTTTCTAAAAGTTCATTTTTATTTTTCAAAAGCTTGTTTTTGTTAATTACCTTGAGACTAATTTTGCAAAGCTTGTTATATTCAATATGTAAGGATTCATCATCTAAAGATGAACTACTATAATATAGAGAGTCGGAATATACCTCGTTGGAGTCTTTTGCCATGAGACAAATTTCTTCTTTCTCTTCCTCACTCATTCCCCATGAACCACTCACGAACGCCTTTTGTTCGTCCCGTTTGGGACACTCACAAATGAAGTGATTTGGATCCCCGCATTTGAAACATTTTCGTTCATCCTTCACTTTCTTTTCGTCTTTACTTTTCCGAGTATCTGTGATAACGTACCTTTTCGGCTTCCGTAAATATAAAAAAAAATATAATTTTGTAAACATTTTCAAAAGCGTAACAATACGGTATCACTATTACGTAGAGATTAAGTTATAATCGTTTTGCCCTTTAGTCAGTCGGTGTCGGTATGTGTCGAGTGTCGGTTTTTATGTTTTACGAGAAAATCTATCGTTTTCGATTCAAATAAACTTGGAAAAATCCAGAAGTGAAACTTAAGAAATAAATACTATAATTTATTGTTAAAATTTGTTTGAAATTTTATGGGGTCTTACACTATATAATATTCGTATCAATTTAAACGTATAAGATATACATGCAATCTATTCTATAATTACAAAACACGTACATATCCTATTAGCAGTACAAACCATATGTACTAGCAGTTAGTACTGCTAGTGTATTCTTTCCTACTCTAGTTTGTATGCCTGACAGTACCTATAGCAGTTAGTACTTCTACGTTTAATTCCTAACAATCCTCCTCTAAACTTATGATTTCTCTGTAAATCACTAAGTTTCTTCAATTAAACTTCAAGTCTTCTGATGAGGGGGGATTCTTCCAAACATACTACTTCCTCTCTGATATCTCCTCAATCTTCTGCAAAAGCTTATAAACCACATGAGACCTTTTATTTTCAAAAGTAGACAATTTGGAGTCAAGCATCTGAATGGCAACAAGAGTAGAAAGTGGGTAGTCTCTATCAACAAGCATGTAGATCCATCTCTCACTGAGTTCCACAGTATGTACTCCACAATATTGAAAGAGCTTCCAGCTTTTTACCATGTATTCCTCCCACCAATAATCATTAGCATCTGGCTCAAATATACATTTTAGAGCATGCCAGATGGCCAAGTTAAGGGTTCATGTAGGTCTTGTAGTACTATATCTGAATTTTACAATGTTTCACAATGCCTCCAAATCTTTCCTATCAACAAAGTGTAACATGTAGGAAACTGATGGGTATCTTCCTTTGTAGCCATTTAACCTGGTTAACTTTATGAAATTTTTGAATCCGTCAGATACAATTTGCCAATCAGTGATGGGAAATCTTGCAGTTAGGGGAGCTGCATCAACTGCATCTTCTTTTATCACCAGTTGATCCAGTCTTTGTTCATCTTCACTGAGCTTCTGTTTCTTTACAACATCAAACTCCATAGATGAACCAACCCTTTTTGCACCTAAAAAGTTTTCTTCTTCATTAATAGGAGTGAATCTCTGAATCTTTCTATATGCATTTAAGTACAATTTTTCTATCTCAGTGCTTTATTTTCCCTTCAACTGATGTGCTTTCCAGTTATCTTGATTTTTAAGGAATTCCATCATCTGATGAGTAATTTGTGCTTTTGTTGAAGGCTTAGGTCTTCTTCTCTTTCTTTGACCTTTCTTGATGATCTCAATTAAGCCATTCACAGCAGCCTCTATCTCTTCTTCATCTGAATTTCATGATCTGTCTCTTGCATTTAAAGTTGCCCAGGTTCGTGTCAATGAGCTTGAAGCCGAGAATTTAAAATTGCAAGAAAAAATACAAAAGGATGATCATGATAACATGGTTAGGCATTTGTCTAAATTAGAGGTTGGTTATCTTGATTTGCAATTAAAATATCAACATCTAGATGAAAGAATCAAAACCTCAAATGCCAAGACATCTTTGGATGCTCCTGAATTTGATGCATATTTTGAAATAAGCACACGAGATGAACGAATTCAAGCTCACTGTAACACGATCCAAAAATTGAAAACTCAGATTTCCTAATTGAAGGGAAATAGGAGTGAAGTGGTAGGCTCCCATATACCACTGCCTTTAGATTCTCAGAATTTTCAATATCAAAACATCATCAATAAATTGCAACATGAAAACGAACACTTTCAAGTTGAAAATTCAAAGGTTAAATCGCAACACAAAGAGTTATATGATTCAGTTAAGGCCACTCATGACAAACACATTGAAAAGATAACTTCTTTGCTTAACGAGATTGAGAATCTAAAGAGTCAGGTGAAAGGGAAAATGCCAATTCTCACTTGTAAATATGTTGTTCCAAAGGTTTTCGCTTGTAATAACTATTCCATTAAAGTGACGTATATCCCCCTCCTCTTAGGAATAATAAGCTTGCATATCAAGCATATCTCACATACCTTAAGGATAGCCTAGAGAGTCTCCGTGAGACCGTAGAAGACGATAGAATAGAGAAACCACTTGATAGTGTTGTTGCCACATGTCCTAAATGATCTCAGGAACTCTTAGAATATGTCATTGCCACATGTCCTAAAACAGGTACCAAACGAGATAGAGTAGTTGCACCCTCTTCAATGCCTAAGATCAAGCATGTTACCTTTGATGTATCCCTGAAAACCGCAGAACCCAGCACTTCTAGGCCATAAATGCAAAAAGCAGTGAAACAAACTAATATTCCTGTCGTTATTTCTACAGGAGTAAGCAGTGACACTAAAGCTAGCGGGTCAAAGCCTAGAGGCAATACAAAGCAAGATAGGACCTCTCAAGCTAAGAGTGATCAAGTGAAGGAAGTAGAAGACCACCGTAGGAATAATAAGTTTATGTTGAACAATTTAAATCGTGTTGATTCTAGTATTAGCTATAAGCGTACTGTAATTAATTCGAATTCTACTGTTGTCCCATGTAATGAATGTTTAATTTCTGGTAATTATGATGAATGTGTTGTGTCATATTTGAGGCCTTCTGATAATTCCCAGTTTATAAAGTTTGGAAAGTAAAACAGATTAAACAATCTTTGAAACCTACATGGAAAGAGTTCACTAATACGGGTTATAAGTGTAAACCCACAGGTCGTAAAATCAAAATTGCCTTGCCTAGAACAGTGTCTGTTAAGATATGGAGGCCCACTAGTAGAATTATTCCTTTAGGAACATAGTGAAATTTGACTGAGTCCATTGCTTCCACTAGTGCTGCCCCCACTAATAATGTCATGGAATCTTGGGATGCTATAGGTCTTCAGATTGTTTTTGTTAAACAATCGGACCCCATTTTCACGTAGGGATCCACTGCTTCCAGTTACCCATTCTCGTCTATTTTCAAATGCAGGTAGTACAAATCGTCCTTTGATATTTGGATTCAAGCTGCTCAAAACATATGACTGGGGATCGTTCACGGCTCAAGAACTTCATGAATAAGTTTATCGGGACTGTTAGATTTAGGAACGATCATTTTGGGGCAATTATAGGTTATGGAGATTATGTTTTTGGTGACAGTGTTATCTCCCAGGTATACTATGTGGAAGGACTTGGCCACAATCTATTCTCTGTTGGTCAATTTTGTGATTCAGATCTGGAAGTGGCTTTCAGAAAACACACATGTTTTGTTAGAGAGTTGGATGGTGTTGATCCTCTAAAGGGATCTCGTGGCACCAATTTGTACACCATCTCTATTGAAGACATAATGAGGTCTTCTTCTATTTTCTTGTTATCAAAGGCATCAAAGAATAACTCATGCTTATGGCACCGTCAACTCAATCACTTGAACTTTGGTACCATAAATGATCTTGCTAGAAAGGACCTTGTAAGAGGCTTACCCCGGTTAAAATTTGAAAAAGATCATCTTTGTTCTGCTTGCCAACTGGGCAAAAGAAAAAAATATGCCCATAAACCCAAACCTACCAACACCATCATGGAAGTTCTTCACACCCTTCACATGAATCTATGTGGACCCATGAGAGTGCAAAGTATCAATAGGAAGAAGTATATCCTAGTTGTTGTAGACGACTATTCTCGGTTCACTTGGGTGAAGTTTTTGAGAACCAAGGATGAAACTCCGGAGGTTATCATTAAACTTATCAAACAACTACATGCCAGACTTAACAAAACCGTCAGAGTCATCTGGACTGATAACAGAACTGAGTTTGTTAACAAACAGCTCATTCAATTTTATGAAAATATCGGCATTAGTCACCAGAAAAGTGTCCCACGCACTCCTCAGCAGAACGGTGTTGTTGAAAGGCGTAATCGTACTCTTGTGGAAGCTGATCGAACCATTCTGATTTTCTCAAAGGCTCCGATCTTTCTCTGGGCAGAAGCTATTGCCACGGCATGTTACACCCAAAACCGATCCCTAATAAATACTCTTCACGGCAAAACTCCATATGAATTAGTGCACAACAGGAGACCAGATCTCTCATTTCTACCTGTGTTTGGGGCTTTATGCTATCCAACCAATGACAGTCAAGATCTGGGAAAGTTGAAAGCTAAAGCTAACATTGGATTTTTCATTGGTTATGCACCGGATCGTAAGGGTTACCGAACTACAACAAAAGAACCCGAGATATCATGGAAACTATTCACGTAACGTTTGATGATTGAACTGAGAAACTGGGTCCTGGAAACACCAATTCTGGACCACATCCCAACTTTTGTCACCTGGACCAATTAGTTCAGGTCTTGTATAGAATCGCACGCCCGCAGCTCCCTATGTACCTCCTTCAGAAGAAGATTTGAAGATTTTGTTTGATCCAATGTTTGATGAATACTTTGAGCCAACAACCGATGATACTCCTGCACTACCAGCTGTTGTTGCTCTTGTTCCAAACAATCCAAATGGTCCATCGGTCTCTATTTCCATAAGTCAAGAAGCTCCATTTATAGACCATTCACCATCATCATCGAATCCTCAATCGTCTTCGGTACATCAAGGCACTGCAATAGATAATTCTTTTGACGTTAACCCCTTTGCTACTCCTGGAGATGCTCCATTTGAGAACATATTTGCACCTGAACCCACTCCAGAGACATCTTCTTCAGGGGATCTTAACTCTGTGATAACGCTACACGCGTCGTTCGGGGTCAAAGAAACTTCCTTTTCGGCGAGCTAGTTTTTCAACACCCTAGGCAGTGAACCTAATCGTTGTAGTGTAGTATTATGGTAAGTCACGAGAATTGATATCATTCTCTAGGGGAATATGAATGCTAGTAAGAAGTTACTACGCTAAGGTTGGGGTTGAGGAAGATTATTTTTTATCTTTTTATGTTTTTAGGAAATGGAAAGGTACGAATATCGGGGTTTGGATTTGGGGGTTTGGTATTTCTACCAATTACTTCTATTTATCTAATTTTCTAAACTAAGGTGTATGTAGTCTATGTCTATTGTTGTGTGCTCGTATGATAGTTAAAAATGTATTTGCTTAGGCTTTATTACTCCCTAGTTATCTCATATTGGTGGTTGAATTGTCACATCCTTATTCTTAATTGCGTTGTGTCTCTAAGGTCATAGGGTATGCGTTTATCCCTAACTCTTTGAAGCTACCAAAGGTTAATGACTACAAAATCTCTAGGATTCATAAACTTTAACTCTAAGGTATTCTTTGAATGACTTATCTAGAATTACTCTAGGCGATTATAAGCTAAGGTTCATCAAAGATCAATCAAGCATTACAAACACAACGAATGACCTACCGCAATACTAGGTCAATCACAATTAAGCTAAGAGACAACCACTCAATATTCAATAACTAAGTTTCATATTACCTAAGCAAACACACAAGTAAATTAGCCGGACATGGGGAACATGCAAGCATACACACAATCAAAGGAAGACATAATTAAATTAATGAACTAAAACACGTATCTTGATGTAATATAGGGTATGGAACCCTAAAATACTTTACAAGACAGCCTTGGTTCGGTTTAGGTTATTACTCCAAAAGACTACACACTGAAAACTAAAAAATTCGGATTCTATATATAAGATTACAAATGCGACGGCGTCACCCTTTAATTTGTGACGCCGTCGGGTCGCCGTTATTAGGGTTTCGTCTTGGCCACGTTATCATTATGACGGCGTCACCTTATGTCCGTGAGGCCGTCCCCTTGGTCTCGGCGTCGTCGGATCAAATCTAGGCCGTCGAGTTGCGACGCCTACTCTTTTAAAACCGAAGCCGTCACTTGTAAATGAGCAATTTGGCTCTTGTATCGTCACAAAACATCTTCCGACGGCATCACGGTATAACTGGCGCCGTCCCCCGATTCAATGACACGAGTGTCTCGATTCTTGAATTTGGCCATTTTCTTCGTATATTCATGCCTTTTCATCCGAATAAGTGTCATTCCAGTAATTTGCCTTCAAGATACCTAAAAAGTGAAAAGGCACGATATTAAGTAATAACGGATACAAAAGTGATCAAATAAAGGCTTAAACGACCCCTCAAAAAGGTACATTTTAAAACCTTATCAAATATCCCTACACTTGGTATTTGCTTGTCCTCAAGCAAATGTGCTTTTAGCCAATTGATTTATAAGTTAGAGGTCATGAAGCATTAGTTTAGAATGATCCACAACACATATAAGCCCCAAAAAAGTCATAACAAGCACGAAAATTACATACTAGCACCTCACATGGGGTGTTTGGATACTCACATCTCTCGGGTGTATATGAAATATAACAAAGTGAAAATGGAAGATAAACACTCATTAACCGGTCCTAGTACATAGATTACCATAGGCTTGAGACTAGATCAAGCCTCCATCGCTTTGGCGTAAGCACCTAGGAAAGACTATCCAAGAGGTCTTTTAAAGGGTTATAATGATAGGCTTACGGTAGGGAAACAAAGGGTTTGGTGGGATAGGCGATTTAGTGGTGGCAATTCTAAAATCTTTATGTTACAAGCATGCGAAGAATGGCGTTGCTAAGCCAAGACTCGACACTCTAAACTCTAGATAACTTAAACAAACAAACATAAATTAAAAGATAGATGTAGGATTGTAGCCCGTATGTTTTTCTTAATTTTTTTTACACACTTTTACTCTACCATCCTCTATGATAACATCAAAATGAAAAGATCAAAACACTTGGAGTACATCATTATGCAAATAAAGGGAATTTGAATTTAACGTTCCCTTCCCGTCATCTCATAAAATTTAACTTTTCCCATGAGTCCCAATCGTCCCAAAAACTATGTACAAAGGATATGACTCGACTTAGCAACTTATGCAAGCAACTAGATAATTGAACTAAGGGTTAAGTGTGATAACAATAATGCACTAAAAGTGAGTGCATACAAGGTAGGCTAAGGCAATTTGGGTGTACATTTGGGGGTGGATTGTAAACAATGCTCTTCATTGATATTCCAGAAAACTGAAACCTCACGAGAACCGCGAAAAGGATAGGCTCTGAGGGGTTAACTAGGGGTATCGTGTACTAAAGATGAGTACAACGCAAGGGTGTGGGGGAATTACTCAACCGATGTGGAAGAAGTAATTATATTACGGGTATCAAACAAGGGTTATCCTAATGCCTCTTATCATTTAGTTATTCCTAACTACACAAGTGTAGTCTTACTAGCGATCTCGGGATGCATCACAAAACAAGTTCTAGAATCTATTATACTACCGGTTAACACTCTAAGCATTAAAGATGAATACTTTAATTCCTACTAATCTAAGGGCGATCCTCACATTTTGGGTGGAATTTAAGTGGTAAAGGGTTTTTGTGCTAGTCATATAATTTCCTATCCATGAGACGCTTTATTAAGACTAATGGCCCACTCCTATATGTCATGAAAAATTTTAAATTTGGTGCTAAAATTACCCTAACCGATATTTTTCATGGTTTATTACACAAATGAAATTGGACAAAGCAAATATTCAAGGATAAGCATAGTTTCAAAGTTCCGTTTATTTTCCTCCTACACTTAAACCGAACATTGTCCCTATGTTCCCGAAAGTATGAAAGTTATGATAACGGAAGGTAATAAAAGATGAAAGAAATGAATACTCCCCGATTAGCTCGGTAGGATCCGTGTAAAGTGGTGGTTACATCTTTCTTCAAGAAGAACGTTTGCGTGAAAAGCTCCTTCTCATCTTATGTATCTTCTTCTTGGTAAATTAAACTGCACACTTGAAGAAAACAAACGAAACCTTCGTAAAATTGGCGGTAATAATATATATAGGACTCTACTAAACTAGGATATAATGCTTGTGGAATGGATGTTTCTGATATTCGGAAAATTAAGACTTGGAAAATTCCAAAAATTTATAAGTAGCTCGAAAACGAGAAAAAGTAATCGATTGTTTACGCTCCTTCCCGGCCGTCAGTTATCTTAAAAAAGCGGTCTGCGATTTTGGAAAAATTCGGAAAATTTACATCTTTAGAATCGGAAAATTTCACGCAAAACATCCATTATGACTCGATACAAGCATTTGACTCGAACAACACACATGTATATCTTTTAATTAATTGAAATTCTCATGTTTACGTTTCTTTTGAAAACGTGTGTAATCCTCCCTACACTTATCCCTTATGTAAAATACCTTTATATGTAATTAAGACGAGGTTAAAGACAAAATAAAACATTTTTACAAATTTAAACATGAGAATAAATAATCAATAAAAGATACATGACACACAAACAAGCAAACAATTAAGCATGGGTTGCCTCCCACGAAGCGCTTTTTTTTTTATGAGTCTTGTAGCTAGACTCGAAGTCGTGCCCCTACGTTACTTCATTACCGTCACCTTCCTTTTTTGCTCTTCCTTCATCAAAAGGACGTAGACGTTGTATGCTTACCGTGGATTCCTTGACAACGTCATCTATTATGGTAACGGTTTTATCCTTTAGACTACTTTCCTTCACCGTATAAGGCCCAAACCACCTTGGCTTGTTTCTACCTCGTAACGCTCTTATTCGTGATTTGTATAAGAGTACTTTCTCTCCCTTTAAAAATTCCTTAGGGTTCTTCAATGTTTGTGGTATTGAAGTGGGATTATTTCCTAACTTTTTATCGCGCTTCCACAATGTTGCATGTAGTCCTTGAACCATGAAATCTCTAAGCCCTTTTTCCCAATCGTTCATTTTCTTCTTAACCACATTGTTAGGGATTTGTGGATTCTCATCCATAATCTTTTTCATGATCTTAAGAGGATACCTTGGTACAATGGGTATCCTAGCGTACCCTTTGCCGCTTTTAAGTATCATGATGCCCTCCCCGCATTTGATGGTTGCTTTGGCAGTGGCCAGAAAAGGTGTCCCAAGAATGAGTGGCATGTTTCTATCTTCCTCAATGTCTATGATCACAAAGTCCATCGGATAGACAATATTAGCCACCTCTATTAAAACATCCACTGCTATTCCTATGGGGTAGACATAGGTGTGATTTGCTAAGGAAAGTCTAAGATCGGTTTTGGCTGGCTTCTCCCTAGTCAACTTATTATAGATTGATAATGGCATTATGTTTACATCCGACCCTTGATCAGCTAAGGCATTTATATTATCAATGTCACCTATGCTACATGGTATCACGAAGTTCCCTGTGGTTTTTAGTTACTGGTTTTTTTAGAACCAGCTCATATAGAGGTCCCATAGGCATGGTGTCATACTCTTCTTCTGTTATTTTTCCTTCAAGGGCTTCCCTAAGAACCTCATTGTACCTAAAGTTGTTCACTTGGTTAACAATGGTTTTTTTGTTAATTTCGTGCTTAAGGTAGTACTCAATGGTCTCGGGCTCATTATTAGTTTCAGCCTCCTCCCTCTTGCTTTCCTCATTTTTCTTCTCCTCAACCTTTCCATCTTCAGGCATAATGGAAATGGCGTTAATAAACGACGTGGGAGGATAATCATTGCTTCTTACTAATACCTTCTCGGGAACTTTTGTCTTGGTATATTCATTTACCAAGTTCATCATTTCCGTCATCTTTGCCTGCATTTCCTCTCTTTTCCTATAAACCTCCTCTTCAAATTTTGCTAATCTCTCCGTATGAGTTGCCATGCACTCCCTCATTTGTTCCTTAAAGCTTGGTAAGAGTGGTATTGGGGAAGTAGAACGGAAGCGCCGTTCAGAATTAAAATTTTGCTCACGACTTGGGGATTCGGAGAAAGGTGTTAGGTGGTTGGTGGAATTGGCGGAGTTGACTATTTACCGAGGGATTCGTACGGGGGCTCTCTTATGCCTTTCAATCGGATAATCAATTCTTCTCTCAAAAGCACTCATTTGCTCTTCGGTGACGTTGGAAGAGTCAATAGGAGTTGATATGGCATTAACCACTTTAACGGGGGTTTCAGGGGATTCATTCCAATCTTCGTAGCTTCGATCGGCAAGCTCTTCTATAATATCCCAAGATTCCTCTGCGTTAAAGTCGCTAATCCTTCCACCGGCGGCTTGATCAATGGATCGCCTTGTGATGAAATCGGTATGGTCATAGAAGATTTGGATTTGAAGCCAAAGATCAATACCATAATGAGGGACTTTATGGAGTAAGTCCTTGAATCAAGTCCATGCTTTGTAGAGATATTCGCCTGGAAGTTGTCGAAACGTCAAGATGTCTCGTCTTAGTTTAGTGGTTCTCCCCGGTGGAAAAAATTGAGCAAGGAAGCGAGAGGTGAGATCATCCCAACTTGAGATGGAGCCAGCGGGAAGTCGCTCAAGCCAATTACTAGCTTGGTCCCGTAGAGATAATTGGAAGAGGCAGACGCGTGGTCTCCCGAGTAGTAGCATCGAGGTCGATGGAATCGACAATTTTAAGGAAATCCTTAAGATCTTGATTAGGATCTTGAACGAAGTCCATGGAATGCACATCCGTTTTGCACCAACCGGATGGTGTCGGATCGCAGGGCCGTAGTTTGGGCTTGGTCGGGAAGCTCAATGGTGTTTCTATAGCCTAGATGGCTTGGTCTTGAGTATTCACCAAGAGTACGGCCTCTTGGTAGGTCATTTGGTGATAGGTTGATGAATGGTGGTTGATTATCACCTTCCATGATGAAAAGTGATGGGGTTAATAACAAAGGTCACGAAGAAGGGGGATAGACTACGAGGAAGCTAAAAATGGGAAAAAAAGTTTACTTGATAGGAATCAAGCAAGGAAACCTACGAGGTGGACTCCTAACTAGCTATTCTATTCCCCGGCAGTGGCGCCAAAAATTTGATAACGCTACACGCGTCGTTCGGGGTCAAAGGAACTTCCTTTTCGTCGAGCAAGTTTTCCAACACCCTAGGCAGTGAACCTAATCATTGTATTGTAGTATTAGGGTAAGCCACGGGAATTGATATCGTTCTCTAGGGGAATAGGAATGCTAGTGAGAAGTTACTACGCTAAGGTTGGGGTTGAGGAAGATTATTTTTATCTTTTATGTTTTAGGAAATGGAAAGGTACGAATCTCGGGGTTTGGATTTGGGGTTTGGTATTTCTACCAATTACTTCTATTTATCTAATTATATAAACTAAGGTGTATGTAGTCTATGTCTATTGTTGTGTGCTCGTATGATAGTTAAAAATGTATTTGCTTAGGCTTTATTACTCCCTAGTTATCTCCTATTGGTGGTTGAATTGTCACGTCCTTATTCTTAATTGCGTTGTGTCTCTAAGGTCGTAGGGTATGCGTTTATCCCTAAGTCTTTGAAGCTACCAAAGGTTAATGACTACAAAATCTCTAGGATTCATAAACTTTAACTCTAAGGTATTCATTGAATGACTTGTCTACAATTACTCTAGGCGATTATAAGCTAAGGTTCATCAAAGATCAATCAAGCATTACAAACACAACGAATGACCTACCGCAATACTAGGTCAATCACAATTAAGCTAAGAGACAACCACTCAATATTCAATAACTAAGTTTCATATTACCAAAGCAAACACACAAGTAAATTAGCCGGACATGGGAAACATGCAAGCATGCACACAATCAAAGGAAGACATAATTAAATTAATGAAGTAAAACACTTATCTTGATGTAAGATAGGGTATGGAACCCTAAAATACTATACAAGACAGTCTTGGTTCAGTTTAGGTTTTTACTCCAAAAGACTACACACTGAAAACAAAAAAATTCGGATTCTATATATAAGATTACAAATGCGACGGCGTCACCCTTTAATTTGTGGCGCGTCGGTCGCCGATATTAGGGTTTCGTCTTGGCCACGTTATCATTATGACGGCGTCACCTTATGTCCTTGCGCCGTCCCTTCGGTCTTTGGCGTCGTCGGATCAAATCTAGGCCGTGCGAGTTGCGACGCCTACTCTTTTAAAACACAAGCCGTCACTTGTAAATGAGCAATTTGGCTCTTGTATCGTCATAAAACATCTTCGACGGCGTCACGGTATAACTGACGCCGTCCCCTTCGCCCAAAGCACTGAGTGTCTCGATTCTTGACTTTGGCCATTTTCTTCGTATATTCATGCCTTTTCGTCCGAATAAGTGTCATTCCATCAATTTCCCTTCAAGATACCTAAAAAGTGAAAAGGAACGATATTAAGTAATAACGGATACAAAAGTGATCAAATAAGGCTTAAACGACCCCTCAAAAAGGTACATTTAAAACCTTATCACTCTGCTACATCAGTTCCTTATCCTCAACCACGTGAACATCTCAGAAAATGGACAAATGATCATCCACTGGATAACATCATTGGGAATCCTTCTCGTCTAGTATCCACACGAAAGCAACTTGCCACGGATGCCTTGTGGTGCTTCTTCAATTCTGTACTATCCAAAGTCAAACCGTATGATGTCAAGACTACAATGACTGAGTACACCTTGTTTAATGCTATGCAAGATGAAATTCAGGAATTCGATCGACTTAACGTATGGGAATTAGTAGCACCTCCAGATTGTGCAATGATTATCATTATTAAGTGGATCTTCAAGGTGAAACTTGATGAGCACGGTGATGTTCTGAAGAACAAGGTGAGACTTGTTGCTAAGGGATACGACAAGAGGAGGGTATTGAATTTGAGGAATCATTCGCTTCGGTTGCACGTATAGAGGCTATCAGAATCTTTCTTGCTAATGCTGCCAGCAAGAATATGATAGTCTATCAAATGGATGTAAAGACTGCTTTTCTTAATGGCGATCTCAAAGAAGTGGTCTATGTCAGTCAACCGAAAGGATTTGTAAATCCTTAGCATCCTACTCATGTCTATCGTCTGAAAAAAGCTCTCTACGGCTTGAAGCATGCTCCAAGGGCATCGTACGATACTTTATCAAAGTTCCTTTTGGCAAACGGATTCTACAAAGGCGCTGTTGATCCTACATTGTTCACTCAGAAATCAGGCAAACATTTAATTCATGTTCAAATATATGTTGATGATATTATCTTTGCCTCGACTGACCAAAATGAATGTGGCCGTTTTCTAAAGAGATGAGTTCTAAATTCCAAATGTCAATGATGGGACAAATGTCATTTTTCTTAGGTTTACAAATTTCTCAAAGTCCCGGAGGCATTTTCATAAATCAATCTAAATATGCTAATGAAATATTAAATAAATTTGAATTTGATTCTAGTGACCCTGTTGACACTCCCATGGTGGAGATAAAAAACGGGATGAGGGCCTCTCGGGGATCCCGATTGATCAAACTAAGTGCCGTAGTATGATTGGATCCTTGATATATCTCACTGCCATTAGACCAAATATTCTGTTTTTTGTATGCGTGTGTGCTCGGTATCAGGCTAAGCCTACCAAGAAGCACCTTGAAGCGGTTAAACAGGTCTTTCGGTATTGATGAGTGTCCAAATACTCATCATTTTTATACCGTCTAGACTGCAAAATCATCTGAAAACACTCAAAAATGCATCAAAATGATAAAAATATCACAAATAAGTGTTTTATGTGTTTTAAATGCAAAAATATCAAAATCAGATGAAAACGTATCAAGTTTGCAAAATTGGCGCTTTAGTCCTCAAGTTTCAAAAGTTGTCAAATCTAGTCCCTAATATTTCAAAGATTGTGAATTTACCCTGGACATTTTAAATTGGAAAATGAACATTTTTAGTCCTTTGGTAATTCTAACTTGTCAAAATTGGTCTTTTGATAAATTTTGGAAAATTTAAAGTTTAATCCCCAGAGTTTCAATTTTGGCAAATACGGTCCTTGTATTACTTGAGATTTACAGGTTTGGTCCTTGGTTTATTTGGGAGTGACAAAATCAGCCCTTGGAACAACTTTGCGGATTTGGCAGTTTTGGTCCCTTGATTTTCAGGATTTACAAAACAAGTCCTTGTTTATTAAAAACCTTTACAAGCCCATGGCCCTTGTCAAAACCTAATGTGACCCCTGCCATAACACCTTTTGGACCGCCCTGTTTTGTGAACCCCCTTTTGATATTATACCCGGTCAACCTTTGGTCAAATCTCTCAAGCCCGCCAAAAAGTCTTTCTTCCCCTTCACCTGCTACCCTGCTATATCTCAAAACAACCATCCCCCCAGCTCAACATATTACTCCCCTTGTCCCCTCCACCTCCACCACAAAACAAGAATCATTTAATGCTACCTCTAGCCCTTTACTCAACCCCCAACTGTCAAAATCCCTATTTCCCGCCAAAATGAAATCAAAGGCCAAGATTGCCTAAAGTGATCCAAGGGCCTCAAACACAGCTGGGATTTGATGAGAGAGGTGTGAGAAGATGTTTGGAATATATAAGGAAGCAATGAGAAGCAAGAAGGGTAGTAGCTAGTTTTATAGTTTTTTCTTAAATGTCGTTTTAAATTAATGTTTTAAGTTTAAGTCCAAATGATGTAATCTCGGTTTCTTTGTATCACTTTTAAGTTAAACTATCATTGTAATGTGTTGTTAAGTATCAATCCAAGTTTTATTCAAGTTCTAAGTTTATTGGTCATCATTACAATTTTCGTTTCAAAGTCTTATGTACAAGTGTTAGTAGCTTATTTTTAAGCTCATACAAGCTCACATAAGCTCCTTATAGCTTTGATGAGCTTACAATTAAATTTTAAGCAAAATTGTGAAATGGTCAATGAAAGTCAACAGTAAAGAGAAAATGGTTCAAACAGGAATGGTGATGATAATAGTTGTTGCAGAGGATGAAAATGGGTTGGATTAGATTAGCTTAGAGTATTTTTGGGTTTGGTTTGGCCTGCAACACTAGCTGGACTCTTGTGAGTATTTGTCCAATTTTCATTCTCACATCATATTGCATATTCTGTTTTTACTTATCATTAATTGTTCAAATTTGGTTATTTAGTTGTACTTAGGTTATTTAATATCAGTTTGATCCATAATATTAGCTAGTGTAATGTTTAGTTTCATTTTAAAGTTCAAAACAGTTATATATAGAGTGTTTGGTTTAGCTGCATATATTGTGTTCAGGCTTGTTCAGTGTTTAAAGTTTGTTGATTCATGCTTGTTAAGCTTAGTTAGACTCAATTCAGCCATCTTATTGCCTACAAAATCTCTCAAAGTCAAAAATTCACCTTATCTGTCTTAATCTGTAAGCTGTTGTGGTTTTGGACAAGCAAAATCTTGTTTTGTATTTGGAATTCATAGGTCTAGCCTGCATTAACTTTATTTCATCATATTACATCTAGATCAATCCAAAATTTGGCTTCAAATCTCAACTTGGTCAAACTTTTCAGTTTTGTTAAAAAGTCAAAATATTGAATTAGTCAGTTTTTGCTCAGCTGAGATGAATTTTCCTTGACTCATTTCTAGGTCATTTCAAGTGAGACTTGTGGCTTTTAAAAGTTCAACTGCTCTAGTTTCTTGTTGTCATTTTTGCATAATTTTGTGAATTTTCTATAAGCTTCATAAGAACTTGTCAAAATGGGACTAAGTGCCCTGTGCAGGGCACTGAGCCTGCACAGGGATTATGCAGTTCTTGCAAGGCTTGCATTGAGCTTATTAGAGCTTGTGAAGTGTTCTTTGGCTTATACATAGTCGGCCCGGTCTAGTGTAGGTCCCTTCTTTTGCTTTTCAGTTTCCAGCTTATTCAAGTACTTATTTTCTTGTCCAAAGTAGGCCTCATATATGCTTTTAGCAATAAGCTCAAAATCAATCAAATCTGTCGAGCTTGTTATTTAA
Organism: Chrysanthemum lavandulifolium; assembly: GCA_022545495.1. Taxonomy (NCBI): domain Eukaryota; kingdom Viridiplantae; phylum Streptophyta; class Magnoliopsida; order Asterales; family Asteraceae; genus Chrysanthemum; species Chrysanthemum lavandulifolium. The sequence continues at coordinate 88,186,557 of CM040238.1, read as the reverse complement.
AGGTTTAAGATAGTTGTAATATGTTGCATTTAGGTTCTTTTAGCTTATCCAAGTTCCTATTTTGGTTTGGTGCTTATTGGTCTCCATTTGCTTATTCAAAGTGCTTATTTATAAGCACTTGGCACATCAGTTTCAAATTCCTCCACATAAGCACCTGTTTTTCCTTTTTTTCTAGATTCCTCACATTATTTTAAGCTTATCTTGAATTTTTCAGATTTTTCTAAGTTGGTTTGCTATTTTTCTGCATTCAAATTAATTTTTAGCACTTTTTAATTAGCATTTAATACAAAAAATTAAGAAAAGTTTCAAAAAAATAATTTTTCATTTTTATTAGGTTAAGATAATTATAAAAAGACAAAAAAATATTTTTCCATATTTTTCTTAGTTAAATTTGTATTTTAAGTAATTTAAGTAGTTTTAAATAGTTTTAATTCATAAAAATCCAAAATATTCGAAAAAATATAAAATAGTTTTGAAAATTCTCTTTTGATATTTTAGATTTTTCCAAGTCATAATTTTATTTTTCTAGCCTTATTTCCTATTTTCTTGTATTTTAGGATAATATTAAATAGTTAAAATTAGTTTTTAATTAATAATAATTAGATAAATAGTTGTAAAAATAATTTTCTTTTTCTAATAATTTTCTTTTATTTTTATGATTCCAAAAATGTTATTTTCATATTTTTAGGTCTTTTATTTCTTAGATTTCACTTTTTATTTTGTACGTATACGTAGTTTTTTTTAACGTAAGTTTTACGTTTCTTTTATCTGATTGTTGTGCTTTCCTATTCTGTATTCTATTCCTTTCCAATCAATCAGTAGTGTAATTTCTCAATCAAAACCTTTACTGATCACTATCCTTAGTGATCACTCTATCGTCTGAATTAGTGTTTACACACCATTGAGTCTCCGTGGGACTTAACGACCCGGGAATTCATTATATTCTCTGATCTTCATTGCATTAGTGTTTGAACTGTTTTAAGTTTCTTACGGTCGGCCATTCACAAGTGGCCGGCTTGTGTGAGAAAACTTGACTAGTTCAGCACAAATCAAATTTTGGCGCCGCTGCCGGGGAGGCTTTAGCGTGTGTTAAAACCTTTTTCAGACCCATTCTTGCACATATACCATCTTTTGTAAAAAGTTTTTTTGTAAAGTTATAAGAAAATCCAAAAGTTCATTAACACTTTTCCTAAAGTGTTATCAACACCAAAAATATTTTCATTCTTTGTTTTTATAGCGTTTTTCAAAAATCCAAAAATATCCATCCTTTATCCTCCAATCTGTTTAATTCTACATTTCTTTATCCTCAAACCTGTTTAATTCTCCATTCCTTATCCTCTATAACCGTTTAATTCTTCATCTCTTATCCCTCTTATCCGTTTAATTCTTTATGTCATGGTTTTCGACATGTTCCTGGTGTGGAGGTCCATTTAACGGTGGAAATTGTCGGCGATGTACCAATGTGAGTTTCGGAGACAAGTTTGTCGGTAATCCCGATCCCATTTCAAATAATGAAACACCCGATTTTCCTACCTACCTCCACAACCCCAATACGAATCCTACTCATGCGAGTATTGTGGAATGATTCTCATTACGGTGTGATTGTCCATCACGGGTCCCGCTTGTCTATGAGCCGGAACCATGTTACAATCGAACTTTGGTGAAAGTTATTTTCCCAATTATCTCATTGTGAGAATTGCGGGGGTCCTCATGCGACTTTTGAATGTCAACCGATGAATCAAAATTTTCAAAATTCCAATTCTCCGGTTTTGACAATTTCCAACCCCACAAGATTCCATCATTCATCAATATCCTTCACAACATTTCAATGATCACGAGGAGTGTAATCTTCCTCAAAGTTACGAAGAAACACGCATTCGAAAGAAACTACAAATGAAAAGAATGGTATGTAAGCTTCAGCAGATGAACATAAGAATCCGATATGATGACGGTGATGATGAGGATAGTATTCAAATGAGGGAATATTATGAGGACGACGAGGAGAGTGTTATTCCTTTGAAAGATATCATTTCTCAACTCCCTCAGTCTATTGCTATCACACCTATCTTACCTTTTATTGCTTCCAAAGACTCTCTCATAATGGGGGACGAGCCTCCTAGCACTATTCCAGAAATGGAATCGTCAAGTGTTGAGGATCTTGTCTCAATCCCAAGTGAGTCCGAGGTTATCTCCGGTAATATGTGTGATGAGCCTCTTGATGATGATTCTTACCCTCCTCTTGACATTCCAAATGATCATGTTGATATGTTCTCCGATTCTGACAACGATTGTACTTCGTTTGACGATTCTTTATCTTGTGGAGACATCAATTATGTCGAGAACTTACCTTCTAAGCTAGAGGAGTGAGAGATTCGATGATCCGAAATTGAGGATGAGATACTTCGTGAAAAATTGTTCAATGTAAATCTCCTCATTTCTAAGATCAAATCATTTTGTGCTAAGCGACTTCATCTCCTATCCCGTTGTGGATAGTGACTCTACATTGGACAAACCGAAACATCTCACGAACTTGAGGCTTTTCCAATGATTCTCTTCATGAAGAGTTCTCCGGTGAACTCTCTCATGACATATCTCCTCCGAAATATGATCATTTCTATTTTGATCTTGAGGATGATATTGGCTCGGAGGAAGGTGTACTCTATCATAAGAGTTTGCTTATTGATGATACTACCTCACCCTTCCTCCCGATATGTCTACATTTGAGGATGACGAATGGATCCTAATTGTTATAAACATCTTCCTTCCATTCCTCACTTATGATGTGACTTCTCTCTTCTTCACTCCTTGGGAGTGAGGACACTATCTTTGACCCGGCATTTTCATTTATCATCGTGAGCCGGGTCTTTCTATGTATATCTCATCGGTGTGGAACTTTCACGTGCTTCAAATGTTTGTCCAAACATCTTGAATGAAAGTCCGATGGAGATTGTTTCTTCCACTTTGCTTCCCATGAACCAATGAATACGGGTCGAGTCAAGCTAGCGACTGGAAATAAAAACAAGCTTACACACCATATGGGTTTTCACCCATATTTCGACTTCTTACCCCTTTCTACCACCTTAGTGTGGGGTGATGCCCATGTTATATATATATATATCTCTAAAAAAAAAAAAAAAAAAAAAAAAAAAAACTTTCAAAATAATGGCGTAGTATTTCCCTTTACGTTCTTTGTTTCGGCATAACTGCGGTACTTTGAATATTGAGGGCAATATTCATTTCTAAGTGGGGGAATTCTCACGAATTTTATCATATATTATCCACTCAATTCCCGTTTTTGGCCAAAATTTTTTTGGAGTAAGTGTTTTCACTTACTCGACTTGGTTATCATCCGCCATATCGTAAGACAAAAGGATTGGCTAATCCGAGAGCAAACGGCTCTTGGTAAAGATATATCAAATCCGTTTACGACTTGTGGTAAAGGCGGTGGAAAAGCCATAATTGGTAATCACTCACCAAAGATAATCGATAATTTATCTAAGAGTTGGCTAGTCCGAGCAAGCGGCTCGGTAAAGACAAATCAAAACCGTTGAAAGTCGGTGGTTTGCTCAAAATCACATGGTTATCGATGTACCATAGTTCTTACTTGAGCTGAAACATTTGGCTACTCCGAGTGATGGCTTTTGGTAAAGAGTTTTAAAATCCATTAAAGTTTCAAAACATTGCTAGGGACTAGCAATATCTTAGTGTGGGGATTGATGAGTGTCCAATACTCATCATTTTTATACCGTCTAGGCGCAAAATCATCCGAAAACACTCAAAATGCATCAAAATGATAAAAATATCACAAATCGTTGTTTTATGTGTTTTAAATGCAAAATATCAAAATCGGATGAAAACGTATCAAGTTTGCAAAATTGGCGCTTTAGTCCTCAAGTTTCAAAAGTTGTCAAATCTAGTCCCTAATATTTCAAAGATTGATGAATTTACCCTGGACATTTTAAATTAGAAAATGAACATTTTAGTCCTTTGGTAATTCTAACTTGTCAAAATTGGTCTTTTGATAAATTTTGGAAAATTTAAAGTTTAATCCCGGAGTTTCAATTTTGGCAAATCGGTCCTTGTATTACTTGAGATTTACTGAGTTTGGTCCTTGGTTTATTTGGGAGTAACAAAATCAGCCCTTGGAACAACTTTCATGGGTTCGCGATTTGGTCCCTTGATTTTCAGGATTTACAAAACAAGTCCTTGTTTATTAAAACCTTTACAAGCCCATGGCCCTTGTCAAAACCTAATGTGACCCCTGCCATAACACCTTTTGGACCCCTGTTTTGTGAACCCCTTTGATATTATACCGGTCAACCTTTGGTCAAATCTCTCAAGCCCATGAAAAGTCTTTCTTCCCTTCACTGCTACCCTGCTATATCTCAAAACAACCATCCCCCCAGCTCAACATATTACTCCCCTTGTCCCCTCCACCTCCACCACAAAACAAGAATCATTTAATGCTACCTCTAGCCCTTTACTCAACCCCCAACTGTCAAAATCCCTATTTCCCGCCAAAATGAAATCAAAGGCCAAGATTGCCTAAAGTGATCCAAGGGCCTCAAACACAGCTGGGATTTGATGAGAGAGGTGTGAGAAGATGTTCGGAATATATAAGGAAGCAATGAGAAGCAAGAAGGGTAGTAGCTAGTTTTATAGTTTTTTCTTAAATGTCGTTTTTAAATTAATGTTTTAAGTTTAAGTCCAAATGATGTAATCTCAGTTTCTTTGTATCACTTTTAAGTTAAACTATCATTGTAATGTGTTGTTAAGTATCAATCCAAGTTTTATTCAAGTTCTAAGTTTATTGGTCACTGTTACAATTTTCAGTTTCAAAGTCTTATGTACAAGTGTTAGTAGCTTATTTTTAAGCTCATACAAGCTCACATAAGCTCCTTATAGCTTTTGATGAGCTTACAATTAAATTTTAAGCAAAATTGTGAAATGGTCAATGAAAGTCAACAGTAAAGAGAAAATGGTTCAAACAGGAATGGTGATGATAATAGTTGTTGCAGAGGATGAAAATGGGTTGGATTAGATTAGCTTAGAGTATTTTTGGGTTTGGTTTGGCCTGCAACACTAGCTGGACTCTTGTGAGTATTTGTCCAATTTTCATTCTCACATCATATTGCATATTCTGTTTTTACTTATCATTAACTATTCAAATTTGGTTATTTAGTTGTACTTAGGTTATTTAATATCAGTTTGATCCATAATATTAGCTAGTGTAATGTTTAGTTTCATTTTAAAGTTCAAAACAGTTATATATAGAGTGTTTGGTTTAGCTGCATATACTGTGTTCAGGCTTGTTCAGTGTTTAAAGTTTGTTGATTCATGCTTGTTAAGCTTAGTTAGACTTAATTCAGCCATCTTATTGCCTGCAAAATCTCTCAAAGTCAAAAATTCACCTTATCTGTCTTAATCTGTAAGCTGTTGTGGTTTTGGACAAGCAAAATCTTGTTTTGTATTTGGAATTCATAGGTCTAGCCTGCATTAACTTTATTTCATCGATTACATCTAGATCGGTCAAAATTTGGCTTCAAATCTCAACTTGGTCAAACTTTTCGGTTTTGTTAAAAAGTCAAAATATTGAATTAGTCAGTTTTTGCTCAGCTGAGATGAATTTTCCTTAACTCATTTCTAGGTCATTTCAAGTGAGACTTGTGGCTTTTAAAAGTTCAACTGCTCTAGTTTCTTGTTGTCATTTTTGCATAATTTTGTGAATTTTCTATAAGCTTCATAAGAACTTGTCAAAATGGGACTAAGTGCCCTGTGCAGGGCACTGAGCCTGCACAGGGATTATGCAGTTCTTGCAAGGCTTGCACTGAGCTTATTAGAGCTTGTGAGAAGCTGTTCTTTGGCTTATACATAGTCAGCCAGGTCTAGTGTAGGTCCCTTCTTTTGCTTTTCAGTTTCCAGCTTATTCAAGTACTTATTTTCTTGTCCAAAGTAGGCCTCAAATCTGCTTTTAGCAATAAGCTCAAAATCAATCAAATCTGTTGAGCTTGTGATTTAAAGGTTTAAGATAGTTGTAATCTGTTGCATTTAGGTTCTTTTAGCTTATCCAAGTTCCTGTTTTGGTTTGGTGCTTATTGGTCTCCATTTGCTTATTCAAAGTGCTTATTTATAAGCACTTGGCACATCAGTTTCAAATTCCTCCACATAAGCACCTGTTTTTCCATTTTTCCTAGATTCCTCACATTATTTTAAGCTTATCTTGAATTTTTCAGATTTTTCTAAGTTGGTTTGCTATTTTTACGCATTTAAATTAATTTTAGCACTTTTAATTAGCATTTAATACAAAAATTAAGAAAAGTTTCAAAAAATAATTTTTCATTTTCTTAGGTTAAGATAATTATAAAAGACAAAAAATATTTTTCCATATTTTCTTAGTTAAATTTGTATTTTTAAGTAATTTAAGTAGTTTTAAATAGTTTTAATTCATAAAAATCCAAAATATTGAGAAAAATATAAAATAGTTTTGAAAATTCTCTTTGATATTTTAGATTTTTCCAAGTCATAATTTTATTTTTCTAGCCTTATTTCCTATTTTCTTGTATTTTAGGCTAATATTAAATAGTTAAAATTAGTTTTTAATTAATAATAATTAGATAAATAGTTGTAAAAATAATTTTCTTTTTCTAATAATTTTCTTTTATTTTTATGATTCCAAAAATGTTATTTTCATATTTTTAGGTCTTTTATTTCTTAGATTTCACTTTTTATTTTGTGCGTATCGTAGTTTTTTTAACGTAAGTTTTACTTTTATTTTATCTGATTGTTGTGCTTTCCTATTCTGTATTCTATTCCTTTCCAATCAATCAGGAGTGTAATTTCTCAATCAAAACCTTTCTTGATCACTATCCTTAGTGATCACTCTATCGTCTGAATTAGTGTTTACACACCATTGAGTCTCCGTGGGACTTAACGACCCGGGAATTCATTATATTCTCTGATCTTCATTGCATTAGTGTTTGAACTGTTTTAAGTTTCTTACGGTCGGCCATTCACAAGTGGCCGGCTTGTGTGAGAAAACTTGACTAGTTCAGCACCAATCAGGTATCTACAAGGAACCATTAATATGGGACTTTGGTATCCGAAGGATACCGCCAAGGCACTAACAGCCTATGCAGATGCTGACCATACAGGGTGTCAAGATACACGTCAAAGTACGTCGGGAGGTGCTCAATTTTTGGGTTATAAATTAGTGAGTTAGTCTTCAAAGAAGTAAATGAGTACTTCTATATCTTCCACAGAGGCTGAGTACATTTCCATATCAGCATGTTGTGCTCAAATCTTATGGATGAGATACCAACTATCTGACTATGGCTTTGTATTCAACACGATTCCTCTGTACGGTGACAACAAAAGTGCCATCGCTCTCTATGTCCAACACTCATGATCAAAGCACATCGACATCCGACATCACTTCATCAGGGAACAAGTTGAGAATGGTATGGTTGAACTCTAATTTCTAAGGGCTGAGTACCAATAGGCAGACATCTTCACCAAAGCTCTTCCAAGAGATCGGTTTCAGTTTATCCTCCCGCGACTCGGCTTGAAGAGTCTGCAGCCGGAAACACTCAAACGAATTCAGGAAGAGAATGAGGAGTAATGGAGTTGCTTCATAAACCTTGTACACAATCAAAACCAAAAAGAAAAGAGAAAAATATAATTCCTACAAAAACCATAAAAATCAGAAAAATAGAAAATAAAAAAAAAGTTTTTCAAGGCCTATCTTCTGGCATCGATAACATTTACGGTTCTAGAAATGTCATTCAATAATGACACGGGTCCTTAAATGAATTTCGAACAGAAGTTCAAAATGTTTTCAAAACATGCCTACAAAATGGTTTGCTATTATTTCAGATACGCAACCCGCTTTTTCAAGAAAGGAAAGTGCTTTGCAAAATCGATTTTTCTAAATATCGAACACTTATCCTAAAACTCAATTAGGAAAGCATGTCGCTAAAAACACGGCTGTTCCTATACAAATGTTTTTCATTCTATGATTCTTCATAAAAATATTTGTATTTTACATGGTGGTAACATATTGTTTGAAAATAAATCGGATACAAACTTTTGAAAATAAAACGGACTCCAATTTGTCATAAAATTTGTCACTCAATCAATGACTTGGGTCATCGATTGAGGGGGAGAGTGATTTAAAAATTTTCATATTTTCAAATGATATATCATCAAACGAGTCCATTTGTACGTTATAAGTGGTGAATAATGTTTTGTTGCTATGTGAGAGTGTATGATCTTTCGTATACTCAAAGATCTTTCAAAATGAAAATTTTCTTTTATCAAAAGATCTCTCAAAATTATCATACCTAACACTAAAACTCTCCCTTATTGATTGGGGAGGAGCATTGTAATGTTCCTTATCAATAAATATTAAAACCATACCACATCTTTCCCTAAATTTTCTAAATTATTTAAATCAATTGGGATCACAAATCTCAAAAGGTTTAAAATTTTGATCGGGGGAGAGAATGTGATTTAAATATGAAATCTGATAAAATGGTGATTGTTTAAGACTCAAACAAGCAATCCTTTCGCCATGTGCTAAATGATTTCAACTACCGATGCATATGTTGAGGGGGAGCATTTCAAAAAGATAAAAAACAATTGAGGTACAAATGCTTTGATATTTTATCACAAGTACCTTGATTGGTTTTTCAAGTGGTTTTCAATGGCAATTGTGGAAGTACACCAAAGACCGACCTTGCATTTACGTTATTGTAGTTATAAGGATGGTAAGATTAGGTATTCGTTCCCACGATTCCTGTCAGAGCCGGAAGGATCTACCCACGGACAATCCACTAGTTAGTGTAGAAGTCCTTAGGTATGATGAAAAAAGGAAAAAATTGAGAATAAGGGAAGAGTGCCGACTGAGACGGAGCTAGTACTGGAACAAACCCAACAAGGTACTAGTGGTGAAGTCTCGGTAAGCGGTGAAGGGGTTGAAGAATGAAAAAGAAATGTAAAGTAAAAGGGTGAAAAGAAATAACCCTCCAATAGTTCAACCTTAAGCCAGAAACCGGGTTCAATACATATGCTACTGGTGGTTACCAAGGTAACGCCGGTATTAAAGACAAGACGTCATGGACCCAGTGACACACTGCACTAAACTTCCTAGCTACTCAATTTCTCTTAAAATAACTTGTTTCATTCTCACGGGGAACCGATATAATCTATCGATTTTCTCTTAGATATAGTTGATATTGAAAAAGGAGACCCTCTCCCTAGTCTCCGCATAGGAAAACCAAAGTGCACTATTGAGTCTAGAGCCAAGAGATCATCAGTAAATCTAATTAGGACACTTACAATTTGCTTACTGTTTCATACACTGTGAAAAGTAAGAAAATATATATTAAGATTCCTACGCGGTATCCTTATTGTAACATATTGGATTTCATAAACACATCATACATTCAATATATTGGTCGAATTATGCAAGAGTTTAGAGAGAGAAAGTGGAAGATGGGAGCCTTTCTAGAGAGAGAAAGTAAACAAAAGAAAGAAGGTTAGATTAAGTGAAAGGTCCAACCCTCTACCTTAGAAGGTAGAGGGTATTTATAGTTACATACTACACGTCCTTCTTTGGACTGTGGATCAGGCATACAGTGGGTAAAGACCCATCCTTCCTACATGGTGTTACTCTAAGCTAAACTAAGCTAATAACTAACTAATAAACTACTAAATAACGATATGTCTACGAGCTAACATATGCTAGACTATAGTTGGGGTGACCGACACTTCACTATGAAATTTCCAATTCCTAACAATCTCCCCCTAAAGGAGGTCACCCTATGATTTACATTTTGATTCCTAGCATTCTATTCTTGACTTCGTTCTTGAGCTCGTAGACTTCAATTCTTCAAGTTCCGCAATCTTTGTGCTTTAGTAGCGATTCTTCATAGTCCGCATGGTTTTGTACTTTCAGTGGAGGTCTTTGAACTGATCCACATCTTGATGATCTTTGAGCTTTCTTCGAGATCATCAGCTACAGTAAATCTCTGGATCACCCTTTTTGTGTTGCCATCATGTGATGTTGTCACTTTTGGACCGACCTGCTCACACTTTCTGGATCATGAAATCTTTTCATCAGAGTAGCGGAAGCTTTTACTGGTTCTTGATATTTGCAGCAATGTAGCGAAGCATAGTATAAAATATCAGAGCCAGGTTATGTAGATATGCACTAGTCACGATTTCTTCAATTAAGTGTGGATGTTGTGAGCATGCGGCTTTGGATTGACTCCTCAATTTTGATCAGCTGCAACCGTCCAAATGTACCTGCAAACAACATTTAGCAATAAAACACACGAAAGTGTCCAAATGTACCGTCCAAATGTACCTGCAAACAACAATTACGATCGTGACAACCGTCAAATGTTCCTCGTTGATCGATTACAAGTCTTACTGTGATCGGTATAATTCAAAGAATCTCCTTGACGGGGTTTCGCAGTTGTTCTAGCTGTTCTCAAACCGGAACATCTCAAAGAAGACAACACGGAGTGAGTGAACCAGCGAATTGAGATTCACTGATTGATGAGAAATTGATTTGAAAAACAATCGTGTATTGCTTGAAGAAAGAGTTTTGCAATACGACGAAGGTTTTATGAGAAAGATCAATTTTTAATCAAAATACTTTTTGTATTAGAAAATGAGTACACATTCGATGTGCTAGAGAAAAGAAGAGATTCGCACATCGAATGGTTTTTCCAAAAATATTTTTTCAATCAGAGATACTTTTTTTGTTTGAAAACATGAATACACATTCGATGTGCTAGAGAAAATAAGATTTGCACATCGAACGGTTTTTCCAAAAGTATTCGTCAATTCATTTCCTGGACCAAGGTTGATTCAAGAATGAATCGCCCCATTGTTTCTATCCAGTTGTCACAAGCTTGATCTTTTGGAAAGATCTCACATGTCACCCACCAAGAGCTTGTTTGATGTTGGCTTTAGAAGGATTTCCATCTTCATTGTGAATATTTTTACATATCACTCGGATGTTCTGGCAAAATCACAAGGATGATGCGTAGGACTCTTAATATATTCTTACTTTCCACATTGTGTGAAACAGCAAGTCTTCATCAATTTAGTGTCCTAATGAGATATTGTGGATGATCTCTTGGCTCTAGACTCAATTGTGCACATTTGGTTTCCTATGCCGGAGACTAGGGAGAGGGTCTCCTTCTTCAATATCAACAATCTCTAAGAGAAAGTCGATAGATTATGTAGGTTCCCCGTGAGAATGAAACAAGTCCTTTTAAGAGGAACTTGAGTAGCTTGGGAAGTTAGGTGCAAGTCGTCCTTTGGGTCCATGACGTCTTGTCTTCAATACCGGTGTTACCTTAGTAACCACCAGTAGCATATGTATTGAACCCGGTTTCTTCCCTAAGGTTGAATTAATGGAGGGCTATTTCTTTTCACCCTTTTTGACATTCAATTATTTTTCATTCTTCAACCCCTTCAGTGCTTACCGAGACTTCATAACTAGAACCTTGTTGGGTTTATTCCAGTTCTAGCTCTATCTCAGTCCGCACTCTTCCCAAATCTCACTTTTCTCATTTTTTCATCATACCTAAGGACTCTACACTATCTAGTGGATTGTCCCTGTGTAGATCCCTCCGGCTCTGGCGGGATCGTGGGAACACATACCTAACCTAACCATCCTTATAACACCATGCATAAAGTAGATTGGTCAGTCTTTTGGTATTGTTCATTCCTTCTCGAAACCAATTGAAAAATCATTTGGAAAAATCAATCAAGGTACTTGTGATATAATATCAAATCATTTTGTACCTTAATTGTTTTGATCATTTATAAATGCTCCCCCTAAACATGTGCATATGGTTTTGAAATTGTTTTGCACATGGAGGCAAGAGTTATTTGAAATAAATTCTTGATCACAATTTCCATAGAAAAAGCCATGTGAATTTCTTTGGTAAATTCTCCCCCTCAATATGTAACACCCCGACCCGACAAGGGTAGAAAATGTCACAATACGGTTTCATATCAGAACTTTAAATAACATACAATAGCGGAAGCCTTTACAAAAACTTATAAAAGATAATATAAATGACTTAAAATTCAAAAAAATCTAAGATCTCTATGGTCAAGTCTTGCTCTCGTCTCTACTCTCAAACCCGGATCGGCTATCCCATAAGCTCATCTTGAATGCTAAATACCGCCGCAGAAAAGAAAAGTCTTGGTGAGCTTACAAAGCCAGGTGAGAATGATATAATGAAACAAAAGCTAAAAGCAGAATAAATATACAAATACGAACTCAAAATGAAAATAATGACGAAGGATCTTTTAGGATTCTGAAGCACAAATATCACGTAAATCCAAGCAACCACATAACAGTTTAGACATCACATAGCACATTAAAGACACAAAACAAACACATCAGAACAACCAAACGCATAACATATCAAATAACAGATTACGTATAAGCCAAACGGAAAGTATCAAAACTAACGGAAATAGTTTCTAGTAAATAAACATGGCATTCATACAAATAAATTAATCAACATTTAATACACTTAATGCAATATTGTAGCAGCGGAACTAGCAGACAGGTCATGGCAGACATAATAGCTAAACCAGTTCTCAAATCAAATCCTAACCTTAGCAGATTTTAACATGGCAGGTCACATATACAGACAGATAATTAACCTTCAAAACACTCAATTGTACACTAGCACATTCATCTCACAGATCAACGCATTCACGTAACAATAACAAATCATAATATCAAATATACTAATCATGTTTAAACATATTAATCATATCTTAGCATAACAGATGGTAGTCTCATAAACATACAAAAGCATAAACACATATAATAACATATAATAAGCCTAGCACATAATCATAAACACTTGAACATACCGAATCATAATCAGAATACTTAACATAGAGATAATGATTAAGATTTAGTTAACTACCACGAGCCCGAACATATCATATCGAGTAACTTTCTTATTCGGAGGGTGACCTCGGAATACCTTTTATAATCTGAGGAGACCTCAATAACCAATGGAGTAGCTAGCTCCCAAAATTTTGTGAAGGCAGCGTGCACACGACATCATTCACCGAAAACATACCGGATAACGGATCGGATCTAGGATGCATCCATCGCCCTTCCTACATATTCAAAATATGCTTCACCATCCGAGGCGTGGCGAACATCACTCTCGCCCTAGAGTCATATCGAGGTGCATCATCGATACGGACATGGAACCCCATGACTAGTTAAATATTTGGCTCGGTGTCAAACTAACTCAGGTCAAACAGATTGTCATAAATGACATAGATCATTATTCATCATAAAGGTCACAGATAACTTATCAGATAACATCATATCATAAGGTTTATATTCAGATATTCAGAAGTCAGAAGTCATACCACAGTGGCATATCTTACATTCATAAGCAGAAGTTTATAATCAGAAGTTCATAATCAACCATAGCAAAGTTCAACGAGTGTGCATATCAAAATCTTCCTAACATAAGTTCACATCAGATATCGCATAGTTCACTAGAACATAAGTTCATATAAGCAACAGATCAAACATTCAGGAAAAAGGGTTCATAGCAATGGCATCGGAAATCCTAATAAGTAAAATAGAAAAGCGAACGAAAAGAACATCATACGGAACCTTTACTGAAAAGGTCAGAATATCTGTACCTTATTCCAAAAGCAAAACTAACCAAAAGCAAGAAACACGGAAAACAAAGGATCACTCCTTCTTCGCAGAACCTATACAAATTAAATACCACGTATTACTTTTAAGTCCGATGAATTAGGTTTACCCATTTTAATACATATTTATAGATTAGGGTTTAAGATTTAATATAACAAGTTTACGTATTTTACACGTTATAAATCTTTCTAACTTGATTAGTACAAATTATATAACCCTCTTATGTGACCTTCTAGTTACTATTTTATGTGCATCTTATTATGTGATAAATCTTATAATCATGTGATGACTATTATCATTTAGTGAAGGTTTTATCATATGCATGCCTCTCTTCTATTCAATATTCTATGCATCATGAGTAAGATTTTATGTAATATTCCCTTCATGTGCCAATGTCTCATCTTAAATTGATACAGAATATAGACCAACATGCATGAGATTGGTACATCGGTTTCAACAGAATATTGATATTTCATGAGAACGTGACCTTGACCCCATGCAACAATTATTATCCTTTTATGTGGAAGATTATATCATGGTCTTTATGTGACAAAAAGAGTTAGTATAACAGATAGCAGATTGACTTGTACCCAAGAATACATTTGATAGGCAAAAACAAGGACACGAGTAAGGGTCGACATTTGAATAAGTTCTAACAGATTTGTTGTGGTCAAATTCACGCCCATTCCCCGCCCATTATTAACGTGTTTTACTCTTAGGATTTCATGCATTAGGCCATTGTTATTATATGTGGTGGTTAAGTTTGACTTTCATGCATGTCTTTACATAAAATCATGTACCTTACAGCTCCATACGTACAAAACACACCCAACCTATTCCTTTTTATATCCGATTTGCAAACATGTATGTGCACCGTTTAAATACAACTCGACACAGATACACACGCACCACGGGACATGATCGATTACCCCTTTTAGCATGCAAACGTGACTCATAATAAAGCCTCATTATATGATCATATTAACAGGGTCTTAGGTCATTTATAGAAGAGTTTATTAATGATCAGGACAGCATGCATGGTGACCAGACTCGTAGCTAAACAGTTGATACATAGGTTACTAGTTCATGATTTAGTAAAGGATCTTTTTCTGGCATTAATTCGACAAAAACCGTTAACCATGACCTCAAACAGCCACGACACAAACAATATGGTTTTATGAGACTAAGACACTTATTATTTTATGTGTGGTTTTTAGCATATTATTCATTACCTTCTTGGCATACCCACGACAGAAAAACAAGAAAACAAAGAAGGGATTTAAATTGAGTTTAGAGGATGCAAACCCTTGTTGCGTGCAAGTGGAAGGAAACAACGGACCAACGAATCAACTCGCGTCAAATCACAGCACCTCGAACACCTTTAGTTGCTTGCCTTTGGTCGAATGGAGAAAAGCAGTCACAGCTTGCCGTCACTTTTGAGAGACTAGGGTTTTTGCATGAGAGGATTATGAGGGATTTTATAGATGTCGAAGTTATATGGGATGTACATGTGGGAGTCGGTTCTTTTTAATGAGCCAGGAGGAAAAGAATACATGGGCCAGTCGCATATGGGCTTTTGATTTATTATGTATTATGGCTTCTATAATTATTATTATGTTCTTTTTATTTTACACTTTGATCATATACGAGTTATGTCGGAATGTATTTTTGTATACTTTAGTAATTGTTCGGTTCATGAAATAGCTAATTTAAACGTGAGATAAAATATTCGGACACAAGCCTAAAAATTTTATTATGATCTCGTACATTAGATTTGTCAATCAAATTATAAATTAGCTTAATATTACATTTAATGAGCATAACGTATTTTATGTATTCTATAAGTTTTAAATCAGAGGGCAAAATAGTCTTTTCACCCGTTTTAGATTTTTAGGGTTTTACAACTCTTCCCCTCTAAAAGAAAATTTTCGTCCTCGAAAATTGAACAAGATGGAACAGAACAACAGACAAATCGGATTTCAGAGTCTCGAGGAAAATAAAGCAAACACGGAACTCATCATAGAACAAACGGATTTCTTATCAGGATATTCAAACTCATACTTCTCAGAAGTCAAATCAATAGTCAAATACTTATAACAGATAATTATATACTTATCAAGTAATGGCAGATAACAGATGAGACGCAGAAAATCAAACAACACGCTCTAACTTATTCAGATATCTAATGATGAAAACCATCATATGCATAGGCAGAACGAATCCTAATGGTCTTACTAATCGCAGAAGTACTTGGAGACGTACAAGCTTAGGGCAGACATAGCAATCTATAGGTTCACACAGATCATAACGATTTCGTATCCCAAGCGTACAAAACTTACACATAACAGTTGTCAGTGAGAATCTCACAAAGAGGTACAAAATTCCAATCGAACATGAGGGGTGACAAATAACAGATACAAGTCAAAGTCCATTCACGTATCAACCACAGGCATTTCCCCAGACGTCATATAATTTCAATAAGTTCAAATTATATGATCTCGGTATTATTACGTTGATCAGGCGTCATAATACTTGCATCACATAACAAGTTCTTATTGTCACTATATTCGGTCTCGGGTCATGACAAAACACATAACTAATATCAGAACAAAACATACCACATACAAATAACATACAGATAGCAAGTAACCTACTACCACAAACCAGATACACATGAGTATACCATCATGATGGCCATACTTCATTCAAGCGGTAATTAAACAACATCATTAAGAAGAAACATAGCAGACAAAACTTATGAGGACTAACGGAAACTTAACGAATCTAGTAGAAGCAACAACAGACAGGAACTATACTTTCAAAATTTTGTTTTATTTCCATTAACCAAACAAAATTTGCAGAATCGTCTTAAGATGAACTTCCAAAACAAAACCTAATAATCCCAGATTCAAACGTCAAAACAAAAGGACTTAGCTCAAAATTAAACGTCAGAAATTCTCATAAAGAGGGTAACAAATCAGAAGCGAAATTCCTATTCTTGTGTCGGATTGAACCTACTAGTAGCCGTAGATTCTAAATCCGAGTCCACCTCGTATTCTTCCTCATGACTTATTACTGACGATCCGGGAAGAAAAGTCGAGATATACCGAATGCTAAGCGATAAAACTTCACGATTCACACCGAGTTCGAACAAATCGAGAGAAAAGCAATACGGATCGAATCACTTATCGAATATCAAACCGTCTTGAAACGCATGACAAAGCGAATCGAGTGACATAAGTCGCGCCCAAATCATATGAAGTAGATGAATCTTCTCACCACCGGTTGAATCTTGTCTCCGTATCTTTCGCCTTTGGTTGGTCCATCCAACTTCCTCCAACGACATCCCGATGTCTCCAACAAAGACGGCGGTCGGCGTGGCTTCGCTTCACGAACCTCTCCAAGACAGAACCGTCGCGAACGCAGTGGTCGGCACCATCTTCTTGACTCCACGGGTAGTCTCCATCTAACGATCGACAAACGGACGAGCGAAAAAAAAAATAACAAAATTCGATGCGAACAAAGGAGGGCCAATTCAGTGAAGGCAAAAGGATATCGAAGTCAAATCTTAAACGACCATCAAAAGGAATCGAAAGAGGTCAGAACAGACGGAAGCCTAATGTCTACCCAATCCTCATGGGTCATAGCCTAAGCTCTAAGGGTCCTAAAACCTAGAGGCTCTGATACCATAAATTATAACACCCCGACCCGACAAGGGTAGAAAATGTCACAATACGGTTTCATATCAGAACTTTAAATAACATACAATAGCGGAAGCCTTTACAAAAACTTATAAAAGATAATATAAATGACTTAAAATTCAAAAAAAAATCTAAGATCTCTATGGTCAAGTCTTGCTCTCGTCTCTACTCTCAAACCCAGATCAGCTATCCCATAAGCTCATCTTGAATGCTAAATACCTGCCGCAGGAAAAGAAAAGTGCGGCTGAGCTTACAAAGCCTAGTGAACAGATATAATGAAAAAAAAGCTAAAACAGAATAAATATACAAATACGAACTCAAAATGAAAATAATGACGAAGGATCTTTTAGGATTCTGCGGAAGCACAAATATACAGAAATCCAAGCAACCACATAACAGTTTAGACATCACATAGCACATTAAAGACACAAAACAAACACATCAGAACAACCAAACGCATAACATATCAAATAACAGATTACGTATAAGCCAAACGGAAAGTCTCAAAACTAACGGAAACAGTTTCTAGTAAATAAACATGGCATTCATACAAATCAATTAATCAACATTTAATACACTTAATGCAATATTGTAGCATGGAACTAGCGATGACGGTCATGGCGGACATAATAGCTAAACCGGTTCTCGGATCAAATCCTAACCTTAGCGATTTTAACATGGCGGTCACATATACGATACGGATAATTAACCTTCAAAACACTCAATTGTACACTAGCACATTCATCTCACAGATCAACGCATTCACGTAACAATAACAAATCATAATATCAAATATACTAATCAGGTTTAAACATATTAATCATATCTTAGCATAACAGACGGTAGTCTCATAAACATACAAAAGCATAAACACATATAATAACATATAATAAGCCTAGCACATAATCATAAACACTTGAACATACCGAATCATAATCAGAATACTTAACATAGAGATAACAGATAAAGATTTAGTTAACTACCACGAGCCCAGAACATATCATATCAGGAGTAACTTTCTTATTCGGAGGGTGACCTCGAATACCTTTTATAATCTGAGGAGACCTCAATAACCAATGGAGTAGCTAGCTCCCAAAATTTTGTGAAGACGCGTATTGCACACCGACATCATTCACCGAAAACATACCGGATAACGGATCGGATCTAGGATGCATCCATCGCCCTTCCTACATATTCAAAATATGCTTCACCATCCGAGACGTGGCGAACATCACTCTCGCCCTAAAGTCATATCGAGGTGCATCAACGATACGGACATGGAACCCCATGACTAGTTAAATATTTGGCTCGGGTGTCAAACTAACTCGGGTCAAGCAGTTGTCATAAATGACATGATCATTATTCATCATAAAGGTCACAGATAACTTATCAGATAACATCATATCATAAGGTTTATATTCAGATATTCAGAAGTCAGAAGTCATATCACAGTGGCATATCTTACATTCATAAGCAGAAGTTTATAATCAAAAGTTCATAATCAACCATAGCAAAGTTCAACGAGTGTGCATATCAAAATCTTCCTAACATAAGTTCACATCAGATATCGCATAGTTCACTAGAACATAAGTTCATATAAGCAACAGATCAAACATTCAGAAAAAAGGGTTCATAGCAATGGCATCGGAAATCCTAATAAGTAAAATAGAAAAGCGAACGAAAAGAACATCATACGGAACCTTTACTGAAAAGGTCAGAATATATGTACCTTATTCCAAAAGCAAAACTAACCAAAAGCAAGAAACACGGAAAGCAAAGGATCACTCCTTCTTCGCAGAACCTATACAAATTAAATACCACGTATTACTTTTAAGTCCGATGAATTAGGTTTACCCATTTTAATACATATTTATAGATTAAGGTTTAAGATTTAATATAACAAGTTTACGTATTTTACACGTTATAAATCTTTCTAACTTGATTAGTACAAATTATATAACCCTCTTATGTGACCTTCTAGTTACTATTTTATGCGCATCTTATTATGTGATAAATCTTATAATCATGTGATGACTATTATCATTTAGTGAAGGTTTTATCATATGCGTGCCTCTCTTCTATTCAATATTCTATGCAGCATGAGTTAGATTTTATGTAATATTCCCTTCATGTGCCAATGTCTCATCTTAAATTGATACAGAATATAGACCAACATGCATGAGATTGGTACATTGGTTTCAACAGAATATTGATATTTCATGAGAACGTGACCTTGACCCCATGCAACAATTATTAACCTTTTATGTGTAAGATTATATCATGGTCTTTATGTGACAAAAAGAGTTAGTATAACAGATAGCAGATTGACTTGTACCCAAGAATACATTTGATAGGCAAAAACAAGGACACGAGTAAGGGTCGACATTTGAATAAGTTCTAACAGATTTGTTGTGGTCAAATTCACGCCCATTCCCCGCCCATTATTAACGTGTTTTACTCTTAGGATTTCATGCATTAGGCCATTGTTATTATATGTGGTGGTTAAGTTTGACTTTCATGCATGTCTTTAAATAAAATCATGTACCTTACAGCTCCATACGTACAAAACACACCCAACCTATTCCTTTTTATATCCGATTTGCAAACATGTATGTGCACCAGTTTAAATACAACTCGACATAGATACACACGAACCACGGGACATGATCGATTACCCCTTTTAGCATGCAAACGTGACTCATAATAAAGCCTCATTATATGATCATATTAACAGGGTCTTAGGTCATTTATAGAAGAGTTTATTAATGATCAGGACAGCATGCATGGTGACCAGACTCGTAGCTAAACAGTTGATACATAGGTTACTAGTTCATGATTTAGTAAAGGATCTTTTTCTGGCATTAATTCGACAAAAACCGTTAACCATGACCTCAAACAGCCACGACACAAACAATATGGTTTTATGAGACTAAGACACTTATTATTTTATGTGTGGTTTTTAGCATATTATTCATTACCTTCTTGGCATACCCACGACAGAAAAACAAGAAAACAAAGAAGGGATTTAAATTGAGTTTAGAGGATACAAACCCTTGTTGCGTGCAAGTGGAAGGAAACAACGGACCAACGAATCAACTCGCGTCAAATCACAGCACCTCGAACACCTTTAGTTGCTTGCCTTTGGTCGAATGGAGAAAAGCGATCCTGACTTTGTCACTTTTGAGAGACTAGGGTTTTTGCATGAGAGGATTATGAGGGATTTTATAGATGTCGAAGTTATATGGGATGTACATGTGGGAGTCGGTTCTTTTTAATGAGCCAGGAGGAAAAGAATACATGGGCCAGTCGCATATGGGCTTTTGATTTATTATGTATTATGGCTTCTATAATTATTATTATGTTCTTTTTATTTTACACTTTGATCATATACGAGTTATGTCGGAATGTATTTTTGTATACTTTAGTAATTGTTCGGTTCATGAAATAGCTAATTTAAACGTGAGATAAAATATTCGGACACAAGCCTAAAAATTTTATTATGATCTCGTACATTAGATTTGTCAATCAAATTATAAATTAGCTTAATATTACATTTAATGAGCATAACGTATTTTATGTATTCTATAAGTTTTAAATCAGAGGGCAAAATAGTCTTTTCACCCGTTTTAGATTTTTAGGGTTTTACACAATATGTGCATAGGATATGTGAAATCAATTTATCACATAGAGGAAAGAGTTCATTTGAAGTACATCCACGATCACAAAATCCATTAAGAAACCATTTAGAAAATCAATCAAGGTACTTTATGTTGAAACATAGAAATCATTGTACCTTGAAAGTTTATTTTATTTTTGAAATGCTCCCCCTCAATATGTGCTTCGAGATTCGAAAGCATTTAGCACATATGGGAGAGCAGTATGCACCTTTGAATAAAAACTTCATAACTAAATCACAAATTCTCTCCTGATCAAAAATATCAAACCCTTTGAGATTTTGGGTCCCAAGTGATTTAATAAGGTTTAGAAAACATGGGAGAATATGTGGCCTTGTTTAAAAGCTCTTCTGGTTTATGGTTAAATGCTCCTCCACAATCATGTGCATTATGTATTTCAAAATCGTTTGGCACATGGAGGCAAGAGTGCCTTTAAAGGACTTAAACCAATTCCATTTAAACAGATAAGAGATTTAAATCACTATCTCTCCCCCGATCAAAAATTTCAAACCACTTGAGATTTGTGATCTCAATTGATTTAAATTATTTAAAATTTTTAGGGGAAAGACGTGGCAAGATTTAATTTTTGAAATTGACTGATGAGGACCAATTATAGACATTAAAGATTGTTAGTGTCAGGTATGATAGTTTTTAAGAGATCTTTAAGTAAAAATAAAACAATTTCACAATCAAATAAGAACAGAACAAATTTCATTTTGAAAGATCTTTGGGTTTTAAAGAAAATCATACCATGACATAACATTAAATCTTTAGATCACCACTTATTTTGCACACACGGACTTGATTGATGAAATATTGTTTGAAAATATATTTATTTTAAATCACTCTCCCCCTCAATCGATGACCGTAGTCGATGATTGACTGACTTAAGTTTTGAAAAAATGAAGTCCGGTTGATTTCCAAAGTTTGAGTCCAATTTATTTTCAAAACGATATTTTTCCATTTTCAAAACAATCTCAAATATTTTGAAAAATGGTATTATTCACTACTTGTCCTGCACAAAGATACGTTAGGTGGTTAAGCTGCTTTTGTTGTTGTTGCTGAGGGTTGGAAGAAAACCATATGCAGATGTAGTGAGACCTCTGAAGTTGCATCTAACGTGCCAACTATCCATGGAGAGATCTAATTAAGCTTCGTTTCTTCATTTGTCGACCAAAGAAATATTGATTTAAATCTCTTATCTGTTAAAATGGAATTGGTTTAAGTCCTTTAAAGGCACTCATGCCTCCATGTGCCAAACGATTTTGAAATACATAATGCACATGATTGTGGAGGAGAATTTAACCATAAACCAGAAGAACTTTTAGCCAAGGCCACATATTCTCCCATGTTTTCTAAACCTTATTAAATCACTTAGGATCCAAAATCTCAAAGGGTTTGATATTTTTGATCGGGGGAGAATTTGCGATTTAATTATGAAATTTGATAAAAGGTGATCGTTTTGATTCAAAGGTGCATACTGCTCTCCCATATGTGCTAAACGCTTTCGAATCTCAAAGCTCATATTGAGGGGGAGCATTTCAAAAAGAAAATAAACTTTCAAGGTACAATGATTTCTATGTTTCAACATAAAGTACCTTGATTGATTTTCTAAATGGTTTCTTAATGGATTTGGTGATCGTGGATGTACTTCAAATGAACTCTTTCCTCTATGTGACAAAACGATTTCACATATCCTATGCACATATTGAGGGGGAGAATTTACCAAAGAAATTCACATGGATTTTGCTACGGAAATTGTGATCAAGAATTTATTTCAAAGAACTCTTGCCTCCATGTGCAAAACAATTTCAAAACCATATGCACATGTTGAGGGGGGTCATTTCTAAATGATCAAAACAATTAAGGTACAAAATACTTTGATATTATATCACAAGTACCTTGATTGATTTTTCCAAATGATTTTTCAATTGATTTCGAGAAGGAATGAACAATACCAAAAGACTGACCAATCTACTTTATGCATGGTGTTATAAGGATGGTTAGGTTAGGTATGTGTTCTACGATCCCTTGAGCGGAGGGATCTACCGAGGACAATCCAATAGATAGTGTAGAGTCCTTAGGTATGATGAAAAAGGAGAAAAGTGAGATATGTGAAGAGTGCGGACTGAGATAGAGCTAGAACTGGAATAAACCCAACAAGGTTCTAGTTATGAAGTCTCAGTAAGCACTAAAGGGGTTGAAGAATGAAAAAGAATTGAATGTCAAAAAGGGTGAAAAGAAATAGTTACCCTTTCCTTTCAGCATCCAATCATCTTCATTTGTGGGATCCGGATCGGGACCATTCTTTTAATCCATGATATCTGCATACGTTAGTAGACATACAAACAAATATATGGTGGTCGACAACACCCAAACAGCAATCGACTAATAAAAGTCAATTCAACATATCAATCAGTTCATGTAAAGGCATGTGAATAATGTGTTCATCAATCTCTAATCATCTAATCCTAACAATCATATCCTAGGCACCTAGTTCTTCAACGTAGGTTAACATGTTTTACATTTAAGTATATAGGATAATTAGATAAGCTCGTTAGATGATATAGATTTGAAAACATTCTCCCTCAATCAATGACTTATTTTCAAGAGTTTAAAAGCGTGAAGTCATTGATTGAGTTTTCAATTTTACGAAAACTCAAAGCATTGATTTACAAGCAACTCATTTACCACCATTTTGTTAACACAAATATTTTTCTGAAGAATTTTAGAAGGAAAAATATTTGAGTAGGAACAGCAGTCTTTCGACATACTTTCCTCATTTTGTTTTAGGATAAGTGCACGAATTTTGTGAAAATCGTTTAAGCGTAGCACTTTCCTTTTTTGAAAAATGGGTTGCTATTTGAAATAATAGCAAACCATTGTTTAATCACGGGTTACAGCCTGAAGTAACTGCAAGCCATATTTTGAGACATGTTTTGGAAAAGAATATTTACACCTTCTGCTCGAACTTCATCTATGGTCCCCGTGCCATTATTGAATGACATTTCTAAGACCGCAGATGTTATCAATACCAGAAGATATGTTTTGATAAAAAGCAATATTTTTGGTCTTTTTCAATTTTTTGATTTTTATGGGTTTTTTGTTGATTTTATATTTTTGTATTTCATTTTTGATAAATATTTACAAAGATAGAGTAGATGATATAGTTTAAGAAAATGATGATACGAGTACCGAGATAAGGATATCGAACAGCACGTCGTAGAAGATAGAAGTCATCATCTCTTAACCTTTCACCACCAAAGCTTCCGAGGCTCTTGCATTTGAAGAAAGAAATTGAACCATCCGAAAGTGAGACTTTGCGACTTCCCCAAACCGAAATCCTTTAATGAAAGATTCAAAGCTTTCTTTCTAGCTTCCTTGGTGCACAAAGAAGCACACCATTATCATCGATCTTGCTGCTCCTTTCAAGAATGATCATTGATTCTTCGTTCAAGGTTATATCATCCAAAAGAAGAACAAAGAACGTATCATCCCACGTTTAAATAACCTTCTCAAATTCCTTTTCCTTTGAAGTCCAAGCGATCCATACCAAAAGGTTGTCAAGAGACCACTTCCCCAAGTAGATGAATTGATGCGATCGGTCTCTTAGACTAGAGCTCACGAACCCGAATACACATATACCGAAGACGAGAAACTTATACGATCAAGTAGCGATTAAGTCCAATAGCCAAAGAATAACCCCGATGTATACTTTTCTCTCCCTAAAGAAAGTGTATGAAGCTCAAGAACCCGAAGTACCGAATGCCCAAAGAGAGAATAACCGATAACATTGAAGAAGCGGGCGAATCATCGATTATCTCGGATGACTATCTCTGCGGATGTCAACTCGAAATAAGTGATTATATTTCGAATCACGATTAAGCCCTCAAGTGAAACAATTGGCGCCCCAATGTACACAATTATCTCTCCCCTGATGATTGAGATAACATCGAAATCATCACACACTTGTGTACCTCTTTTATCTTCAGAAACTAACTCTTCCATCTCTTCCCCCACATAGTTGGAATAAGAACACTAAACGCCATGAGTCAAACATTGAGTTTCTCTGCGGTAGTGACATTTGTCTTCCCGGGATATCTTTAATCACTTAGAAGTATTAAGTTCATCAATGTTTAATCGCGTTTAGGTGCGTGTCTCCTTCCCCCTTGCTGGTTTTGATGCTTCAAAATCAGCAACACATAATAAGCTTGTATACTAGAAATCTATTGAGAAGAAGACTTGAACTCTTGTGAGAATCAATTTGCTGAAGAATATGAGCAAGTCTAATTGGGATTGAATCTGATTTCACTCTCCCCCAATTAGTGCTCTCCCCTAAACCGACAATCTGTTTGATAGCTGCCCAGATTAGGAAGAAGTCTTTAGATCGTTAAATGCAACTCGTCTTTAGTCTTCTAACATGCAACGACAAATGTAGAATAGAATGTAGACTCGACCTTCTTCTAGATTGCCGTTTGGGGATCAGAAAGTTAACATCTTCTTCTCACCATATGCATTCCCGTTAACTTGTATATAGCAAATCCCCTTAAATCAAATCCCTCCCAATCAAACAAGAACAGAAAAATGTTCATCAAGGAAATCAGCCCCGCAACTGGAAGCACTTTGTCATTAATCAACTCAGCCCGTGTGAAGATGTTAACGAACATCTCTTAGAAGAAAAAACTCCATGTGAAGATGACCTGATAAGAAAAAGAACAGTTCTTACATGAGTTAGGAGCCGTATGACCATATATTCTCAGATATCAATCATCATGCAGTAAATTCACACTTCTTCTCCCCCTCAAGAATTGCATACGAAGTTGCCATTCTTGATTGAATAAGTGAAATCATCCAAATGTATTCTATTCACACTTCTCCCCCTCAAAGGTAGCATATGATGTCGCCATCATCATTATAATTGAGCAAGTGGAATAAGAAACAATCATTAGTAGTCCGGTTCACTTGATAACTGAAAGCGCGTGGAAAAAGTATGAAGCATGTTGATGAGAATGGTCATTAATGAGAAGATTTCTCTTCTTCCGAAGATAATGCGCACTGAAGCGTACACATTTCTTTTCTTTAGAGAACGAGGTTTCAACTGAAGTATTCAAACGTCATAAGAAGATTTCTCTTCTTCAGAAGATAAAGCACACTGAAATGTACACTTTTCTAGTTTTCTTTTCTTTAGAGAAAGAGGCTTGAACTGTTTTTGTTCAAACGTCATAAGAAGATTTCTCTTCTTCTAAAGATAAAGTGCACTGAAACGTACACTTTTCTTTTCTTTAGAGAACGAGGCTTGAACTGTTGTGTTCAAACATCATTGCCGATTGAATATCAAGGTTGAGTTACTTGAACCCGTGAGTTATGAGATATCAATCTTTGTGTTATCCATACTTTAAGCCAGTCCATGTATTGAAGGATCGAAGTATCTGCAACTGAGTAAGGACTACCTACACTAACATTACAAGCTTGTTTGCATATATATTGGTTAGTGACATTAGTATCCAAACCCTTTGGGGTTTCACGATCAACCTTGATTTTGTCATTGGTAAACAGCTTTCCGGTAGGTATCCACCTAAGTCCAGCATCCTTAAACATTCTACCAGACGGTATCCACTTATTGCAAGGTCTAGGATTGTTAGGCTTCTTATGCATAGTGGAAGACTTATCCTTATTCTTAGTTTCCAAAGATTTAGCAGTTGGTATCCATCTAGGCGAAGTTTTTGGTTTGTATTGCTTCATATACATAGTAGATGACTTAGTGAAAATCCTAGACTTAACATGTTGAAACTTTGAATGAGCATTTAATTTCTTTAGGGAATTTGAAAAACAATTATCATGATTTGCCTTAAAGATACATTTCAGACAATTTGAGCAAACAACTTGTTTGGATTCAGAAAGTGATCTAGAGTTCTTAAAGTGATCTGCTATGGGAATAGATTTATTCGAAACACAACTACTCTTAGATACAAGCCAATCCCTAGTCTTTAGTTGAGTGTTCCTAGGTAATGGTTTAAAACTACTAGCAGTGCCTTGAAATCTCGTAGAATTCATCACCCTAGGTCTAGCACCTAAAATTCCATCTTTCTGTGCCTTTTTCCTAGCTTCTTCTAGATCATAGTTCTTGAACAAGTCATTCATATCATGTGAATTCTTAGGAAAATAAGGTGAAGTGACTGGTTTTGACAAAACTTGTTTCACATCAACTTGGGAGGCAAACCGTGTTTTTGAAAATTTTGTTCTTTCAGATTTAAATGCAGTAGGCTGCCTAACAATAGACCGGTCTCTAATGGAATGAGAAACTGGCTTCCCCAAGGTTGATGGTTTTGTAAACTTAGTGTTCACACTTTTCCCTACAATTTTTCTAAGCTCATTCTTTAAGGAAACTATCGCAAAACTCTTATCCTGAAGTTGAGCTTTGAGTTCATCAATTTTTACTATCAAAGATTTTGTTTGTTCCACAGACTTAGTTCTAGTATCATTGACAGAGTCACTTAGTTCTATGTGATGCTTTCTCAAAGACTCATTTTCCTTTAGTAAATTGGCCACACAAACCGCTAATTCATCATTTCTCATTTGAATATCATCAATAGCATTAACATCAGAATTACTTGTAACCAAATTACTTTTCACATGCATATCAGAAATATGTTTCTTCAAATTGTTGATAGTCGAGTTTTTGGCATGAAGTGAGCTTTTAAATTGTTTATTTCAAAAGTTCACGGAATTCGAGGAAGTTCGGATTTTACATGGTTTGTTAAGTTGAAAACTTTCTTATTTACTCGTATCGCAATTTCAAGTGAAATGCAATGTTTTTCAAGATTTGAGAATTTGTTTGAAAGTTCATCAAAAGCCTTTTATCAACCATATCTTTTGTTTTGAAACAGTTAATCTCGAGACTCAGACTCGATTCTGAACATTTATCAAAGTCATGTTCAACATCATGATCGGTTTGTTTAAGTACTTTAGCGGATGTACTATGTTGAGCAGTTAAGGGTACCTCATTACATGACACCTGTTCAATTTTCGGTCTGATATCTGCATCCACATCATGTGTAATAAGAGTCACTGGACCGCTGGCTGTGTCAAGCTTATCTATCTCTGAGTCTCTGTATTCAGTGTCAACTGATCCATCATCTGGTGCTTTACCCGACTCAACACAACTATCTCTCAACTACATCAGACTCTCATCCACATTTTCATCTTTCTGAGTAACTTCCTCAATATACTTCTCCACATTATCCATGAGATGGATAAGGGTCTCTATGAACACGCTAATTTCCATTCCAGTGTGTCTCTTGAAAGACATTTCAGTCATGTCTTGATCATAATCGATGTAAATTCCCAGCGATGAATGACCGAAATTGGTTGTGGATCACTTGAAGTGCAAAGATTGGAACTATCCTTTTGAACCTTCTCTTCGTCAAGTTGTAGCTCGAATTGCTCTAAGTTTAACAAAGAAAGTTCTGTTAATGTAGATAAGTCCCGACGAAAGAGGGCAATACATGTTCGTTCGTTGTTATGGGAAGAAGTAACATGAGGTGAGAGTGAAGTTGTTGATAGGGTATAATGCGACATTCCTTTGCATGGCATTCGTAGCATTAGCGGTGCAATTCATTCTCATTGTGCTCGTAACATGAAGATCTCACATCCTCATTGATTAATTCAAACATCTTTAATCGTTCAATGTAGCATACATTATCATTGTTGTCCACAACATCATACAATTTAAGCACTTCTGAAATCACTGAATCAGGAGTGTAAGACATGATGTTGCTGTGTACACGGGATTTTACAAGTCTGTGATTTAAACCGAGAAATAGATTCTTTCTCGGGATTTTATAAAATCAAGAAGAAACTGTGATATAGTGACCAATAGAACGTGTTAAGATAACTGATGGACCCACACAATGATAGAGGATTATGTGTTAGGAGTGATGATTGTTTGAAGGATTAGCTAAAGTGTTATTTGGTTGTGAATTGGTTTTGTTAATGCACGTTTTTACGGTGAAATTTACGTTTAAAAACTTAAAAGCTTAATAACTTCCTTTCGAAGGGGATTTGCTTCAACTTTGTGGTGAAACGTCACAATATTCAGCCTGTGCCGGTCATTTTGACAGGTATTTCGCTGAAAACAGAGTTACGAATCAAAAGTTATGGCCGTTTGAAGTTTTGACGTAAAAAGTCAACTTTGGTCAAACCGCTTCTTTAGACAAATCGCTGCATTGACAAATCGCTTAGGCATACACGTCGCTAGAGTGACAAGTCGCTTGAGAGACAAGTCGCTGGAGTGACAAATCGCTAAACGGACAAGTCGCTAAAGGGACAAATCGCTAGAAACACAAATCGCTAGGTAGACAAGTCGCTAGACAGTCATTGCTTGTGAGACACAAATCGCTAGTGACAAGTCGCTAGACACACAAGTTGCTAGAGTAACAAATCGCTAGAAGGACAAGTCGCTAGACAAAAAGGTACGTCCACTACTTTTTTCCTTTTTGTTGTTTTGTCTCAAAAGACAAATCGCTTTGGGCTCAACTCGCTTCACAAAAACACAGACAAGTCGCTTAAATATAATGACAAGTCGCTACAAAGAAATCAAGTACGAGACACAAGTCGCTAGGATGAAATATTCAAAAACACCACTTTTCAATCCAAAAACAATCCAACCACGCTGATTCAAGCCTTCCAAATCAAAACCTAAGCACTTATAATGATTCGAAACACAAAAGTACAATCAAAATTCAAACTTTAACACTAGAAATGGTCCAAATGATGCAAATACCACTAAACTTATTCAAACCCAAAAACCATATAAAACCACTAGAAATCCAAGAACATGTAATAGAGATGATCAAACCGTGGCTCTTGATACCATTTGTAACATATTGGATTTCATAAACACATCATACATTCAATATATTGGTCGAATTATGCAAGAGTTTAGAGAGAGAAAGTGGAAGATGGGAGCCTTTCTAGAGAGAGAAAGTAAACAAAAGAAAGAAGGTTAGATTAAGTGAAAGGTCCAACCCTCTACCTTGGGAGGTAGAGGGTATTTATAGTTATATACTACACGTCCTTCTTTGGACTGTGGATCAGGCATACAGTGGGTAAAGATGCGTCCTTCCTCCACGGTGTTACTCTAAGCTAATAACTAACTAATAAACTACTAAATAACAATATGTCTACGAGCTAACATATGCTAGACTATAGTTGGGGTGACCGATACTTCACTATGAAATTTCCAATTCCTAACACTTATGGTATTGCCAGAACATCTGAGTGATACGTAAAGTGTTCACAATGAAGATGGAAATCCTTATAGAGCCAACATCAAACAAGCTCTTGGTGGGTGACATGTGAGATCCTTCATAGATCAAACTTGTGACAACTGGAAAACAACAATGGGGCGATTGTACATTTGAATCAACCTTATTCCAGTAAAGGAATTGACGTATACTTTTGGAAAAACCATTCGATGTGCTCAACAATTGTTTTCTAGAACATCGACTGCGCATAAATTTTTCAAACAAAAGTATTTGTGATTGAAACTTGATTTTGCTTATAAAACTATCGTCGTATTGCAAAATCTCTTTATTCAGCAATACGCGATTGTTTATCAAATCAAATTTTCATCAATCAGTGAATCTCAATTCGTTTGTTCACTCACTCCGTGTTGTCTACTTTGAGATGCTCCGGTTTGTGAACGACTAGTACAAGCTGCGAAACCCTGTCAAGGAGATTCTTCAAAATTCTACCTGATCACAGACATTATTTATACTAATCAACGGGTAACCGTGGTTGTTAGCCTCGCTCTTTTATAAAGATAACGTCACTTACGTGAATTGGACTAGATGCGTAGTATACTTTGCCCTCAGGGACTAGTATCATTTAAGTGGCAAAGTTGTAGCATGTTGAGCGTATAAATACCCCTCATGACTCTCCATGAGGGGTGTGGTTAGGCATTAGGTGTGTGTTTGTTTCTTGTATCAATAAACTCATCTTTGGGTTTCTCCTCCCTCTCTCTACTTTCTCTCTCTAGAAGATGAATCACTTCATCTTCTTCCACCAACCAAGGCCTCCCAAAACCACATAAATTTATAAATATTCGATCCTAACAAGTGGTATAGAGCCATGGTTATTGTTTGTCGATTTATGTTGGTTTTGAATCATCCTTTAACTGTTTTTACCCATATTTTTAGACCCGGAATTTTTTTTTCCTATTCGTGTGGTAACCTGTTTTAACAGTTTTTGTATCCAATGGTAAAAAATGTCATGTGGTCTATACTAGGTCTACATATCTGTGTTGTCTCAATTTTTTTGTCCAAACAGATTGTGGTCCATCATCTTTATATGACTTTTTTGTTACCAAAGTGTGAAATTTTCGTGGGTCAACTAGTCAAATCTGAATAATCTTACATGGTCAAAAAGAGTCATCTTGAGCATCTTTATGCATTTTCTGGGTTAGTTTGAAGCTGGTCGGAAAAGATGGTCGGAATACTCGCCGGAAAAAAGGTCAAAGGGTCAAAACCCTAACCTTACGCCTAAGGAAAATCTTACTCGTATGGAATACGCGTAAGAACTTACGAGTAAGAAATTTCTTACGCCTAAGAAAACTTTTATGCGTAAGAAGCTCATGCATAAGCTTGTTTATGCGTATGTTTACGCATAAGCTAGTTGTTTTACGCATAAGGTTTCGAAAAGAAGTTACGCGTAAACTTTTTTTACGAGCAAGAATTGACGAGAAAGTATGCATAAAACTAAACAGACCTCGACCACTGAATCACATACCAATTACCACAAACATCATGAACCTCATATTATCTCACCATCATTAGTCCATGATAAATGAATTGCAAACGCAGTAAAAAGAAAACCAAAACAACTCCATGTGATAACGCTACACGCGTCGTTCGGGGTCAAAGGAACTTCCTTTTCTTCGAGCAAGTTTTATAACACCCTAGGCAGTGAACCTAATCGTTGTAGTGTAGTAATTAGGGTAAGCCACGGGTATTGATATCGTTCTCTAGGGGAATAGTGTCGTTAGGCTGAAGTGTATATCGATTTAAGTCTAAAGGTGAGGGATGATTATTTTTGTATTTTTATATTTTATGAAATTGAAAGGTACGAATCTCGGGGTTTGGATTTGGGGAGGGTGGAATTAGTTGCTAGTCAACTATCCCAAAAGGTACTAACTAAATTAGGGGTCTCTACGATGCGTGAAGCGTATCTACTTATGATGTATTACTCCTTGCTAGCTATCCAATTCTACCTCTTGAATTGTCACGTCACATTGATGGTTGAATTGTCACGTCCTTATTCCTAGTTGCGTTGTGTGTCTAAGGTTGTAGGGTATGCGTTTCTCCCTAACTCTTTGAACTTACCAAAGGGTCTCGTCTACAAACCCACTAGAGATGATAAACTCCTACTCTAAGGCGCTCTTTGGATGGTTTAGCCTACAACTACTCAGGTAATTATATTCTAAGGTTCACAAAGATGAATCAAGCATTAAGTACACAACGAATGACCTATCGCATTACTAGATCATTAATCAACTAAGATAAGAAACAACCAATCAAACAAGAGGCAGTGGGATGCAAGAATTATAAACTAAACCAATTAGACTCATTGAAATTGTCACACCCTAATGATGAAGATAGACACAAGCATCACTAAGAAATCAATAAGATCTAATTAATTATATACAAGTTTCATACAATCATAAGCAAACACTAGGTGAATTAGCCAAGCATAATTAATGAAGAGCAAGCAACAATTATGATAATTGAAGACATACCATAGAATTGGATTAACAAACAAATCATTACACGATGTTTATGGAGTGTTTGAAACCCTTTAAGTTCTTTGGAAAAACACCTACCTAAACCACGGAATCGGACTTAGGGTTTAGGGCTTACAAAAGTGAAGTTATAATGTTATATTTATAGGCGATTTTACGTCGGCAAAAGCGACGGCGTCACACTTATAGAGTGACGGCGTCACGACCATTTTTCAACAAATTGTAGATTTTCTCGTTCGGTCGCGTGGGCTTTTGAATCACCTAAATCCGAGTTTGTATGCAAAAGTTATGGCCAAAACAATATCAACTACTTGGCATGTTGTGACTTGATCGACTTGTGACGGCGTCACCTTAAGGTTGTGGCGCCGTCGCGCCGATCTCGGCGTCGTCGGGTCGCATCTAGGCCGTCGAGTAGCGACGGCCTACTCTTTTACAAGCGGGCGTCGTCACTTGAAAATCTGAGTTTTGAGTTACGTATCGTCACAAAAATCTTGGGACGGCGTCATGATGCTTTTGACACCGTCGCCTTCTAATTTCAAAGCTGTGAGTGTCTCGATTTTGACTTTGGCCATTTTCTTCATATATTCGCGCCTTTTCGTCCAAATAAGTGCCATTCCGACATTTTGCCTTCAAGAGACCTAAAAAGTGAAAAGGAGCGATATTAAGCAATAACGGATACAAAAGTGATCAAATAAGGACTTAAACGACCCTCAAAATGGTACCTTTTAAAACCTTATCAAATATCCCTACACTTGTTATTTGCTTGTCCTCAAGCAAATGTGCTTTTTGCCAATTAATTTATAAGTTAGGGGTCATGAAGCATTAATTCAAAGCGGTCCACAACACATATAAGCCCATAAAAGTCATAACAAGCACGGAATTACATACTAGCACCTCACATGGGGTGTTTGGATACTCACATCTCTCTCGGTGTATATATGAAATATAACAAATAGGAAATGGAAGATAAACACTCATTAACCGGTCCTAGTACATAGATTACCATAGGCTTGAGAATAGATCAAACCTCCATCGCTTTGGCGTAAGCACCTAGGAAAGACTATCAAAGAGGTCTTTTAAAAGGTTGTAATGTTAGGCTTACGGTTGGGAAACAAGGGTTTGGTGGGATAGGCTATTTAGTGGTGGTAAGTCAAAAATCTCTATGTTAAATGCATATGAAGAATGGCGTTGCTAAGCCAAGACTTGACACTCTAAACTCTAGATAACTGAAATAAATAAACATAAATTTAAAGGATAGATGTAGGATGGTAGCCGTATGTTTTTTTTTTTTTTTTTTTTTTTCACTCTTTTTTTTTTTTTTCTCTTTTCTATTTTTTTCGATTTTTTTTTTTTTTTTTTTTCATACTTTTACTCTACCATCCTCTACGATAACATCAAAATACTAGGGATTTATAGGCATATCCCTACACTTGAGTTTTATTACTCTAACACTAATTTGACCCGATTTGAAAAGATCAAAACACTTGGGGTACATTATTACGCAAACAAAGGGAATTTGAATTTTTAACGTTCCCTTCCGTCATTTCATAAACTTTAACTTTTCCCATGAATCCCAATCATCCCAAAGCGTATACAAAGGATATGACTCGACTTAGCAACTTATGCAAGCAACTAGATAATTGAACTAAGGGTTTGGGGTGATAACAAACATTTGCACTAAAAGTGAGTGCATAAGGGGTAGGCTAAGGCGATTTGGGTGTATATTTGGGGTGGGGTGTAAACAATGCTCTTCATTGATATTCGGAAAACCGAAATATCACGAGAACCATGAAAAGGATAGGCTCGAGGGGTTAACTAGGGTATCGTGTACTAAAGATGAGTACAACGCAAAGGGTGTGGGGAATTACTCAACCGATGTGGAAGAAGTAATTATATTACGGTATCAAACAAGGGTTATCCTAATGCCTCTTATCATTTAGTTATTCCTAACTACACAAGTGTAGCCTCACTTGCGATCTCGGAATGCATCACAAAACAAGTTCTAGAATCTAATATACTACGGTTCACACTCTAAGCATTAAAGATGAATGCTTTAATTCCTACTAATCTAAGGCGATCCTCACATTTTGGTGGAATTTGGGTGGTAAAGGGTTTTGTGCTAGTCATGCAACTTCCTATCCATGAGGCGCTTTTGTTAAGACTAATGGCCCACTCCTATATGTCATGAAAAATTTTAAATTTGGTGCCAAAATTACCCTAACCGACATTTTCTCATGGTTTATTACACAAATACAATTGGACAAAGCAAATAATCAAGGATAAGCATAGTTTCAAAGTTCCGTTTATTTTCCTCCTACACTTAAACCGAACATTGTCCCCAATGTTCCCGAAAGTATCAAAGTTATGATAATTGGAAGGTAATTAAAAGCGAAGAAACTAGTACTCCCCGATTAGCTCGGTAGGATCCGTGTGTGAAGTAGTGGTTAAATCCTTTCCAAGAAGAATTTATGCGTGAAAAGCTCCTCAATCTTATGTAACTTCTTCTTGATAAATTAAACTCGCACACTTGAAGAAAACAAACAACCCAACGCATCAAACCGAACAAAGAAAAATCACAACAAGATGTAATTCGGACTTAAATAAGATATAATGCTTGTGGAATGGATGTTTGCTGATTTTCTAGAAAATTAAGACACGGAAAATTCCAAAAATTTATAAGTAGCTCGAGAAGCGAGAAAAAGTAATCAGTTGTTTCGCTCCTTCGACGCCGTCGGTTGCAATCTGACGCCGTCGGTTATCCCGACAAAAGCGTTGCGATTTTACGAAAAAAAATTCGGAAAATTTACATCTTTAGAATCGGAAAAATTTCGCAAAAACATCCATTATGACTCGATACAAGCATTTGACTCGAACAAACAAACATATATATCTTTTATTTAATTGTTATTCTCATGTTTACGTTTCTTTTGGCGTGTGTAATCCTCCTACACTTATCCCTTATGTAAAATACCTTTATATGCAATTAAGGCGAGGTTAAAAACAAAATAAAGCATTTTACAAATTCAAACATGAGAATAAACAATCAATAAAAGATATCGACACACAAATAAAAATAAAAACAAATACACATGGGTTGCCTCCCAAGAAGCGCTTGTTTTTGTTCGAGTCACGAGCGACTCTACCCTTATTTAACAGATAAAGGGAAGTTTTCCTACACTTAAGTTTAAGTGCGGGTGATAGTAGCGATACACACCTTAGGGTGGAAATATGCCACGTGAGGTGAAGGGGTGTGTGAATGGCTTCCTTCATCCTAAAACTACCGGACTAAATTGGTTGATGGGTGGGTCGGTTCCTCGTTTATTTAAGGATGGAAGTAAAGATTGAGGTTCGGTTCATCAACACTATGAAATTCCTAGAACTAAGAGTAAGGCGAGACTACAAGTATTCAAACCTATATTCTCCGATTGCGTTTGGTTCAAATGTTCTACCTCCATTGGGATTCCTAAAGTCTCTTCTACTACTTACGGGTAAGTCACGTGCGGTGTGTATGCCTTAAATGATGGTGGAACTTGTGGGATACCTTGTGGGTCTAGACTTTTCACCTTATCCTCAATCACATCTACATCATCTATATGCTCATCATGTGCTATTTCCTTAGGTCGTGATGAAACCAAACTTAGTAATTGATCCAACTTATGGTTTAAAGCTTGGTTGCTTTCCATAATATTTTCACAAATTTGGTCGGTTCTCTAAGGGCCTTACTAACAATAGTTTCTAAACATGGAGGTTGTTCACGAAAGTCTATCCTAGGTAAAGGCTCATACGAAGCATAGGTTTCACTAGATGAGGTGTTTTGTGGGCTTGATGGAATGGTGAAACCCTCAAAAGGTTTATGGACTTGGTTACTTTCTTCCCACCATCTTGAATAATCCGCTTTAGTAATATCATAATTTCTTATGAAAAACCTAATCGCGAATATAGTGGATTCGCGTTCTCCATAATGGTGAGCGGAAGAGTCAATGGACAAGTTTTACGAACAAAGGCACAAAGAAGGGGATAGACTACAAGGAAGCTAATAAAAGAAAAAAATCTCACTTGATAGGAATCTTGTGAGTAGACCTAAACGAGATAGAAATCAAGCCTAAACAATAACTATTCCCCGTGGCGCAAAAACTTGATAACGCTACGCGCGTCGTTCGGGGTCAAAGGAACTTCCTTTTCTTGAGCAAGTTTTATAACACCTAGGCGGTGAACCTAATCGTTGTAGTGTAGTAATTAGGGTAAGCCACGGGTATTGATATCGTTCTCTAGGGAATAGTGTCGTTAGGGTGAAGTGTATATCGATTTAAGTCTAAAGGTGAGGATGATTATTTTGTATTTTTATATTTTATGAAATTGAAAGGTACGAATCTCGGGGTTTGGATTTGGGAGGGTGGAATTAGTTGCTAGTCAACTATCCCAAAAGGTACTAACTAAATTAGGGGTCTACCCGATGCGTGAAGCGTATCTACTTATGATGTATTACTCCTTGCTAGCTATCCAATTCTACCTACTGAATTGTCACGTCCTATTGATGGTTGAATTGTCACGTCCTTATTCCTAGTTGCGTTGTGTGTCTAAGGTTGTAGGGTATGCGTTTCTCCCTAACTCTTTGAACTTACCAAAGGGTCTCGTCTACAAACCCACTAGAGATGATAAACTCCTACTCTAAGGCGCTCTTTGGATGGTTTAGCCTACAACTACTCAGGTAATTATATTCTAAGGTTCACAAAGATGAATCAAGCATTAAGTACACAACGAATGACCTATCGCATTACTAGATCATTAATCAACTAAGATAAGAAACAACCAATCAAACAAGAGACAGTAGGATGCAAGAATTATAAACTAAACCAATTAGACTCATTGAAATTGTCACACCCTAATGATGAAGATAGACACAAGCATCATTAAGAAATCAATAAGATCTAAGTAATTATATACAAGTTTCATACAATCATAAGCAAACACTAGGTGAATTAGCCAAGCATAATTAATGAAGAGCAAGCAACAATTATGATAATTGAAGACATACCATAGAATTGGATTAACAAACAAATCATTACACGATGTTTATGGAGTGTTTGAAACCCTTTAAGTTCTTTGGAAAAACACCTACCTAAACCACGGAATCGGACTTAGGGTTTAGGGCTTACAAAAAGTGAAGTTATAATGTTATATTTATAGGCGATTTTACGTCGGCAAAAAGCGACGGCGTCACACTTATAGAGTGACGCGTCACGACCATTTTTTCAACAAATTGTAGATTTTCTCGTTCGGTCGCGTGGGCTTTTGAATCACCTAAATCCGAGTTTGTATGCAAAAGTTATGGCCAAAACAATATCAACTACTTGGCGCATGTTGTGACTTGATCGACTTGTGGCGTCACCTTAAGGTTGTGCGCCGTCGCCTTCGATCTCGGCGTCGTCGGGTCGCATCTAGGCCGTCCGAGTAGCAACGGCCTACTCTTTTACAACCGGGCGTCGTCACTTGAAAATCTGAGTTTTGAGTTATGTATCGTCACAAAAATCTTGGGACGGCGTCGCATTAGCTTTTGACACCGTCGCCTTCTAATTTTAGCAGCTGTGAGTGTCTCGATTTTGACTTTGGCCATTTCCTTCATATATTCGCCTTTTCGTCCAAATAAGTGCCATTCCAGCATTTTGCCTTCAAGAGACCTAAAAGTGAAAAGGAGCGATATTAAGCAATAACGGATACAAAGTGATCAAATAAGGACTTAAACGACCCTCAAAATGGTACCTTTTAAAACCTTATCAAGATTATTCAAATTTTTTTTCAAAAAGATGGATACAATTTTTTATTATTATGTATACTAGATTGGTATTTTTGGTATTGCAATTTTCACGGAGGGATACAAAATTCAAGGCTTGAACGAATATTTGACGAAAAATGACAACGGGGTTTTTGTACGGTATTGCTTAAGCGAAATTGGAGTAACGTTTCACGGGTGATCTTTTTTATCATTGAGACGTTGGTTGGTTGGTTGCATGTCTCAAGATAACTTGTCTGGGCATTTTTCATAAGTGATTATGAATTTGACAATCTGGTTATAACTGATGTAAGGAGTTACATTGTAGTGCTCACAGTATATAACCATCACTTTAAGGAGTTACGTTGTTGTACTCAGTGTCACACGCAGTTGTGGATTGATCAAGAATATAGAACAAGCAGTAAGTCACAAAGTTGGGATGTTTACTTCCTTTTCAAGTTAGTCGTATCGGGTTTTCTCCATATGTGGTCATTACTATTAGCCGGTGAATTCAAAGGAGGTTCGTTTTCAGGTTGGTTTGAGAGAATTATTGAGAGTATTTTTGCGACATATTCTCACGAAATTATGCTCATGTTAAGGCTTTAATATTGCATCAAGAAAAAGGTATACGGCATGTACGCAACATTATGATGATTCCGATAGCTCGCAACCATCAGGAGGGAGAAGTTGGTGTTTCATCTTTCGTGATTGGATTGATGAAGGGAATTATGTTTAATACCGAAGAAGGAGAAGTAGTGTGTGTACATCGGGGCTTTTTACCAACTTGGATGCAATACTAAGTGAGATATGTTGTTATGATTTTCCCAGAACGACAACCATTGTGCTACAATCAAGAGTCTACTTTCTCCGCTGGGTGTTGGAAGAGTGTTGTCGGTTCAGGAGGGAGCAGAAAAAGAAAAAGGCTCACTAGTTAGGAGGAGTAATAACCTAACTAGACCGTTCAGATTGAAGTTCGAGCTACAAGGATTTGTGCGTCGCCGCCAAAGATCAAATGCCGAGATCATCGGAAGAGAGAACTTCAAGTTTGCCTCAGTATCTAGACCACAAAGACTCTGCGCTTCAACAAAGTCAACATAGTTTATTATTATTGTAATTTACTTTGTTTTGTATTTATAGGTCTCATTGTAACCATTCACGTGTGACGATGTCTTGGAGGGACATTGTTAGCCTCGCTCTTTTATAAAGATAACGTCACTTACGTGAATTGGACTAGATGCGTAGTATACTTTGCCCTCAGGGACTAGTATCATTTAAGTGGCAAAGTTGTAGCATGTTGAGCCTATAAATACCCCTCATGACTCTCCATGAGGGGTGTGGTTAAGCATTAGGTGTGTGTTTGTTTCTTGTATCAATAAACTCATCTTTGTGTTTCTCCTCCCTCTCTCTACTTTCTTTCTCTAGAAGATGAATCACTTCATCTTCTTCCACCAACCAAGGCCTCACAAAACCACATAAATCTTATGTGCTTACGGTCCTACAGTGGTTCTTGCAACCCTATTCAACAAAAGTGAACAAAGACACTTTCATATGTTTATTGCTAACTGTTGTTTGTAGGAACTCCCAACGGTTGCAGCTGATAGCCGATGAGAAATCAATTCCTAACCAAATGCTCACACCTCATACGCACAATCAAAGAAATCATGATAATTGAAATACCTACAATAATGCTTCTGCAACTCTGATGCAAAATATCATGACCCAGAAAGGTGTGAACATGTCGGTCCAAAAGTCACAACATCACATAGAGGCAATACAACGAAGGATGAAATGGAGATTTACTGTGGCTGATGATCTCGAAGTAAGCTCAAAGATCACCAAGTCAAGGAACATTCAAAAATCACTACATGAAGTACAAAGATTGCGGACTTTGAAGAATCAAAGACTACGAGCTAGAAGGACTAAGACATGTAATAGAATGCTATAATTCAGAATGTATTTTATGGGGTGACCTCCCTTAGGGGGAGATTGTTAGGATTTAGTGAATCCATGTTAAAGACTTGGTCACCCCGATTATTTGTTAGCATTAGAAAGTTTGTAGTCTTAAACTTTTATAAGTTAATAAAGTAACACCGTGGAGGACGGACGGGTCTTTACCCACTGTACACCCGATCCACAGCCCGTGGGAGGCGTATTATGTAAGAACTATTACTACCCTCTACCCTCCAAGGTAGAGGGTTGGAGCTTTCAATATAGCCTTTCACTTTCTCTCTCTAAAGTTCCCAACACTAACTTTCTCTCTCTAAAACTCTAGCATATTCGATCCATACATATTTGTTGTATGTGTTTATGATCACCAATGTCATACAACATACTATTGGAGGGAGAGATAAAGAGTAAATAAGGAACACAAAACCAAAACACAAGTATTTATAGTGGTTCGGCTACAGGACACCTTCCTTCCCCTACTCCACTCCCCGAATACCCAACTTGAGAGTTTCTAAGCACTACACAACACAAGATCCTTAATGTGGCAGAGAATCCTTCACAACGTGGCCTACACTTTATCCGGTACAAGGATAGATATTGAGTTCTTCCACGAGGTAGAACCAAACCTATCACAACGTCGCCTACACTTTATCCGGTACAAGGCTAGATACCGAGTTCCATTACAAAGGATGAACTACTACCCAAAAGAGACAAACTCCTTTTACAATACTTGAAAGGATGTCAATATCCTTTAACCCAAACTACACAACTTATACATCGATGAACCATATCAAATGCACACCTTTGGCACTATATACCAATGCCTTCAACACGACACACTATTGGAGGGAGAGAAGAATTATTAATAAGATTCACTTCAGTGGTCTTGATGATGACAAAGCTTAACAACTCATGACCTTGAGCTTGCACGACTTCAAGAGGTTGTGATCTCGCCTTTAAGAGGAACATAGAGAATCACACAAAGAGAAAACTACATAAAATGATCCTTCGGATATGAGGTTAGAGAGGTTAGAACATAGAGAGAAAACATGTCTAAAAGGGTTAGTGAGCAAGAGATAAATGGCTCACTATTTATAAGCAAAAATGCCTACTGTTCCACGGTTCCAGCGGATCGCTTACCCAAGGGATCCGGCTAGTGCAACTCAAGGGATCCGGCTACTGGGTCAGCTTAGTACGAATTTTGGGTTGTAAACCGAGTTATGGGTTATGGGTTATGGACCATGGGTCATGGACTTTGGATCATGGATACCCAACAAGATATAATGTACCTAGTCAATGGGTTATGGATCTTGGGTCATGGGTCATGGACTTTAGGTTATGGATCATGGATAATATCCAACATGACTTTATGCATGATGTCATGCAATGGGTCATTGGTTATGGATCATGCTCCAATAGGTAATGGACTTTGGTTTTTACCCATTATCTACCCATTACAAGTTATACTAAGCACATATACATTTTTATAAAATATAAGTAAACAACATTACTTGTAAGTGTTTTATAAAAATGATTTTGGTTTTATATAACTTATTTAACTAAACATGTTTTGATGGTTTTATATGTTTAGTAAAAGTGTGTTAGTAAACTATTGGTTCAAAGCTTTTACGTATTTTATTTATTTTGTTAAAATGATTTTACATTTGTTATCGACAAAACATTAGAAGATAGTAAAATATAAATAAACATTTTTTATGGTTTATTTGTATTAACATATAACTCTATTGGTTACTATAGTTCTTGCTTAAACACTTAACATTGTTTTCGTGTTTAAGTTTATTGAGAAGATCACATACATACTTGTCATTCAATCGCAAGTGTTGTTCCGCAAACACTTGGGTATAATTCTTGGATATATATCTACGTACTAAGAATTAAATGTTGAAAACTTTGTGTCTTTACTTTAAAGTATTTATATCTTACATATGTTTTCATTACGTCATTATTAAACATGGAACATGGTTATGTTAACTTTCTAAAAAAGAACGACAAAAGCAACATCATTATTAAAAATGGAGCTTGTAAAAAGGAACTGTTAGGATTTAGAAAATCCATAGTGAAGATTCGGTCACCCCAAATATAATGTATCACAAGTTAGCTCGTAGACATATCGTTATTTACTAGTTATTTAATTAGTTAGCTAGTTAGTTAGTAGTTTAGAGAAACACCGTGGAGGAAGGACGGGTCTTTACCCACTGTATACCTGATCCACAGTCCGACAGGAGGACGTTTAGGGTGTAACTATAAATACCTCTTCCATCCTTCGAAGGGTGGTGCTTCTAATATAACCTTTTCTTTTTTGTTTAACTTTCTCTCACTAGATTCACCCTCTCATCTCTTTCACTCTCTAAACATGGCTTTCTTGATATTTCACCATCCTAGACCACCCGAATCATCAAACAACATAATATGTATGATCCAACAATTGGCATCATAGCCAAGGATGTGTTGTTTTTGATGACTCGTATGGTTTTTGAGCGATTTTTGTATGCAGTTTGTTTGGTTCTAGGATGTGGTTTGATTAAGTTTGCGTGATGATGAATGCGGTTTGGCTGATGTTTTGATTTCGTTGATGAATCTGTTGTGTATATGCAGATTTTAATATGATGTTTGATATGTTATGATATTCTAAGCTGTTTGATTAATATTGAATCTGCTGTTTCATACTGAATCTGGTGTTTGATATGATGTTCTAAGCTATTTGATTATGAATCTGGTTAATACGTGATAAATCTTGTTTTAAACTGTTTCTAAACGGTTTTCATGTTTGTTATTCGATGTGGTTTGAAGCTGGCGAAGTTTGTTCTTATCAGCGGTTTGTCAAATAAATCATGAGTTTTGATCCTTAACAGG
Source organism: Chrysanthemum lavandulifolium (assembly GCA_022545495.1). Taxonomy (NCBI): domain Eukaryota; kingdom Viridiplantae; phylum Streptophyta; class Magnoliopsida; order Asterales; family Asteraceae; genus Chrysanthemum; species Chrysanthemum lavandulifolium. Next base: position 88,143,068 of record CM040238.1, on the reverse strand, counting down.
TGCGGTTTGAGTCAAATCTTCTATGCGGTTTGTTAACGTTGTCCAGATTCATTGTACAGAAAGAGGTTTGACGTTATGCGGTTTGTTAAAACATGAAGCGGTTTGACAATTTCAACTGCGATTTGTCCTGATTAGCTGTACCAGAAGTGATTTGTGCTTTAAAAGGTTATGCGGTTTGAAGTTTTAAGCGATTTGATAAAGTCAACTGCGGTTTGTTATATGGTCAACTGTGTCTTAACCCAGTTGTGTGTTTTGTCAAAAAAATGGTATGCGGTTTGTTATTTTGGGATGAAGCAGGTTGATAAAGTTAATGATGCGGTTTGTTAAAGAAAACGATGCGTTTTGTTGATGCTTTGGGTCTTAAGCGGTTTGTTTAAACATAAGACGGTTTGATGATTAGATGAGTTATGGGGTGCGTTTTAAAAAGAAAGACCTAATGCATTTTTACTCGAAGCACAGTTACCACAAGCTAATCACAACATTCTAAAGTCATCAACATCAATCAACTTCATCAAAGTTCATCACAAAACATCACCAACACAGATTCACATCAAACTATATCAACCATAAATGAACATACAACCATACATCTTCACATGAATCACTATCACATTCAATCACAATCTAAACCAATTCAAATCTACATTCAAAGAAACATCAATCAAATCTATATCAACAAAATCGAATCCGGATCTATAAGCATAATGTACATCGATAAGTATCAATCAAGTGGGATATCTAAATGCTCACACTATCAAAATCACTATCTCAGATTGTTTGCATTTTTAAAAAAGGTATATCATTAAGACCTCGAGGGTCATTTCACACGAAACCACATCATCATTGACCCGATTCATCAAGACTACTACTCGATCTCAGTGCTCTTTCTATTTCGTGGTACACAAAAGGCTGTATCTAGACTATGAAGATTCTATCACACGAAAATAGAAAACTTTATCCTTGATCAAGGACTCAAAAGAGCAAAAAAAATTGAAACAATGAATAATCTCAGAGTATGGTTCGATTGTATGTCTAATCCTTTCAATACTTTGTACTCAAAACCAACTTCATCAAAGATCTATACTTATTGAATCAAACTGAAATTCAAAGCAAATAAATTTTCGATCTCAGCCTTGCTTCATTTGTGAGTGGTTCTACAAACTCATAGATCTCAATCGATCTATTCACAAAGAAACGTATACTTCACAGATCAAAATGATTGGTGATAATCTTCGAAAATAAAGAAGTGTTTTTAACAATAGTGTTAAAACAAATCTTTTATTCGTTAAAAGTGAAATCAGTTTAATAGGTCCATATCACGATTCAAATTTTTGAAGGCAAAGCTTCATTTGTATTCGAACTTAAAGATTCAGAGATATAACATGTACGTTATTCTCCTTTCTTTGTTTTGTTTTTCTTTATGTCACACAAGGTCAAAGCTACAATAACTCGAACAAAGATAAGAAGCCTACCTACCTTGTGACTAGATTGTGATGATGATACCACTACTCAAGCCATACCTGTGGCTTTGATAACGAGTTCATGCCATCCCTGTGGCAAGTTATTAGGCGTCATATCAAGAGTGATATTAGGAGGAGAGAGGCGATGGTGTGAGAGATTTCTGGATATGTGGGGGCGTGATATTATGAGAGGTATTTTTAGGGTTTGTGAGTGAGTAGTGTGATTTATACCCGGACACTTAGGGTTCCATTGATATGGATCATATGCTGTCGGCTCTTCAAATCAGAAATGGGCTGGATGGTTTTTAATGTGGGCAGAAATTGTATCCGAATATTGGACTTGGAACTAGACTTGGATACTGGACTTTGATTTTAAATTGGACCGAATGCTTCTTGCCTACATTTATGAGATTTAAGATTTGAAGAGGGATTAAATTTAAGCTGATTTCCAGTTGCGGAGTTTGTTAATACAAATAAGCCGTAAAAACGTTTATTTATAGCTAGGGGAGCTTTGTGTCAAAGCATTACATTGCAAGATCATTTGCAATATTAGGATTACATTTCATGACGTCCCCTTGCAAAGTTGCAATTATCTAGGGGGAGCATTATCATCACTAAGACGAAACCATTTGCAAACATAGTTGCAATGCATTAGCTTAGTAGTTTTTATTTACTTGACGCCCTCACAAAGGGATGGACTCGTCAAGGGGGAGTTAAGACGAGAACTCTTCCCGTCACTTGCTCTCTATTTTTTCTTTTCACATGTTTTTCTTAAAACAACGTGTTAGTTTATTTTCGAAGCTCTTTTTGTTTCGAAAAAAAGGGGGAGAAGAAAGTAAAAACTACAAATTCAAACTTACTTTTACGAATTTTAGTTTTTCCCTAAAATAATTTTATGTTTTGTCATCAACAAAAAGGGGGAGATTGTTAATACAAATAAGCCGTAAAACATTTATTTATATTTTACGATCTTCTAATGTTTTGTCGATAACAAACGTAAAATCATTTTAACGAAACAAATAAAATACGTAAATGGTTTGAGCCAATAGTTTTCTAACACACTTACGTTTTCACATAAAACACTAAAACAAGTATAAGTGATTTTATGATTTAATAATACATATGTACAACAACTAGTGTTTACATATTGGGCAAATATATACATAACTAGTATGTATTATAATGGGTAATATAAATGGGTAGAAACTTAAGTATTTGACCCATTGATCAAATACATTGAATATAGTTGGGTACAACCCAAAGTCCATGACCCATACCCATGAAGCTTGACCCATAACCCATTGCATGACATCATGCTTAAGTCATACATGGTTTTAATCCATAGCCCATAGTTTTAATCCATGAACCATGGACTAGATGCATTACATCTTAGAGATATATTGTATCTACATTGATACCATGATCCATAACCCATGACCCATGACCCAAAACCCATGGGCAAAGGGGAGCGTCCCACGGATCCCTAGTATTGCACTGGACGGATCCCTCAAGTGAGGGATCCGTGGGATCCGTGGAACAATAGACATTTTTCTCTCTATAAATTGTGAGCCATTTCTTCATTATTTCTTACCCCTTTCTCATATATTTTCTCTTTGACTTATAAACTCTCTAACCTCAGATCCAAGTGATCTATGTATGTAGTTTTGTTTTCGTGTGATTCTCTAGGTTCCTCTTAAAGGTGAGATCACCATCTTTTGAAGACGAGCAAGCTCAAGTCCATGAGTTGCCATGCTTCGTTATCATCAAGACTACTGAGGTTCTCTTGTTGATTGTTTTCTTCTTTCTCATAAGAAGTGTAGTGTTGAAGACATTAGTAAAAGATGTCTCAAGTGACAAGATGAAGATATTAGTAAAGGGTGTCGATCGTCCGTATTGAAAGCACTAGTGAAGGGTGCTTAGACTTCAAGGCTAGAGGCATTAGTGAAGGGTGCCTAGAAGTCAAGACACAAGACATTAGTGAAGGGTGTCTTGAAGATCGAGTCAAAGGCATTAGTGAAAGATGCCTAAGGTGTACATTCGATATGGTATGATTCGATGTACATGATAGATTAGTATTGGGTCAAAGGATATTGTTATCCTTGATGATGTTATTATAAGGAGTTTATCTCCTTTGGGGTTAGGTGTTGGTGTAGTGTTGGGTAGTAGTTCCTCCATTGTAATGGAACTCGGTACTTAGCCTAGTACCGGATAAAGGGTAGGAGACGTTGTGGTAGGTGTGGTTCTCCTTGGTTAAAGAACCCGGTGGTTAGCCTAGTACCGGAAAAAGAGTAGGCAACGTTGTGAAGGTTTCTCCACCATAAGGAGCTGTGATATGTGCAAAAACACATATAATTTCTTTATCAAATCAGACCCAAAATAACCAAGAAAGAGCCGTTTATTGCTAATATTTAATGGTTTCTTGAGTTTATGCATGTGCAGTACGGATATGTCAAACGCACAAAAGTGAACTAAATCGAGCTTAAAACCCGAGCACGAGAGATTAAGAGAGCTAAAGGCGAGCTAGAAGGTCATAATTATGCATTTGTGAAGATTTTTATTCTCTGAGGATGATTTTTGGAAGATATGATCAAATTTGAAGAATTATCAGAATCCGTCCCTGAACTTTGAGCATTTGGCAGAATAGACCCTTGAAGATTCAAAAGTTGCAAATTCCGCCTTTGGATTATTTGAGAATGAAAATAATGGCCCTTGGAAGATATTTTCAGAATTTACAACTTTGGTCCCTGGAAAATCAGATTTGGCAGCTTTAGCCCTTATGCTATACCTTGGATCCAATACAAGTCCAAATCCAAATTACATCTTAAGTCCAAGAGCCCAAACCCGGTCCAAAATAATACCCGGTACCCACTATACCCGGTCAACGAAGTCAAACCCAGTAATAAAATATTACTCGTTTTCCCTTTTACCGCCAAAACAAAATCCCCTTTTACCCAGGGTATGAACCCTAATATACCCCTGACCAAATCACGTACAATCAAAGCAATCAAGGGCAATTCAGTCTTTTCTCTGACACCTTATGACACCATCTGACACATGGGGGTTGCCAGGTCATCAATCCGTGTGACATACTACTAAATCCTCTCCTCTCATTGGTCGAAAAGGAATTGGCACATGATCCAAGGGCTGTTATTGAGTGGATGATGCTAGAAACGTATCTAATGGATGATATGCACTCAAAGAAGCACAGATGATGACATTCCAGATCCGTCCAAGGCCTTAGCTCGCCTATAAAAGGCACCCTTATTTCACAATTGTATTCATGTAGAATTTGAGTAGATAATTAGTAGTTTATTAATGTTTTAAGTTTAAATTTCGTTTTTGTAATTTCTGAATTTCAGTTCCATTGTAATCTCAAGTTTTATTAATTCAAGTAATTTCGACTTTTGTTTTCAATCCATCTTAATTCTTGTTCCATTGTTTTAAATAGCTTATTAGTATTTCGGTTTCTCAAATTAGCTTATCTCAAATCATTTTCAAACTTATTTTCTCTATCAAACAAAATCACAAAAAAATAAGAAAAATACTTCAAAATAAAAAAATCTCAAATCTGTTCTAAAACTATTTTCAGTTTAAGTTTTTGTTACTAAAAGCTTTTATAAGTTCATTAATAACTTTTAAGGTGTTTACTTATAAGTCCTACTCGGTTCTACAATCAAAATCTAAATTTGGTCAACAAAAGTTAATGGAAGCGAGGTTTGGGTTGAATTATTGATCTGGATCAGATATGGTTTTGGTTTAAGCTTATTTGGGGTGATATTTGATAAGTTGTGCAAGCCATAGTGGCTGGACACTTGTAAGTGTTTTAAATCTGCTCTTAAAATCCCTTTTGATTACTGTTTCATTGCAATAGTAGTTTAGCTTTCATTTGCTTGATATAATTGCATTTGTAGGTTCTCTTATAATTGTTTGATTACTGTTTCATTGCAATAGTAGTTTAGCTAAAGTACTGTTTGGCACAATCTGCTAAATTGTGTTTAAGGATTTGGCATTGGTTAAGTCTGGGTATTATAGTCTAAGTTAGGTTAGATTTAGCTAAAATTAGTCAGTACTTTTCATGTTAGTAGAGTAAAAGTCAAAATTAGTTTATATCTATTCTAATTTGATCAACAGTTAGATTTTAATAAATCAAAAGCTTGATTTAGGTGTAGATGTTAGAGTCGTAGCTTATTATAGGTTTATTCTAGCTGAATTCATCAAAATCAGTTCATCATTTCAAATCAAAAGTCATTTTAGTCAAAGTTTCATTTCTGTCATAAAAAGTCAAAAGTTGAAAAATCAGTTTTTACAAAAGTTTGTGGAATTTTCACAGATTCATTTTTTGTGCAAATCAGTTGATATTTTGGGATAATTAAGATCAGTTGGTCAAGAGTTGAAAACTGATTTTTGTTAAATTTTAGTAAATCTCTATAAGCTCCAAATCAGCTTCTCTATAAGCTGTTTTTGCCCTATCTCACACTCAGCACATTGAGTGTGAATCAGGCTTACTTGCAGGTCTTGCATTGGATTCAATTTAGATCATTAGGCCCTGAAATTTGGTATAGTTGATCTCTGGTTGGTGGTCTTGAGTACCTAAGTTCTAATTTTCAGTTTGGGTTAGTAGATAAGTTGTTTCAGTGGCTTAAAGTAGATAGGTTAGAGCTGTTTGGCATCTTAGCTTATTGTTCATCAAAACATTGTAGCCTGTGATTCAGAGATATAGGTTAGATTATATAGGTGCATTTCACTTATTTTTAGCTTAATACATGTAGTTGTAGCTTCTGGTTCATTTTCATAGCTTGTTGCTTAATTCTAGTAGCTTATTGAACATCAGTTACACTACAGCTTCATTTTCTCACACATAAGCATAGTTTTTTATATTTTTTATAGATTTAGAATTTAATTTTAGACTTTTCCTGAATTTTTCATAATTTTACAGCACTTTTTACTATTTTTCCTAATTTAAATCAGTTTTTAAGACTTTTTAAATAGCTTTTAATACAAATAAATCAGAAAAGCTTCAAAAAAATAAGTTTTCAATTTTTCTAGATTAAGATAAACATAAAAAGCCAAAAAAATATTTTTCCATAATTTTCCTAGTTCAAATTATAATTTTTAGCAATTTAATTAGTTTTTATTAGTTTTTAATTCAAATAAATAAAAGAAAAATCATAAAAATTAGTTTTAATTCTTAGTTAATTTTCAAATTGCATTTTTAGTTTAAAAGTAATTTTAGATCATATTTAGGATTTAGATTAGACGTAGTTGCATTTTATTTACGTTTCATTAATTGCGTTTTAGTTAATTCGCGTATTTAAGATTCCCCGTAGTTTAATTTCCCTTAATTGCTTTCCCATTTCCCGTAGTTTAGATAAAAACAAATTCATCAATCCAAAACATCGAGCATTTTAATAACAAACCAATAACGACGTTGCCCATTCACACCTCGTTGGGACACGACTCGGATTTCCTAATCCGTATCACTTATCACTCACGGGATTCGATTCACTATCCTTTTTCCTAAAGGGATTTTAAATCATTCCTTGTGGTTATTTTGATATCGATATTGTGGTTTTATCCATACACACATACCCATAAGCCTACAACGAATCAAATTTTGGCGCCGCTGCCGGGGAGGTTGTGTCGCGACAATATCGTTAAAGGTTTGACGATTAGTGACTCGAGATCCTTCCTTCGTGAAGTTACTATTTTTTATAAAAATCAAAAAGTAAAAAATATTTTCCTTTTTCTTTTGTATATATATATATCATATTAAAAATACAAAAAGATTTTCTCTTTTGTTTTTGAGCTAAAATAGAATACACCAATTATATAACATTCTCAACGGAGGTGTTATCATTAGTAAGTTCGAACTAAAGATCAAAAACTTGCCTTTGTGTCGCTCGTGAGTCGATTTATTTCTATCGGATAAACAAAGCGTGTGGTGGGTATAAGGACGGCCCGACATTAAATTGCGGTGAAAAGAGGCGGGTTTTAATAAGCTTCACACGACCTAATAGCTTCTCCGCCGCTTGTGCGTTTGTCTTATAAGTGATTTATTCACTTGGGATTATTGGTTAAGTTCAATGTTGTTTTCGAATACCGTTCTCATTTAATTGCCTTGGTTTTAAAGTGCATGCGCTTTCGCTCTCGATCAAGACGACTTGAATCGTAATCGAGCGTGCCGAGTTACGTAATATGGGTTGCCGCCAACGTACCACCCAACCCGGTCCTAATCCTCCTCCCGTTAATCAAAATGTAGCTCCCGATCTCGAACGATGGAAGAGCTATGTCAACCCACAATGTACGGGAGGGAGGACCCATTGCACAAACTAATTTTCGAGCTACGGATTTTAGCTTGAAAAATCATATGATAGAACAAGTAAAAACAGTTGTCAATTTCATGGTTTACGGATGAAGATGCTAACAAGCATCTTGATAAATTTTGACCGCTACTCAGAGTATGAAACAAAATGGGGTCTCCGATGACGCCCTTCGTCTCTATCTTTTCCCATACTCTTTGACTCATCATGCTACGTCTTGGTTTGATCGACTCCCGAAGAATTCGATTCATACCTTCGAGGAAATGGTTTCGAAGTTTCTGGCAAAGTACTTTCCACCGTCGATGGTGACAAAGTTAAGAAACGATATCAGTAATTTCCGACAATATCCCGACGAATCTTTGTTTGAAGCATGGGAACGTTATAAGCTTGCAATTGATCGATGTCCGAATCATAACATGTTGCTTGTCACTCAAATTGATACGTTTTATAATGGTTTGACGTTGCGACACCGTGAGACAATCAATGCTGCTGCTGGTGGAACTTTTATGAAGAGACGTCCCGAGGAATGCTACGATCTTATCGAGAACATGACCGCTCATCACAATTATTGGGATTCTACCGCCGAAAAGGGTAAATCATCTCGATCAAATACATCTTCTTCTCTCGAAATAGCCGCTCTAAACAAAAAGATAGACGATATCTTAAGGATACATCAAATGAATAATCAGAATCAACATCAACAAGTGAAAGCGGTACACCCGACTTGTGAGACTTGTGGAGGTCCACATTCTTATTCCGAGTGCCCAGCCGTCGGTGGCTACGCACATGAGAATCTTTATGCTGCTACGGGAAACTACAATCAACCGCAAGGAGATCGAAATCTTCTTAGCTACCGCTCAAACAATTATCTTGGACCTCCCGGTTTCAACCAACCTCAACACCAAAACCAAAATCAAAACCGTTTTAATGGTAACCACAATGTTAATCAGAACCGAGGAGCTAATGTTAATCATGGAAATCAACAATACCAAGCTCCTCCACCTCAAGTTTACCAACAACCACCTCCTCCTCAACATCAATATCAACCTCCTCCTCCTCAACAACCTTATCCAGCACCTCCTCAAGTTGCTCCGAACAACGAGTTTATAACTTACTTGAAGAACTCCGATTACACCATTAAATGTTTGCAAACTCAAATTAACGGCATGAGGACGGATTTCAAAAAGGAAATGGAAGCTACAAGTAACAAACAGATGACTGAAATGAGGAATATGATGGCTAGTTTCTTTCAAGCCAATCAACAGTCTACTTCTTATTCTCAACCCTCGGGTTCGGTTCTCTTCAAATGTCGATTCCTAACCCGAGAGGTGACATGAAAGCGATCACTACCCGAAGTGGTGTTGCTTACGATGGACCCACGGCTCCTACCACTATTTCTTCTTCTCCGTCTCGTGTGGTAGACCGTGAGACCGGGGTGACAAAGGACCCGGTGCTTCCTACTAATAAGGGGAGTACTGAGAATGTCCAACCCACGGTTGTCCAAGATTCCGAGCCCGAAGATGCTCCCGTTAATGTGAAGAAATCTAATCCAAAACCGTCTATCCCATATCCATCTCGTCTTAAAGATCAAACGCTTCGTGAAAAGTCGAATCATCAAATGGAAACATTTTTCCAAATCTTCAAAGACTTGAATGTGGAGATCAGTTTTGCGGATGCCCTTCTCTTGATGCCTAAACTTGCTTCTACGATTAAGGGATTGCTTTCGAATAAGGAAAAGTTATATGAGCTTGCTACTACGTCTTTGAATGAGAATTGTTTGGCAGTTATTCTCAAAAAGCTTCTCGAAAAGTTAGGTGACCCCGGCAAGTTCCTCATTCCGTGTCATTTTCAAGGAATTATTCAGTGCTCCGCCTTGGCCGATCTTGGCGCGAGTATCAATTTGATGCCGAAATCAATCTACGAAAAGCTTTCATTGCCTCCACTTACCCCAATGTGTATGACCCTCGAGCTAGCCGATCGTACTACGACGAAACCAAAGGGTATAGCCGAGGATGTCTTTGTCACAGTCGGGGAGTTCGATTTCCCCGTTGATTTTGTTGTAGTCGATTTCGACGCCGACCCTCGTGTACCCCTCATTCTCGGAAGGAGTTTCTTAAGGACGGACCATGCGTTGATTGATGTGTACGAAGGAGAAATCACTTTACGAGTAGGAAATGAAGCCGTCACGTTCAATGTTAACCATACTTCCAAATCTCTAACCAACCAATATGATGTGGCCAAAATTAATGACACCGAGGTGACAAAGGATCCGGGAATTCCTACTAATAACGGAAGTACCAAAAATTTCCAACCTCCGGTGGTTCAAAAAGTTAGGCCTAAACCATCGAGAATTGATCCGAGCCTTTCACGTTTTACGGTTAAGAGTTTATCGACGATACGTGCTGAGCAAAGGAAGAAATTACAAAAGGAGACTACAATGGTTGTGGTGGAAAATGCTAGCTCTAAGAGCACACCACTTGTCCCACTTCCGCTTTCTGTTTTTTGTGTTGAACTTAAGAACGTCGAGCTTTCTTTGAGTGGCAATCCCACTCCTTCTTCTGAAAATATGGAACTTTCTTCTAAACAAATCATTTCTAATTCTTCCTCTTCCCTCACTCAAAATGAGGAGGATGATTCTATCATGAAAGAAATTGAGGCTTATTTGAAAAGTGATTCAGTTTCACCGAAAATTGATAATGCTGACATCGACATCGAGGGAGATATTCGTTTAATCGAAGAAATGCTCTATTCACTCTCTCCGAAAGAAAAAGAAATTAAAGAAGTCAAGCCGTCTACTAATCCTTCGGAGCCCGAGCTCAAGGATTCTTCCATTGATTTACTTCTCGAGGAGTTCGCCGATGAACTCGCTCGCATGGATCCTCTTCCATCAGGAAGTGAGGATGACGTCTTTGATTTTAGAGCCGACTTACGCGAAATTGAATATTTTTTGTATCAAGTTCCGTCGATTTACTTCGAGAAGTTCACCGATGAACTTGCTCCCATTAACTCAATTCCGTCAGAAGATGATGTTTTAGAAGAAACAGAATACGATGATCCATTTTACCCGAAGAAAGAAAAGGAAACAAAGATTACGACTGATGAGCTTGTTGATACTGAGGTCCTCCATTATTTTTTATCCGAGAGTGATTCCTCTTCTCGTGAGGATTTTCACATAGATGATACCTTGATTTCCTTCCTCTCCGAGGACAAGATTTTTAACCCGGGGATACTCATCGAAGAGGACATCCATATCACCAAAGTTATTCGAAAAAAGGATCCTCTCTTGGATGCCTTCATGTTTGAGCCTTTCAGAAACACTTCTCTATACCATGGACTCCCTTCTTCTATGGAGACGTTTCTTTTTGATCCGCCATCCCGACGTCCGCCCGCAAAACCACCGGATGATGGATCACTCTTTCTTGATACACCTTTTGTAAGTTTGGGAGGATTTAACCTTTATGTGCTGGAGCCTGACATTTTCTTTCCCTCCCAACCCACCCATTCTCTTTCCCTCCGGAGTGAGGATACCATCTTTGATCCTAGTATCTCTTCCGCTTGTTTCCCCAAGGACAAATGAATTCGGGGATCGAGTCAGGCTAGCGACTCGGTGAAGAAACACAGTAGCGCTTCGTGCGAGGCACCCCATGCTTATCTCTATCTTCTTTCTATTTTCTCTAATAAGTGACGTGAAGGGGTTAGCCTCTTCGATTTCTCGTGTTTGGTTGTTTGTGATGTTTTGTCCAGGATTTTCTCGATATGAAGACTCTCGTGCTCGAAGTTTGTCTTTTCTCCACTCGAGTTTCATGATCGATGCTGATGGAAATCCGATATCCTAATCTTATCGACTAACGTTTATCTTTTAAGCATACTTAATAAACGGCTTTTAGATTTTCGTTGATACCCTTGCCTTTAAACATTGAGGACAATGTTTCGTTTTAGTCTGGGGTGGGTAATCTTCGATTTGATTTGACCGCACTTGCTTATTTTTTGTCGTGTATTCTCGTAACCCCGTTTTTCCTTAGAATATGAAAAAAATTGTGCAAAATTGTGCAAAAATGAGAAAAATTTAAAATTTTTAAGCTTTTGTTAGTTTTATGATTGAAAAGCTCTCGCTAGTCTCTTAGAAGTTTCTTTAAATATGCGTTTTTCTTGAAATAGACTTTGCTAATTGCTTAGACAAGAGGCTATAAAATGCGATTCTAGCTCAAAAGGCCAAGAATTTGCAAGCTTCCCTAAGTGATTTTAAATATCTGAAGCTTAAACAAGAATTTGCTAGTTTCTAATAAGTGACTTTAAAATGCGAGACTTGAGATTATTTGACAAGCATTAGCTAAGTTAATATATGTTTTGACACCTTGTTGACTTTCATTGGTGAGAGTAGGAATGGAATTCGACTTGACCGGGCGTGTTGAGCCTAGCTTGTTCCCTTAACCATAGATAAAAATTATCGGCTAAGCATCCGCGGATCTCATTATTTGGGATTTTAAATTTGCGGAGATCGAGGAATGATAGAGTTACATATGAGTTTAGATGCTAAGCGTGGAGTAGTTGGTTCTCTTTAGAGCCCATCGAAGGTACTTATGGCTTTTTGTTCCCACAAAATTGTTTCACCCCATATATGTGAATTAATAATTAGAGATGTTGAGTTTTTGGCGATAGTTCTTTATCTTCTTAAAAGAATCTTTGTTCTAAAAATTGGGAACACATCAAGGACTCGTGATAAGTAATAAGTAATAAATAAAGTTATGAGCTGCGGTTCGAGATCGGACCCTTGGATCTCTAGCCGGGATTGGGTGAGGTCTTGGTCTAACCCACTGGGATCCTCATTTCATGAAGCCTAGAGTCTTGGAATTACCCCGTGAAGCTCCGTGGTTCATAGCTCATATATTTAAAAGTATAAGTGCAAAAAAAAATATATATATATATATATATATATATATATATATATATATATATATATATATATATATATATATATATATATATATATATATATATATATATATATATATATATATTAAAAAAAAAAGAAAAAAAATTGATGAATGAAAAAAAAGTCAAAAATATAAGTGAATAAAAATTCCTTGATGTGGACCTCATTTTTGAGACAATGGTTCTTGAGGGAAAGTGGATAACTAATTAGCGACTTAGCTTTATATCTTTATCGGAATAAAAATTATCGAAACAAAAAATTTGAAGAAATTCATTTCTCACAAAAATAAAATAAATAGAGAAAAATAGGAAAATGGGAGCAAAAGGTAATTACACAAGTAACTTCCATGGGTAGTGTTAGCATCTAAAATCATATTTAACAATGATTTCGATTTTACGCTTAGTTTGGGGACTTGTGAAAAATCAGGGACGATGTATTCTATCCGTATGGTAACTTCACGCTGTGTTGTGTTTCCTATTCCGTGATCCTAACGTGTTGATTGAAAAATGTTGGAGTTATTGATCGACATGAAAGTTCAACAAACCGTCACTCATAACCGGAATATGCTTAATCGTAATATCTACATGTGAAATTAAAAGGTAAACGGGGCGTTTTTAGAATTAAGGCTTTCTTAATCTCTTTTGAGGAATCTTTGCTACTTCTTCATAGGTTTAGTAGAAAGAGATTAAAATCTTTGGTTTTAGAAGCGTGAGTTGATTGCATTGCGTGGGGACACGACAATGGTCTCGTCTGGGGTATTTTGATATGTGCAAAAACACATATAATTTCTTTATCAAATCAGACCCAAAATAACCAAGAAAGAGCCGTTTATTGCTAATATTTAATGGTTTCTTGAGTTTATGCATGTGCAGGTACGGATATGTCAAAACGCACAAAAAGTTAACTAAATCAGACGAAAACCCGAGCACGAGAGATTAAGAGAGCTAAAGCTGAGCTAGAAGGTCGAATTATGCATTTGTGAAGATTTTATTCTCGAGGATGATTTTGGAAGATATGATCAAATTTGAAGAATTGTCGAATCGGATCCACGAACTTTGAGCATTTGGCAGAATAGACCCTTGAAGATTCAAAAGTTGCAAATTCCGCCTTTGGATTATTTGAGAATTACAATAATGGCCCTTGGAAGATATTTTCAGAATTTACAACTTTGGTCCCTGGAAAATCAGATTTGGCAGCTTTAGTCCTTATGCTATTGTGACAACTCGTAATTTCAGGTCATTTTACAAACTTTAAAAGTTTCACTATTTCATCATTTATCGTAAACTACGTTTACGAGCATCAAATTCGCGTAACCTTAATGGTTTAGCTGAGCATTCATGGACATTTCATCAAGGACAATTCATATAGACTAGGTTTAGTCTACATGTCATCACATCATTATCATCATATTAGTTTATGAACGGTTTTGCATTTTTCATTAAACGTTTATTATTCCTATTAAATAAACGCTATCGCGTAATTAATTATTTTGAACATTTGATCCGACACTTTCAAAAATATTCCTAATATATTTTTATACTCATTTTAAGACTATAAAAATTATATTATTAATTTACCCGATGTTTTCAATTTATTTCGTATATAAATTGTTATGTTTATATAATTACGACGGTTTTCTTAAAAACTACATGATAATTATTATTTCACTCAACTCATGTAAGAAATGTATTTTTATAATTTTTATGACCTAAATATATTTTATCTTGACCCGTTAAAATTTATTTTTATCTAACGCTACCCTAAATATTCAAATGTGTATACAATTTACCACATGTCTTTTAGTAACTTACATCTAATTACTCTTAAAAAATATATATATATATATATATATATATATATATATATATATATATATATATATATATATATATATATATATATATATATATATATATATATATGGGAGTGACTAACACCCCCTTGTCGACAAGGGGGGTGAGTCATATACATGTCCTAAATATCTACTCAAGTTAATGTAATATACTTTTACACATAACACATACACTTGATTTTTTCACAAAAGCAAAGATCAAACTCTCTCTTCTTTCCCTTCTCTTGCAACCGGCCACACCAAAGGACCAAGGAAGGATCATTCAAATATTTTCTAGACAAGTTTTTAACACTCTAGTATCATTCTTGATTAAGGTTTTGCAATAAAAACCTTGGGTGATTAGGAAAAACCCTTTGTTCTATTAACCTCATCAATTACTAGTAAGCATTTCATACTCATCATCATATTTCATATTCATTGATATATTTATTTCATCATATTTGAGAAAACATGCAAGTCTCATGGATGTTTATACCACTTTTACATGTTTTTAAGAGTTATATATATATTGTCATCCTATAATTACTCCTTGTTATATATCACTCTTGGTGATGTCTAGGAAACCATGACACCCTAAGAAGGTGTATGGTAGGATTAGAATAGCTTCGTAGTTGTTTTGAATGGGTTAGAATTGGTTTGGCGCGAGAAAAACTCATTTCGACAAGTTTGCAAAAGGGTCTGTCCTTATTTTCAAAATCTGGAAAATCCGACAGTGGGTAAAATTTTTGGCCTAGATATTTAGAAAATATACTTTAAAACGAAACCGTGGCCGCTTGAGCGGATTAAAGCGGAGCTATAACGAAGAAGTTATGAATTTTTCAAGTTGGCGCGAAAACTATAAATTTTCCGAATTTCAGCAAACATTATTTATTTTGTACGAGTCAAAATGAAGCTTGGACGTTGTAAATTATGTCGACTTGTCAAAATATGTTAGTATACTTGATACGAAGCTAAGGATCTTTAAAAGCGTGAAAGCGGTTTGTAACGATTAAATTATGCACGTTTACAAAAGTTGCCGTAACCTTATTATATAAGATAAACTAAATATTATTTCTAATAGGCAAGTTTTACGGCAAAACTAGAGACCAAGTTGAAGGTTGTTTTAACAATGACGAAGTACTTTTATAAAGTGATGTCTTCTAGTAAAAGTAAGTTCGCCAAGCATATTTTTCAAAATGTCAAACCATTTGTCAAGCGGAGTTGTATTGAATAATGTACGGTCACTTAAACTTCGCCGAAAAACCACCCTTACACGATATTTTGGACACAAGTACCATACTTTACCTATACTTTTCTCTATGATCGAGACCTCTAGGATGAAAACTTAAACACTAAAACTTTGAGACAATGATACAAGTTTCCCAAAACCGTTGAGTTCGTTTCTTAACACTCGACGTACACC
Source organism: Chrysanthemum lavandulifolium (assembly GCA_022545495.1). NCBI lineage: Eukaryota > Viridiplantae > Streptophyta > Magnoliopsida > Asterales > Asteraceae > Chrysanthemum > Chrysanthemum lavandulifolium. Next base: position 88,127,101 of record CM040238.1, on the reverse strand, counting down.
ATTTAACGACTAGCTTTTCGAGGTCGTTTAGTCACTTTCATGAAAACGTCAAATGACATTATTTTACGACGAAAAGTTATAATTTCATAATAAATCACTAAATGATTATCGTAGGATATCATTTCAACGTAAATACTTGTAAAGTATTTTATAACATGACGAGATGTCATAAATATATATTTCGACGATAAATTCTATTTTCATAAGCGTACAAGTGGTATAGATTACATGTGGATTGGCATGCACGACATTGTTTCATGATTTACATTAGAACATATCATTTATAATAGGTCGCAGTTAGAGATTGTGCCTCATTTCGGTGTACTCACTTTTGTCATCGCATCATTGTACCAAGTGAGTTTTCATAGCCCCACTTTCAATTGTTTTGTACTATTTTGGGGGAGATACATGCTTAATTATTTTTCACAAGTACTTTATATTTTTTAAGGATAACTTCTATCATGATCATCATTGTTTCAAAACCGAATGTTGTACTATATTAATTGTTCTTGTTTGTTTGCTATAGTTCTACGTCGTATAATGTTCTAAATCAGTTGACTACTGATATATTGAGTCATGTACTATTGATTATGTGCTATAGTTCTCGTCGTATAATGTTCTAAATCAGATGACTACTGATAAATTAAGTCATGTGCTATTGATTATGTGTTATTTGTCCTACATCGAGTTAGGTACTATTGTGAGTTCATTTGACATCATGCGCTTGAGCATAAACTATACATATTTTGGCAATGGGTTGTGAACACACAGGTTGCAAGTTTTGTATGGGCGGAACTTGGAACTGAGTGGATTCACAATGCCTTTGCTGCATAAACGATTTTGAAGGACTTTACATTTCAACTCAAACTCTATGAACTCACTCAACCTTTGTGTTGACACTTTTTAGCATGTTTTATCTCAGGTATCTAAGGCATTCACTTCATGGCATGCATGTGGACATATCATAGAGTCGCGGTGACGACGCGTCTCACATGGGATTTATATACTTTAAAAACATCGTTTGACTTGTACCAAACTTATTTTCCGCACATAGTAACTTTCATTTGGGACCTATCTTTGTAACTATGAATGTTTTTAATATATCAAACGATGTTCTTTTCAAAGCGACACTTTAGGTTGTTCAATATAACGTGATTGTGATGCTATGACAATCAATCCCGTGAATTCCATTCATTGCGCAAAATGTAATTTGGGGTGTGTGATTGGTATCGAGCTTGGTTATAGAGAACTAGGTTGCATCATTGACCCTAGACTATAACTACATCATCATAGCATCTCATCATTTCATCATAAGTGCATGTTCACTTTACATGCGGTTTATACGTTCATTTTCGAGTTGTTTACTTTCATTTCAAGTCGATTGTCACATGGATGCCTTTAAATACCCATCCCAATATCCTTTCCTCATACTCTAATGTGGAGAATGCCTTGTCATTTCCTATCACAATGTTTACATCAGTTGATTCATTCGATAACGTCGAATGCGAGACAAAACCTTTAAGGAGGGTGAAGTCACTCTCACTCCTTTGTTTCACCACTAACATGTCGAGTTATACGTTATTCACACATTATGTCACTAGACTATCATACATTTGAAGCACTTACGCACTTCATAACCCATCTTTTGGGAACCCGTCGATTATTTTGAAAAGTAACCTCAAACTTATCACCTCACATCACATTTCTGTGGAGCGCTTACTCTTAACATAGGACTTTACTACGTCTCACCTTTCTCCTTATTTTGAAGAGTTATGGCACCGAAGAAAGCTGCACCAGAATGACACCAGCTGCTATCCAAAGGTATATAGAGGATAGTATAGCCGAGGCACTAAGGAAAGAACGAGCAACGGTAGATGATGTTCTTTTGAGGCCACTACTTGGCTTCTTGAAATTGCTAGACTTCTTTGTTCTTTGCGAGGAATTGCAGGAGGGTGCGGGGTTAGAAGTTGTTCGTATAAGGATTTTAAAAGTGGAGATCCTACTAAATTCAAGGGTCTTGAAGGGCAAGCTGCTATGGTTAGATGGTTCGAGAAAATGGAGTATGTGTTTATGTTATGTAATTGCCCGAGGATAGCAAGGTTAAGTTTGCTACGAGTACACTCTTGGATGGGGCAATGTCTTGGTGGAATTCGTATGCTCGACCAATGGGGATGGAAAATGCTTTCAAGCTCACTGGGAGCAATTCAAAGGGTTGTTAACGAAGAAGTATTGTCCGCGTCGGAGGTGAAAAAGTTAGAGACCGAATTCTATGAACGGTAACTATTGGGTATGACATTGATACTTACATTCGAAGGTTTCAAGAATTGGCCATGTTATGCCCATCTATGGTTTCGGACAACGAAAAACTACTAGAGGCTTTCATTGGAGGACTTCCCGAGATTATTCAAGGTGATGTGATTTCCTCTGATCCGCAAACAATTGAAGAATCTGTTCGAGTATCCCAAAAGCTCATGGCACAAGTAGTAAAGAGAGGAAACATTACCCACATCAACCGTAACAACAATACCAACAACCGCACCAACTACAACAATAACCAAAACAACAACAACGATGATAACCAAATTAACAACAACAAAAGGAAATGGGAAAATGACCAAGGAGGTTATAATAACGACAACCAAAACCGTAACACTAACCATCATCAACAACAGAATCGAAGACAAGAAGTCGCCAGGGTCTATGTTGCTGCACCAACAAAGGGAAGAGCTTATACTTGAAACTTACCACGATGCCACCAATGCACGCTACATCATTATGGTCCATGTGGTATATGCTTTAGCTGTCACAAAGTGGGACACCTTGCTAAGGACTGTAAGGGCAAGGCCATAGTTACATGTTACGGATGCGGGGAGCAAGGACACTATCGGAATCAATGTCCTCGAAACCAAGGTCAACAAGTTGAAGGTGCTCATGGAAATGCATACATGTTACAAGGAGGAGAAGCTCGTCATGGTCTCAACAACGCGGAAGACTGAAGAAGTTCGGAAACTAACAGTCTTAATTTTCCTTATGTACTATGTTGTACTAAGTTTATGTCTTCCATCATATTCGGATCTTATGACTTAAGATGTACTACTTTTTTATAACCACTCGCTTTAAAATATTCTCATTAAGCGTACTTTCTCTTCTTTCTGATTCGTTATCACTTACAAGGTTTAGATCTCTGTAAACATTGAGAGTTATAACAACTAAACCGAACGTCACATTATCGTTCCTTAGTTATACATAGCCTAGCTAACTATGTCTAATTCTGGAGGGATCATGTTATGTTGGGAGCAGTTATTTATAAGTCTTAATGCAAGCAGGGTTTTCACATACTCATAAAACTCAAAGTGTTACTCATGGGAGACTCATCCACTATTTTCTTTACTATGATATTTTGTACGCTTTAAATCATCGATAACCATAACGACATCTCTTCATGTATTCTTTCCTCGTTATTCATCACAAACTCAAAAATTCGATAGACTAACACGAACTGAATTCAGGGACTGAATTCCTTTTTGGTTGGGCGAATGTGACAACTCGTAATTTCAGGTCATTTTACAAACTTTAAAAGTTTCACTATTTCATCATTTATCGTAAACTACGTTTACGAGCATCAAATTCGTGTAACCTTAATGGTTTAGCTGCGAATTCATGGAAATTTCATCAAGGACAATTCATATAGACTAGGTTTAGTCTACATGTCATCACATCATTATCATCATATTAGTTTATGAACGGTTTTGCATTTTTCATTAAACGTTTATTATTCCTATTAAATAAACGCTATCGCGTAATTAATTATTTTGAACATTTGATCCGACACTTTCAAAAATATTCCTAATATATTTTTATACTCATTTTAAGACTATAAAAATTATATTATTAATTTACCCGATGTTTTCAATTTATTTCGTATATAAATCGTTATGTTTATATAATTACGACGGTTTTCTTAAAAACTACATGATAATTATTATTTCACTCAACTCATGTAAGAAATGTATTTTTATAATTTTATGACCTAAATATATTTTATCTTGACCGTTAAAATTTATTTTTATCTAACGCTACCCTAAATATTCAAATGTGTATACAATTTACCACATGTCTTTTAGTAACTTACATCTAATTACTCTTAAAAAATAAAAAAAAATATATATATATATATATATATATATATATATATATATATATATATATATATATATATATTTGGGAGTGACTAACACCCCTTGTCGACAAGGGGGTGAGTCATATACATGTCTAAATATCTACTCAAGTTAATGTAATATACTTTTACACATAACACATACACTTGATTTTTTCACAAAAGCAAAGATCAAACTCTCTTCTTTCCTTCTCTTGCAACCGCCACACCAAAGGACCAAGGAAGGATCATTCAAATATTTTCTAGACAAGTTTTAACACTCTAGTATCATTCTTGATTAAGGTTTTGCAATAAAAACCTTGGGTGATTAGGAAAACCCTTTGTTCTATTAACCTCATCAATTACTAGTAAGCATTTCATACTCATCATCATATTTCATATTCATTGATATATTTATTTCATCATATTTGAGAAAACATGCAAGTCTCATGGATGTTTATACCACTTTTACATGTTTTAAGAGTTATATATATATTGTCATCCTATAATTACTCCTTGTTATATATCACTCTTGGTGATGTCTAGGAAACCATGACACCCTAAGAAGGTGTATGGTAGGATTAGAATAACCGGAGTTGTTTTGAATGGGTTAGAATTGGTTTGGCGAGAAAAACTCATTTCGACAAGTTTGCAAAAGGTCTGTCCTTATTTTCAAAATCTGGAAAATCCGACAGTAGGTAAAATTTTTGGCCTAGATATTTAGAAAATATACTTTAAAAGCGAAACCGTGGCGCTTGAGCGGATTAAAGCGGAGCTATAACGAAGAAGTTATGAATTTTTCAAGTTGGCGCGAAAACTATAAATTTTCGGAATTTCAGCAAACATTATTTATTTTATACGAGTCAAAAATGAAGCTTGGACGTTGTAAATTATGTCGACTTGTCAAAAATATGTTAGTATACTTGATACGAAGCTAAGGATCTTTAAAAGCGTAGAAAAGCGGATTTGTAACGATTAAATTATGCACGTTTACAAAAGTTGCCGTAACCTTATTATATAAGAAAAACTAAATATTATTTCTAATAGGCAAGTTTTACGGCAAAACTAGAGACCAAGTTGAAGGTTGTTTTAACAATGACGAAGTACTTTTTATAAAGTGATTTCTTCTAGTAAAAGTAAGTTCGCCAAGCATATTTTTCAAAATGTCAAACCATTTGTCAAGCGGAGTTGTATTGAATAATGTACGGTCACTTAAACTTCGGCGAAAAACCACCCTTACACGATATTTTGGACACAAGTACCATACTTTACCTATACTTTTCTCTATGATCGAGACCTCTAGGATGAAAACTTAAACACTAAAACTTTGAGACAATGATACAAGTTTCCCAAAACCGTTGAGTTCGTTTCTTAACACTCGACGTACACCATTTAACGACTAGCTTTTCGAGGTCGTTTAGTCACTTTCATGAAAACGTCAAATGACATTATTTTACGACGAAAAGTTATAATTTCATAATAAATCACTAAATGATTATCGTAGGATATCATTTCAACGTAAATACTTGTAAAGTATTTTATAACATGACGAGATATCATAAATATATATTTCGACGATAAATTCTATTTTCATAAGCGTACAAGTGGTATAGATTACATGTGGATTGGCATGCACGACATTGTTTCATGATTTACATTAGAACATATCATTCATAATAGGTCGCAGTTAGAGATTGTGCCTCATTTCGGTGTACTCACTTTTGTCATCGCATCATTGTACCAAGTGAGTTTTCATAGCCCCACTTTCAATTGTTTTGTACTATTTTGGGGGAGATACATGCTTAATTATTTTTCACAAGTACTTTATATTTTTTAAGGATAACTTCTATCATGATCATCATTGTTTCAAAACCGAATGTTGTACTATATTAATTGTTCTTGTTTGTTTGCTATAGTTCTACGTCGTATAATGTTCTAAATCAGTTGACTACTGATATATTGAGTCATGTACTATTGATTATGTGCTATAGTTCTACGTCGTATAATGTTCTAAATCAGATGACTACTGATAAATTAAGTCATGTGCTATTGATTATGTGTTATTTGTCCTACATCGAGTTAGGTACTATTGTGAGTTCATTTGACATCATGCGCTTGAGCATAAACTATACATATTTTGGCAATGGGTTGTGAACACACAGGTTGCAAGTTTTGTATGGGCGGAACTTGGAACTGAGTGGATTCACAATGCCTTTCTTTGCATAAACGATTTTGAAGGACTTTACATTTCAACTCAAACTCTATGAACTAACTCAACCTTTGTGTTGACACTTTTTAGCATGTTTTATCTCAGGTATCTAAGGCATTCACTTCATGGCATGCATGTGGACATATCATAGAGTCGCGGTGACGACGCGTCTCACATGGGATTTATATACTTTAAAAACATCGTTTGACTTGTACCAAACTTATTTTCCGCACATAGTAACTTTCATTTGGGACCTATCTTTGTAACTATGAATTTTTTTAATATATCAAACGATGTTCTTTTCAAACGACACTTTAGGTTGTTCAATATAACTGTGATTGTGATGCTATGACGATCAATCCCGAATTCCATTCACGCGCAAAGCAGTAATTTGGGGTGTGATGATTGGTATCGAGCTTGGTTATAGAGAACTAGGTTGCATCATTGACCCTAGACTATAACTACATCATCATAGCATCTCATCATTTCATCATAAGTGCATGTTCACTTTACATGCGGTTTATACGTTCATTTTCGAGTTGTTTACTTTCATTTCAAGTCGATTGTCACATGGATGCCTTTAAATACCCATCCCAATATCCTTTCCTCATACTCTAATGTGGAGAATGCCTTGTCATTCCCTATCACAATGTTTACATCAGTTGATTCATTACTGATAACGTCGAATGCCGAGACAAAACCTTTAAGGAGGGTGAAGTCACTCTCACTCCTTTGTTTCACCACTAACATGTCGAGTTATACGTTATTCACACATTATGTCACTAGACTATCATACATTTGAAGCACTTACGCACTTCATAACCCATCTTTTGGGAACCCGTCGATTATTTTGAAAAGTAACCTCAAACTTATCACCTCACATCACATTTCTGTGGAGCGCTTACTCTTAACATAGGACTTTACTACGTCTCACCTTTCTCCTTATTTTGAAGAGTTATGGCACCGAAGAAAGCTGCACCAGAAATGACACCAGCTGCTATCCAAAGGTATATAGAGGATAGTATAGCCGAGGCACTAAGGAAAGAACGAGCAACAGTAGTACATTCTTCTTTGAGGCCACTACTTCTTGAAGCCGCTAGACTTCTTTGTTCTGCAGGTGCGGGAGGGTGCGGGGTTAGAAGTTGTTCGTATAAGGATTTTAAAAGTGGAGATCCTACTAAATTCAAGGGTACTGAAGGGGCAACTGCTATGGTTAGATGGTTCGAGAAAATGGAGTATGTGTTTATGTTATGTAATTGCCCCGAGGATAGCAAGGTTAAGTTTGCTACGAGTACACTACTGGATGGGGCAATGTCTTGGTGGAATTCATATGCTCAGCCAATGGGGATGGAAAATGCTTTCAAGCTCACTTGGGAGCAATTCAAAGGGTTGTTAACGAAGAAGTATTGTCCGCGTACGGAGGTGAAAAAGTTAGAGACCGAATTCTATGAACTGGTAACTATTGGGTATGACATTGATACTTACATTCGAAGGTTTCAAGAATTGGCCATGTTATGCCCATCTATGGTTTCGGACAACGAAAAACTACTAGAGGCTTTCATTGGAGGACTTCCCGAGATTATTCAAGGTGATGTGATTTCCTCTGATCCGCAAACAATTGAAGAATCTGTTCGAGTATCCCAAAAGCTCATGGCACAAGTAGTAAAGAGGAAACATTACCCACATCAACCGTAACAACAATACCAACAACCGCACCAACTACAACAATAACCAAAACAACAACAACGATGATAACCAAATTAACAACAACAAAAGGAAATGGGAAAATGACCAAGGAGGTTATAATAACGACAACCAAAACCGTAACACTAACCATCATCAACAACAGAATCGAAGACAAGAAGTCGCCAGGGTCTATGTTGCTGCACCAACAAAGGGAAGAGCTTATACTTGAAACTTACCACGATGCCACCAATGCACGCTACATCATTATGGTCCATGTGGTATATGCTTTAGCTGTCACAAAGTGGGACACCTTGCTAAGGACTGCAAGGGCAAGGCCATAGTTACATGTTACGGATGCGGGGAGCAAGGACACTATCGGAATCAATGTCCTCGAAACCAAGGTCAACAAGTTGAAGGTGCTCATGGAAATGCATACATGTTACAAGGAGGAGAAGCTCGTCATGGTCTCAACAACGCGGAAGACTGAAGAAGTTCGGAAACTAACAGTCTTAATTTTTCTTATGTACTATGTTGTACTAAGTTTATGTCTTCCATCATATTCGGATCTTATGACTTAAGATGTACTACTTTTTGATAACCACTCGCTTTAAAATATTCTCATTAAGCGTACTTTCTCTTCTTTCTGATTCGTTATCACTTACAAGGTTTAGATCTCTGTAAACATTGAGAGATATAACAACTAAACCGAACGTCACATTATCGTTCCTTAATTATACATAGCCTAGCTAACTATGTCTAATTCTGGAGGGATCATGTTATGTTGGGAGCAGTTATTTATAAGTCTTAATGCAAGCAGGGTTTTCACATACTCATAAAACTCAAAGTGTTACTCATGGGAGACTCATCCACTATTTTCTTTACTATGATATTTTGTACGCTTTAAATCATCGATAACCATAACGACATCTCTTCATGTATTCTTTCCTCGTTATTCATCACAAACTCAAAAATTCGATAGACTAACACGAACTGAATTCAGGGACTGAATTCCTTTTTGGTTGGGCGAATGTGACAACTCGTAATTTCAGGTCATTTTACAAACTTTAAAAGTTTCACTATTTCATCATTTATCGTAAACTACGTTTACGAGCATCAAATTCGCGTAACCTTAATGGTTTAGCTGCGAATTCATGGAAATTTCATCAAGGACAATTCATATAGACTAGGTTTAGTCTACATGTCATCACATCATTATCATCATATTAGTTTATGAACGGTTTTGCATTTTTCATTAAACGTTTATTATTCCTATTAAATAAACGCTATCGCGTAATTAATTATTTTGAACATTTGATCCGACACTTTCAAAATATTCCTAATATATTTTATACTCATTTAAGACTATAAAAATTATATTATTAATTTACCCGATGTTTTCAATTTATTTCGTATATAAATCGTTATGTTTATATAATTACTACGGTTTTCTTAAAAACTACATGATAATTATTATTTCACTCAACTCATGTAAGAAATGTATTTTTATAATTTTTATGACCTAAATATATTTTATCTTGACCCGTTAAAATTTATTTTAATCTAACGCTACCCTAAATATTCAAATGTGTATACAATTTACCACATGTCTTTTAGTAACTTACATCTAATTACTCTTAAAAAAAAAAAAATATATATATATATATATATATATATATATATATATATATATATATATATATATATATATATATATATATATATATATATATATATATATATATATATATATTTGGAGTGATTAACACCCCTTGTCGACAAGGGGTGAGTCATATACATGTCCTAAATATCTACTTAAGTTAATGTAATATACTTTTACACATAACACATACACTTGATTTTTTCACAAAAGCAAAGATCAAACTCTCTCTTCTTTCCCTTCTCTTGCAACCGGCCACACCAAAGGACCAAGGAAGGATCATTCAAATATTTTCTAGACAAGTTTTAACACTCTAGTATCACTCTTGATTAAGGTTTTGCAATAAAAACCTTGGGTGATTAGGAAAACCCTTTGTTCTATTAACCTCATCAATTACTAGTAAGCATTTCATACTCATCATCATATTTCATATTCATTGATATATTTATTTCATCATATTTGAGAAAACATGCAAGTCTCATGGATGTTTATACCACTTTACATGTTTTTAAGAGTTATATATATATTGTCATCCTATAATTACTCCTTGTTATATATCACTCTTGGTGATGTCTAGGAAACCATGACACCCTAAGAAGGTGTATGGTAGGATTAGAATAGCTTCGGAGTTGTTTTGAATGGGTTAGAATTGGTTTGGCGCGAGAAAAACTCATTTCGACAAGTTTGCAAAAGGGTCTGTCCTTATTTTCAAAATCTGGAAAATCCGACAGTAGGTAAAATTTTTTGGCCTAGATATTTAGAAAATATACTTTAAAACGAAACCGTGGCGCTTGAGCGGATTAAAGCGGAGCTATAACGAAGAAGTTATGAATTTTTCAAGTTGGCGCGAAAACTATAAATTTTCCGGAATTTCAGCAAACATTATTTATTTTGTACGAGTCAAAATGAAGCTTGGACGTTGTAAATTATGTCGACTTGTCAAAATATGTTAGTATACTTGATCACGAAGCTAAGGATCTTTAAAGCGTAGAAAGCGGTTTGTAACGATTAAATTATGCGTTTACAAAAGTTGCGTAACCTTATTATATAAGAAAAACTAAATATTATTTCTAATAGGCAAGTTTTACGGCAAAACTAGAGACCAAGTTGAAGGTTGTTTTTAACAATGACGAAGTACTTTTTATAAAGTGATTTCTTCTAGTAAAAGTAAGTTCGCCAAGCATATTTTTCAAAATGTCAAACCATTTGTCAAGCGGAGTTGTATTGAATAATGTACGGTCACTTAAACTTCGCCGAAAAACCACCCTTACACGATATTTTGGACACAAGTACCATACTTTACCTATACTTTTCTCTATGATCGAGACCTCTAGGATGAAAACTTAAACACTAAAACTTTGAGACAATGATACAAGTTTCCCAAAACCGTTGAGTTCGTTTCTTAACACTCGACGTACACCATTCAACGACTAGCTTTTCGAGGTCGTTTAGTCACTTTCATGAAAAGCGTCAAATGATTATTATTTTGACGAAAAGTTATAATTTCATAATAAATCACTAAATGATTATCGTAGGATATCATTTCAACGTAAATACTTGTAAAGTATTTTATAACATGACGAGATATCATAAATATATATTTCGACGATAAATTCTATTTTCATAAGCGTACAAGTGGTATAGATTACATGTGGATTGGCATGCACGACATTGTTTCATGATTTACATTAGAACATATCATTCATAATAGGTCATGATTAGAGATTGTGCCTCATTTCGGTGTACTCACTTTTGTCATCGCATCATTGTACCAAGTGAGTTTTCATAGCCCCACTTTCAATTGTTTTGTACTATTTTGGGGAGATACATGCTTAATTATTTTTCACAAGTACTTTATATTTTTAAGGATAACTTCTATCATGATCATCATTGTTTCAAAACCGAATGTTGTACTATATTAATTGTTCTTGTTTGTTTGCTATAGTTCTCGTCAGTATAATGTTCTAAATCGGTTGACTCGATATATTGAGTCATGTACTATTGATTATGTGCTATAGTTCTCGTAGTATAATGTTCTAAATCGATGACTCTTGATAAATTAAGTCATGTGCTATTGATTATGTGTTATTTGTCCTACATCGAGTTAGGTACTATTGTGAGTTCATTTGACATCATGCGCTTGAGCATAAACTATACATATTTTGGCAATGGGTTGTGAACACACAGGTTGCAAGTTTTGTATGGCGGAACTTGAACCGAGTGGATTCACAATGCCTTTCTTTGCATAAACGATTTTGAAGGACTTTACATTTCAACTCAAACTCTATGAACTAACTCAACCTTTGTGTTGACACTTTTTAGCATGTTTTATCTCAGGTATCTAAGGCATTCACTTCATGGCATGCATGTGGACATATCATAGAGTCGCGGTGACGACGCGTCTCACATGGGATTTATATACTTTAAAAACATCGTTTGACTTGTACCAAACTTATTTTCCGCACATAGTAACTTTCATTTGGGACCTATCTTTGTAACTTTGAATGTTTTTAATATATCAAACGATGTTCTTTTCAAACGACACTTTAGGTTGTTCAATATAAGCGTGATTGTGATGCTATGACGATCAATCCCGAGAATTCCATTCCATTGCAAAGCAGTAATTTGGGGTGTGTGACTATACCTTGGATCAATACAAGTCCAAATCCAAATTACATCTTAAGTCCAAGAGCCCAAACCGGTCCAAAATAATACCGGTACCCACTATACCGTCAACGAAATCAAACCCAGTAATAAAATATTACTCGTTTTCCCTTTTACCGCCAAAACAAAATCCCCTTTTACCCAGGGTATGAACCCTAATATACCCCTGACCAAATCACGTACAATCAAAGCAATCAAGGGCAGTTCAGTCTTTTCTCGGACACCTTATGACACCATCTGACACATGGGGGTTGCCAGGTCATCAATCCGTGTGACATAATACTAAATCCTCTCATCTCATTGGTCGAAAAGGAATTGGCACATGATCCAAGGGCTGTTATTGAGTGGATGATGCTAGAAACGTATCTAATGGATGATATGCACTCAAAGAAGCACAGATGATGACATTCCAGATCCTTCCAAGGCCTTAGCTCGCCTATAAAAGGCACCCTTATTTCACAATTGTATTCATGTAGAATTTGAGTAGATAATTAGTAGTTTATTAATGTTTTAAGTTTAAATTTTGTTTTTCTAATTTCTGAATTTCAGTTCCATTGTAATCTCAAGTTTTATTAATTCAAGTAATTTCAGCTTTTGTTTTCAATCCATCTTAATTACTGTTCCATTGTTTTAAATAGCTTATTAGTATTTCAGTTTCTCAAATTAGCTTATCTCAAATCATTTTCAGCTTATTTTCTCTATCAAACAAAAATCACAAAAAAAATAAGAAAAATACTTCAAAAATAAAAAAAATCTCAAATCTGTTCTAAAGCTATTTTCAGTTTAAGTTTTTGTTACTAAAAGCTTTTATAAGTTCATTAATAACTTTTAAGGTGTTTACTTATAAGTCCTACTCAGTTCTACAATCAAAATCTAAATTCAGTCAACAAAAGTTAATGGAAGCAGGTTTGGGTTGAATTATTGATCTGGATCAGATATGGTTTTGGTTTAAGCTTATTTGGGGTGATATTTGATAAGTTGTGCAAGCCATAGTGGCTGGACACTTGTAAGTGTTTTAAATCTGCTCTTAAAATCCCTTTTGATTACTGTTTCATTGCAATAGTAGTTTAGCTTTCATTTGCTTGATATAATTGCATTTGTAGGTTCTCTTATAATTGTTAGATCATAGATTAGAACTATTATAGATTAGCATTAAGTGTTTGATTAAGTAGATTACAAATCTGTTAGCTAAAGTACTGTTTGGCACAATGTGCTAAACTGTGTTTAAGGATTTGGCATTGGTTAAGTCTGGGTATTATAGTCTAAGTTAGGTTAGATTTAGATAAAATTAGTCAGTACTTTTCATGTTAGTAGAGTAAAAGTCAAAATTAGTTTATATCTATTCTAATTTGATCAACAGTTAGATTTTAATAAATCAAAAGCTTGATTTAGGTGTAGATGTTAGAGTCGTAGCTTATTATAGGTTTATTCTAGCTGAATTCATCAAAATCAGTTCATCATTTCAAATCAAAAGTCATTTTAGTCAAAGTTTCATTTCTGTCATAAAAAGTCAAAAGTTGAAAATCAGTTTTTACAAAAGTTTGTGGAATTTTCACAGATTCATTTTTAGTGCAAATCAGTTGATATTTTGGGATAATTAAGATCAGTTGGTCAAGAGTTGAAAACTGATTTTTGTTAAATTTTAGTAAATCTCTATAAGCTCCAAATCAGCTTCTCTATAAGCTGTTTTTGCCCTGTCTCACACTCAGCACACTGAGTGTGAATTAGGCTTACTTGCAGGTCTTGCATTGGATTCAATTTAGATCATTAGGCCCTGAAATTTGGTATAGTTGATCTCTGGTTGGTGGTCTTGAGTACCTAAGTTCTAATTTTCAGTTTGGGTTAGTAGATAAGTTGTTTCAGTGGCTTAAAGTAGATAGGTTAGAGCTGTTTGGCATCTTAGCTTATTGTTCATCAAAACATTGTAGCCTGTGATTCAGAGATATAGGTTAGATTATATAGGTGCATTTCACTTAGTTTTAGCTTAATACAAGTAGTTGTAGCTTCTGGTTCATTTTCATAGCTTGTTGCTTAATTCTAGTAGCTTATTGAACATCAGTTACACTACAGCTTCATTTTCTCACACATAAGCATAGTTTTTATATTTTTTTATAGATTTAGAATTTAATTTTAGACTTTTCATGAATTTTTCATAATTTTACAGCACTTTTTACTATTTTTCCTAATTTAAATCAGTTTTTAAGACTTTTTAAATAGCTTTTAATACAAATAAATCAAAAAAGCTTCAAAAAAATAAGTTTTCAATTTTATTAGATTAAGATAAACATAAAAAGTCAAAAAAATATTTTTCCATAATTTTCCTAGTTCAAATTATAATTTTTAGCAATTTAATTAGTTTTTATTAGTTTTTAATTCAAATAAATAAAAGAAAAATCATAAAAATTAGGTTTAATTCTTAGTTAATTTTCAAATTGCATTTTTAGTTTAAAAGTAATTTTAGATCATATTTAGGATTTAGATTAGACATAGTTGCATTTTATTTACGTTTCATTAATTGCGTTTTAGTTAATTCGCGTATTTAAGATTCCCCGTAGTTTAATTTCCCTTAATTGCTTTCCCATTTCCCGTAGTTTAGATAAAAACAAATTCATCAATCCAAAACATCGAGCATTTTAATAACAAACCAATAACGACGTTGCCCATTCATACCTCGTTGGGACACGACTCGGATTTCCTAATCCGTATCACTTATCACTCACGGGATTCGATTCACTATCCTTTTTCCTAAAGGGATTTTAAATCATTCCTTGTGGTTATTTTTGATATCGATATTGTGGTTTTATCCATACACACATACCCATAAGCCTACAACGAATCAAGCTGGTGTTGTGTAGTGATTACAAACTCTCGAGTAGGTGACTCGCGGAGTGGAGTAGGGCAAGGAAGGTGTCCTTGTAGCTGAACCACTATAAATACTCGCGTTGTGGTTTTGTGCTTCTTACTCTTTATCTTTTCATTACATATTTATATTTCTATATGTTTGTTTATCAACATCAACATACATCCAAATAGATTGACATAAGTCGATCTAAATAGTTTAAAACAAAGTTTTAATCGGTAAAACTATTCAACCCCCTTCTAGTTTTCCACAATTGGCATCGAGCTTAGTTACAAGTTCCTTAAAGTATATTGTACTTTAAAAACTTGATACGATCCGTGGTTAATTGAAAACTACAAAGAAGATCTTTATAAAATAAATACCATGTTTTTAAAACTATTTGTTTGGATGTTGGTTAGATGATGACATTTTTTTACTGTTAATACAAATAAACCGTAAAAGCGTTTATTAATATTTTGCGATCTCTTTGTGTTTTGTTGATAACATATATAATGTTGTCTTAAGTATAATTATAAGGATACATGTTATTTTTGTAAAGCATTTACATATAATCTTTTAAATACAAAATGTAGTAACAAAAGCATTTGTTGTAATAGTTAATTAGGATGGGTAAAATCACAACCCATGGATCTTAACCCATACCCAAAGAGACTTGATACAATGTATACTTAGATACATTGAATCTAGATATAACCCATGGACCAACCCATGACCCATAACCAAAAACCCATGGGCAAGAGGCGTTCCACGGATCCCTAGCTTTGTGCTAGCGGATCCCAGTGGAAGGATCCGTGGGATCCGTGTGAGCAGTGAGGAAATTTGCCTATAAATGAGAGCCATTTCTTCATTCTAACTCACCCTCTTCTTACTAAATCTCTCATACACTCTCATTCTCTTCTAACATATAGATCACTTGATCTAGAGAGTTGTTCTTCTTTTCTTTCTATTTGTGATCCTCATATAGGTCCTTCTCTAAGGCGAGATCACGAGCATTCTACAAGTCATCCAAGCAAGGGGTCCTTGATTGATTTGTCACTCCATAAGATTTACATAGCGAAGATCTTGTATTTGATATTTCACATATTTGTTGTGTAATAGTTGTGTTGGTTTGGTCCACCGTGCTACGGACTCGGTATCTAGCTTTGTCTGGAAAAAGTGTAAGCAACGTTGTGAAGGCTTCTCCGCCAAGTGAAGGAGTTTGTTGACATAGTGCTTGAACTCTCGAGTAGGTGACTCGGGGAGTGGAGTAGGGCAAGGAAGGTGTCCTTGTGGCGAACCACTATAAATCGGTTGTGTCATTTCTATCCCTTATCTTTATTTATTTGCTTGCATTATCGTTAGATCTATCGTTCTCAACATCCATACGATTTCACATAATATCGAATCTAAAGTTTTGAAATCAACTTAAAATCGGCAAAACTATTCAACCCCCTTCTAGTTTTCCACAATTGGCATCAAGAGCTAAGTTTATAAAAGTTTTAAAATAAAATTGTATTTTAAAACTTTTCGATCACTATGGGTTACGAAAATTATAAGGAAGGGCAATCTATGCAACGACCACCACTACTTGAAACTAATGGTTTTATATATTGGAAAAATAGATTGAAACATATGTGAAGTCTAAAGATATTGATCTTTGGTACATTATTGTTGAAGGTGATTTTGAGGCTACCTCAAATGATGATAAAGGAAATTTAGTTCACATACCTCATGATAAACTAAATGATGAAATGAAGAAAAAGCTTTCTAAAAATAGTGAAGCAAAATGGTTTTATATAATGCTTTACCGAAAAAGGAATTGAAAGAATTTCTATGCTTAAAACCTCTAAAGAAATTTGGAATTCTTTAGTTGTAACTCATCAAGGCAACCAACAAGTTAAGAATAATAAAATTGATCTATTTGTTCAACAATATGAACAATTTTCAATATCGGATGAAGAAACTATAGATCATTCATTTGCTAACTTTAATACTATTATTACATCTTTACAAGCACTTGATGAATCTTTTCTAGCCGTAACCATGTTAGGAGATATCTAAGGGCACTTCCATCGAAGTGGAGATCCAAGGTAATGACAATCGAAGAGTCAAAAGATTTGACAATCCTCACCTCGATGAACTCATAGGCAACCTAAAAGTCTGAGCTTGTCCTTGCTAAAGATTCCGAAGCCTCAAAGGTGAAAGAAACACAAATCTCTTGCCCTTAAAGCCAAAAAGGCTTTGACGATGAGGAGAACTCATCTTGAGTAGTGACGACGAAGAGTGCGCTATGGCGGTGAGGGACTTTAAAAGTTCTTTAGAAGAAAGGTAGATCGTCAAACAACCGTATGGCGATAAGAAAACTTTCGGAAAAGCAAAGAGACGAAAAGCCAAAGGATGATCGTACTTGCTTTAAATGTGGAGACCCAAACCACTTTATTAGTAAGTGTCCCAAGCGGGATGATCAAAAGGCATTCGTGGCGGCACGTGGGGAATGGCGACGAGGAGGACGAAGAAATTTGTCTCATGGCAAATGACGAGGTATGTCACGAATACTATAGTAGTTCATCACTTGATGACGACTCATTGCATAATGAATATGATAAACTATGCAATATTAGCTTAAAACTAATTAATAAAAACAAGCTTTTAAAGAGTCAAAACCAACGTTTAGATAAAGAAGTCATAGAATTAAAAGCAAAACTAAAGCGTTTGGAAAAGGGTAAAATAGCAAGTGGTGAATGTGAACTTTGTGTTCAACTTCAAACACTAGTTGATCATTTAGATTCTAAAATTGCTAGAATGAGTACAAACACCTTAGATACAATACTCGATGGTGTTAAAACCGGCAACAACTAAAAGGGTCTAGGCATACAACAACTTGATCCATCAACTAGTGAAAGTAAAGAAACAAAATTTGTTAAAGAATTAGAAAAACCACCCTTTGTTGTGGCGGATCCTGGATCCCTAAAAGGGAACCGGCTAGTGTACAAGCGGGATCCGTGGATCTGCTGTGACAACTAGTGGTAATAACATAGCTTCATCATCTAGAAGCGAGTTCGTTATCGTAAATAGGAAGAAACCAACTCATGTCACCACTAGACATCCACCTCCAAAATTAATCCTACTTTTGCAAGAAACAAAGCACCATCTTTTCAAAACATAATGCATCTAGGAGACCTAATAACGTTTATCCAAGTAACCATCAAATGGGATGGAACCCTAATATGCAAAAGCGGTTTCTCTTTTCAAAACTTTGCTCCATGGAATGCATACTCATCTTATCCATACATGTCTAACATGAATGGAATGTTTAACACTAATGGACCCATGAATAAATGGGGACCAAACTTTGAGTTTATTATTGTTTTAGGTGTGCTTAAAGGTCGACCTAGACCCGATGAATGGGTCAAGGATAGCGGGTGCACGAGGCACATGACCGGCAATAGGGATCTATTCTCCACATATGAATCCGTAAATGGAGGTAATGTGGTGTTTGGAAATAGCAAAAGTAGAATCATCGGTAAAAGTGCGGTTTCTAACAAATCTCTAACCATTAACGATGTGTGTCACGTAGAAAACCTAAACTTTAATCTCTTAAGTATAGGACAAATATGTGATAAAAGTGCAATGTACTTTTTACGAAACCGATAGTAAGATACTTAAAATGGCATAACCATAGGAAGAGGAATTAGGAAACATGGGTCTATGTCATTAAAATCGGTAATGAACCTAAAGACAAACTATGTCTTACCTCTATGGATGATACTTGACCTTATGGCATCGAAGATTGGGTCACGCCAACATGCGACTTCTTCAATCGCTATCATCCAAAGATCTAGTAAGAGATCTACCTAAGTTAAAATATGAACATCATTTTGTGATGCTTGTAATGTAGGAAAACAAGCTCATTCGAGTCATAAAGCTAAAAACATGGTGTCCACAACTAGGTGTCTAGAATTGCTTCATATGGATTTATTTGGTCCATCCGCTATCCAAAGTTATGGAGGCAACTACTATACTTTGGTAATAGTGGATGACTACTCTAGGTATACTTGGACAAAATTTTTAAAGAACAAAGCGAAACCTTTAACTATTTTGAAATATTAAGCAAAAGATCCAAAGACAACTAGGAAAACCCATAGTGTCTATTAGGACGGATCATGGTAGGAATTCGATAATGAAGTGCAATTCGGAGCTTTTGTGGCGCTAATGGTATTACTCACAACTTCTCGGCTCCACGCACTCCACAATCGAATGGGGTAGTAGAAAGAAAGAATAGAACCCTTCAAGAAATGAGTAGAACCATGCTTAACGAACAATCCATACCTCAAAAATTTTGGTGTAATCTTGTTGATACTTCAACATACATACTCAATCGAGTCTTAATTAGACCAATCTTAGGTAAAACTCCATATGAGTTACTCAGGCAAAAAGCCTACTTTAAATCATTTTAGAGTCTTTGGAAGCAAATGCTTCATTCTTAACACTAAAGATTACCTTACAAAATTTGATCCTAAATCAACGAAGGTATCTTTCTAGGTTACTCGCCTAATAGCAAAGCTTACGTCATATTAAACAAAGAAACAATGAAGGTAGAAGAGTCATTAAACATAAAATTTGATGAAAGTCCACCCAAACCCTCTCCACCTCTTGTCGATGGCGAGATCATAGAAAGTGAAGCTATTGTAATTAAGAAAAGATAAATGAAGAAGAAGAACCTTCAATTAGTGAAATCACAAACATTAAAGAGTCCAAAGATCACCCGTAGATAAGGTCATAGGAAAGCTAAATGAGCGAACATTAAGATCTCAAGTTCAAAACCAAAGTAGTTTATTTTGTTTTGTTTCAACTATAGAACCTAAGAACACACAAGAAGCCATAAAAGATGAAAGTTGGGTAATGGCTATGCAAGAAGAATTAAATCAATTTGTTTCTAATGATGTTTGGACACTTGTCCCTCCACCTAGTAATCAAACCGTAATAGGAACAAAATGGGTGTATAAAACAAATTAGATGCAAGCGGAGTAGTATCTAGGAACAAGGCTAGACTCGTTGCCCAAGGGTATAACCAACAAGAAGGAATAGACTTTGATGAGACCTATGCCCCGTGGCTAGATTAGAGTCTATAAGAATACTTCTTGCGTATGCTTGTGCTAATGATCTAAAGCTTTATCAAATGGATGTCAAAAGCGCTTTTCTAAATGGTCTTATTAATGAAGAAGTATATGTAGCTCAACCTCCGGGCTTCATCGATTTTGAAAAACCCAAACACGTTTATAAATTAAAGAAAGCCCTTTATGGTCTTAAACAAGCTCCAAAAGCTTGGTATGATAGACTCAAGTCCTTTTAATTAAACATAACTATACCATGGGGTTAGTTGACAACACACTTTTACTAAGAAAAGGAGTCACACATAATCATAGTACAAATATCGTAGATGATATTATATTCGGATCCACTTGTCAAGACATGTGTGATGATTTCTCTAAAATCATGCATGACGAGTTCGAGATGAGTATGATGGGAGAACTTAGTTTCTTTCTTGGTCTACAAATTAAACAAGTAGAAGATGGTATCTTCTTCAATCAATCTAAATACATCAAGGAGATGTTAAAGAAATTTGGTCTAGAAGAGTCGAAACCAATTAGGACACCCATGTCATCCGACACCAAACTCACAAAAGATGAAGGCGGCGAATCCGTAGATAATACTAAATATCGTGGCATGATAGGTAGTCTTCTCTACCTCACGGCAAGTAGGCGGATATCATGTTTAGTGTGCGCTTATGTGCTAGGTTTCAAGAAAACCCCAAAACTTCACACCTAGAAGCCGTAAAAGAATTTTTAGATACATTAAGGGTACAACACAATTAGGATTATGGTATCCTAAAGGCGCGGGTGTAGAAACAATTGTATATCGATTCGACCATGCGGGGATTACGTTGATAGAAAAAGTACAAGTGGGGTGTGTACTTTCATGGGATGTTGTTTAACATCGTGGTTTTCTAAGAAACAAACGGCTCTAGCAATATCAACAACCGAAGCCGATGCGTCTCCGCCGTGCAAAGCATGCCAACAAGCACTATGGATGAAACAAGCGTTAGTAGACTCGACATTCATCTAAGCGACATAGCCATTCTATGTGATAACAAAGGTGCCATCGACTTAAGCAAGAATCCGGTATTGCATTCTCGCACCAAGCATATAGAGATTCGTCATCACTTCTTAAGAGACAATGTTCAAAGGGAACATTTCTATTGAGAAGGTAGCATCCGAAGATAACATAGCCGGCGTCCTCACCAAACCGTTGAGCGGGAACAATTCAACCTACTTCGTCTTGGTCTTGGTTTAATGGAACACACGTCGTAATTTATTTTGACTCTACAAGGTATGTAAACACTAGCCTTCTTCCTCTCGAGTCTAGGATCTCTATTTCACGCACAACTCACAAACAATACGGAATTTTCAAAACCCAAAGATAAGTTTTTTTTTTTTTACTTATAGCTCTCCTACTTTTTATATACACATTTTCAAAGAAAACCTACTTTCACAATGTTTTCTAAAGGATGATACCTTCCGTATCAATTTCACAAAAGCAATTTCTCACGTCTAGGACAAATCGCTTTTCATTATTAATACAAAGTAAAACCGTTTTCATTGCATCTCATGTCTTTTGAATGCTAAAGGGACACATAACTAATATGTGTTTTCGGGTACATTCATTTAAGCTACAATGAATTAGGAGCATTGACAACACAAGATTACGTACTTATGTACTAAATATGTGTTTTCGGGTTATCTCAATAGGATACTTTTATACTTCTAGTTTAGTTTTATTTCTTTTTAGGGGTCGAGATAACCGCAACTCCAAATAGTTTGCATATAGGCACACAATAGGCAAAAATATTTCCAAAGGAGAATTTTGTCTTGCTGAAACACGGACCCACGGATCCCGGCCTTCATCTTTGGGACGGATCCCTCATGGGAAGGATCCGTGGGATCCGTGTATCTGTTGTTTTCAACTTCTATTTTGTCATTTTGGATGAAAAATCCACATTTGTTTTATTTTTGGGAGTATGTTCTTTAATGCTTGTGTTCTCATGATCACATGCCTTGAATTCATATCTAATCATTAGATTTTAATCCACATTTTGGGTCAACATTCATTACAATGTGTTGTTTTCTATATATATAACTCCCAAAATGCTTGCATACTCCATCTCCTTCTCACAAACACACTTCATCATGTCATCCAAAACCCTTTAGGAGAATCATCTAGTACAAACAATCATGATATCCAAACCTTTGTACTTCCACCATCCAAAATACCACAATCAAATGCTAGGATATCCGCGGATTAGTATCCGATCTTGTTGTTTAGCAAAACCAACCTCAAATGATTCATCCTCAAATAACTCACCACAAGATGCTTCCATTATAGCACCACCCTCATCACCAACAAGTACACCAACTTCATCACCACCTAAAATAACTCTTTTGGAACTCCTTAGGACTCCAACAAGATCTACCCAACCTAAAGAAAAGAAATAGTCTTTTCCACACCCCACATCACCAAATACTATTTTTCAAGATCTTGAAACATCACCACCTCTAGCTCCCATCACATTACAAGAACATCTAGGTTCTTTTCCACCACCACATACAAACATTCGGATTTTGATCCATATTTTCCTATTTTTCCACCACAATTTCCGCATAACTCAAATCAAAACAACCGGAAAACTTCCGCACTCATTACCCACATCATTTACATTGTGAACATTGCCAATCCACTAGGAAATTGCAATAGAAGTTAGGGAAGAAATCGTTTCATACTCAACCTCATCCTTGATCGCATCAATACCATTACTCATCAAAACCTCCATCCATAACCTTATGCAAGCATGGAAGGAATCTCTACTACTATTTTTCACTTTTTTTTTTGTCATTTTCAAGAACAAGTCTTGTTCTTATTTTTACATGCTTGTAAGTGGCTTAACTACCACTACAATTTGTCGTTTTATTACAAGGCCTTGTTTACATACCTTGGCTCCCTATCTTGTTTCTCGACAACCATAAGATCATTTAAGCATGTTCCTAACTTTCTTTTGTAGATTTTTTTTTCTCTTGGCGCCCCAAACTAGGGGAGCTACCGTCGAGGGGAGTAAATATCGTAAACTACTTTTTCCTCCAAGGGTTAACTTTTGTTTCGACAAAAGGGAGAAAAGTAAAACTTAGGAGCTTTCAAAACTTACATCTATTCTTAAGTTTTACTCATCATAACATTATATTTTGTCATCAACAAAAGGGAGATTGTTAATACAAATAAACCGTAAAAGCGTTTATTAATATTTTGCGATCTCTTTGTGTTTTGTTGATAACATATATAATGTTGTCTTAAATATAATTATAAGGATACATGTTATTTTTGTAAAGCATTTACATATAATCTTTTAAATACAAAATGTAGTAACAAAAGCATTTGTTGTAATAGTTAATTAGGATGGGTAAAATCACAACCCATGGATCTTAACCCATACCCAAAGAGACTTGATACAATGTATACTTAGATACATTGAATCTAGATATAACCCATGGACCAACCCATGACCCATAACCAAAAACCCATGGGCAAGAGGCGTTCCACGGATCCCTAGCTTTGTGCTAGCGGATCCCAGTGGAAGGATCCGTGGGATCCGTGTGAGCAGTGAGGAAATTTGCCTATAAATAGAGAGCCATTTCTTCATTCTAACTCACCCTCTTCTTACTAAATCTCTCATACACTCTCATTCTCTTCTAACATATAGATCACTTGATCTAGAGAGTTGTTCTTCTTTTCTTTCTATTTGTGATCCTCATATAGGTCCTTCTCTAAGGCGAGATCACGAGCATTCTACAAGTCATCCAAGCAAGGGTCCTTGATTGATTTGTCACTCCATAAGATTTACATAGCGAAGATCTTGTATTTGATATTTCACATATTTGTTGTGTAATAGTTGTGTTGGTTTGGTCCACCGTGCTACGGACTCGGTATCTAGCTTTGTCGGAAAAAGTGTAAGCAACGTTGTGAAGGCTTCTCCGCCAAGTGAAGGAGTTTGTTGACATAGTGCTTGAACTCTCGAGTAGGTGACTCGGGGAGTGGAGTAGGGCAAGGAAGGTGTCCTTGTGGCGAACCACTATAAATCGGTTGTGTCATTTCTATCCCTTATCTTTATTTATTTGCTTGCATTATCGTTAGATCTATCGTTCTCAACATCCATACGATTTCACATAATATCGAATCTAAAGTTTTGAAATCAACTTAAAATCGGCAAAACTATTCAACCCCCTTCTAGTTTTCCACTCCGAACCATAGGACTAGAATGTCTTCTCGAAACTAACGAGAAAATATGTCCAAGGTTTGTATTGGAATTCTTCCGTCAAGTTGAACTCGTTCGTAACGAGGATCGCTCTCTATCTCTTTGGTTTTGGATCAAAAACCAAAAGTTTGTTTTAACCCTTGGGCAACTTGCTCACATCCTCCGAATTCCAAATCATGGACAATGTGCCTTCACTGAAGATTGGTCCCTTGATTCTCTCTTCAACTTTTGTGAAGAAAAAAGTCCATATTGTTCACACATACCTTCCTCGGAAGACTTGACTCGCATAATATGCAAACCCCATTACTGCGATCCAAACATTATCTATACACGGGATATCCGAGAAGTGTACAAGGCTCTTGCACTCATCCTACGTGAAAATGTTTGGAGTCTTAGGGGAAATAGAGAAATCCTTCCCGCTTGTTGTGCTCACATTATGTATTGTTTTCTAACACAGCAACCATACAATCTCGGCTACTTCTTCGCAAGGCGAATTGTAAATCTTCAAGGCTCTAAGAACAAACTAATCCCTTATGGAATGTTCTTGATACGCCTTTATCATCACATCATGTACTTCCATCCTCAATTTCAAAGTTTGTTGTACGTACTTGTGAACAAGATGATGGAACCTCTAAACACATCTCTAATGAAGACTTTCTTCATTCCCAAATCGGCGAACACTCATCAATCATTTGATGATCCATCTAGCGAAAATGATCAAAGAACTTAGCCTTCTTTCAAAATAGGGTCAATCTTTAGTATCCATGCTTTATCAATGTAATGAAATTTCCTTCATGAAATAAGACATCTTACATTTTGATATCTCTACACTAATGTTAGAACTTCTTAGAAAAACCCTAACTTTGAAATATGATGCATTGTGCAACCCTTGCATACCTTTTGTAAATGTTCTGCTTAGCAGGGAGACGGATCCCAAAGTTTGTGCTAGACGGATCCCTACTCTTAGGGAACCATGGGATCGAGAAAATAGAAATGACACGCGTCGTTCGGGGTCAAAGGAACTTCCTTTTCGTCGAGCAAGTTTTCAACACCTAGGCGGTGAACCTAATCGTTGTAGTGTAGTATTAGGGTAAGCCACGGGTATTGATATCGTTCTCTGGGGAATAGGAATGCTAGTGAGAAGTTACTACGCTAAGGTTGGGGTTGAGGAAGATTATTTTTATCTTTTATATTTTTAAGGAAAGGAAAGGTACGAATCTCGGGGTTTGAATTTGGGGGTTGGTATTTCTACCGATTACTCTACTTATCTAATTATCTAATCTAAGGTGTATGTAGTCTATGTCTAATTAATGTGTGCTCGTATGATAGTTTAAAGATGTGTTTACTTAGGTTTTACTACTCCTTAATTATCTCCTATTGGTGGTTGAATTGTCACGTCCTTATTCCTAGTTGCGTTGTGTGTCTAAGGTTGTAGGGTATCGTTTCTCCCTAACTCTTTGAACTTACCAAAGGGTCTCGTCTACAAAACCCACTAGGGATAATAAACTCTTACTCTAAGGCACTCTTTGGATGGTTTAGCTTACAACTACTCAAGGAGTCATATTCTAAGGTTCACAAAGATTTAATCAAGCATTAAGTACACAACGAATGACCTATCGCATTACTAGATCATTAATCAACTAAGATAAGAGACAACCAATCAATATTCAATAATTAAGTTTCATATTCCTAAGCAAACACACAAGTAAATTAGCGGGACATGGAAAACATGCAAGCATACACACAAATAATCAAAGACATAATTGTATTAATGAAGTAAAACACTTATCTTGGTGTAAGATAGGGTTTGGAACCCTAAAATCTTGTACAAGACGACCTTGGTTCGGTTTAGGTTTTACTCCAAAAGACTACACACTAAATCTTGAAAAATTCGGATTCTATATATAATATTACATATGCGACGGCGTCACCTTATGTTTTGTGGCCGTCGTGTCGCCGTCATTAGGGTTTCGTCTTGGCCACGTTAGACTTGCGGCGGCGTCACCTTATGCTTGTGGCGCCGTCCTCTTGACTTCGGCGCCGTCGGATTACATCTAGGCCGTGCGAGTTGCGACGACCTACTCTTTTATAACTTGCGTCGTCACTTGAAAATGGGAGTTTTGGCTTACGTCCGTCACAAAGATCCTCCGACGGCGTCACAATTAACACTGACGCCGTCACCTTATGTTTCAATGACTTTGAGTGTCTCGATTCGACTTTGGCCATTTTCTTCGTATAATCGCGCCTTTTCGTCCAAATAAGTGCCATTCCGACATTTTGCCTTCAAGAGACCTAAAAGTGAAAAGGAGCGATATTAAGCAATAACGGATACAAAGTGATCAAATAAGGGCTTAAACGACCCTCAAAAGGTACCTTTTAAAACCTTATCAAATATCCCTACACTTGGTATTTGCTTGTCCTCAAGCAAATGTGCTTTTAGCCAATTAATTTATAAGTTAGGGGTCATGAAGCATTCGTTCAAAGCGGTCCACAACACATATAAGCCCATAAAAGTCATAACAAGCACGGAAATCACATACTAGCACCTCACATGGGGTGTTTGGATACTCGCATCTCTCTCGGGTGTATATGAAATATAACAAATTGGAAATGGAAGATAAACACTCATTAACGGTCCTAGTACATAGATTACCATAGGCTTGAGAATAGATCAAACCTCCATCGCTTTGGCGTAAGCACCTAGGAAAGACTATCAAAGAGGTCTTTAAAGGGTTGTAATGTTAGGCTTACGGTAGGAAACAAAGGGTTTGGTGGGATAGGCTATATAGTGGTGGCAAGTCAAAAATCTCTTATGTTACAAGCATACGAAGAATGGCGTTGCTAAGCCAAGACTCGACACTCTAAACTCTAGCTAAGCTGAAATAAACAAACATAAATTTAAAGGATAGATGTAGGATGGTAGCCCGTATTTTTTTTTTTTTTTTTCACTCTTTTTTTTTTTTTTTTTTTTTTTTTTTTTTTTTTTTTTTCATACACTTTTACTCTACCATCCTCTACGGTAACATCAAAATGATAGGGATTTATAGGCACATCCCTACACTTGAGTTTTATTACTCTAACACTAATTTGACCCGAATTGAAAAGATCAAAACACTTGGGGTACATTATTACGCAAACAAAGGGAATTTGAATTTAACGTTCCCTTCCGTCATTTCATAAACTTTAACTTTTCCCATGAATCCCAATCGTCCCAAAGCGTATACAAAGGATATGACTCGACTTAGCAACTCATGCAAGCAACTAGATAATTGAACTAAGGGTTTAGGGTGATAACAATAATGCACTAAAAGTGAGTGCATACAGGGTAGGCTAAAGCGATTTGGGTGTATATTTGGGGTGGGGTGTAAACAATGCTCTTCATTGATATTCGGAAAAACCGAAACATCACGAGAACCGCGAAAAGGATAGGCTCGAGGGGTTAACTAGGGTATCGTGTACTAAAGATGAGTACAACGCAAAGGGTGTGGGGAATTACTCAACCGATGTGGAAGAAGTAATTATATTACGGGTATCAAACAAGGGTTATCCTAATGCCTCTTATCATTTAGTTATTCCTAACTACACAAGTGTAGTCTTACTTGCGATCTCGGAATGCATCACAAAACAAGTTCTAGAATCTAATATACTACGGTTCACACTCTAAGCATTGAAGATGAATGCTTTTAATTCCTACTAATCTAAGGCGATCCTCGCATTTTGGGTGGAATTTAGGTGGTAAAGGGTTTTGTGCTAGTCATGCAACTTCCTATCCGTGAGGCGCTTTTGTTAAGACTAATGGCCCACTCTTATATGTCATGAAAAATTTTAAATTTGGTGCCAAAATTACCCTAACCGACATTTTCTCATGGTTTATTACACAAATACAATTGGACAAAGCAAATAATCAAGGATAAGCATAGTTTCAAAGTTCCGTTTATTTTCCTCCTACACTTAAAGCGAACATTGTCCCCAATGTTCCCGAAAATATCAAAGTTATGATAATTGGAAGGTAATTAAAAGCGAAAGAAACTAGTACTCCACGATTAGCTCGGTAGGATCCGTGTGTGAAGTAGTGGTTAAATCCTTTCCAAGAAGAATTTATGCGTGAAAAGCTCCTTCCAATCTTATGTAACTTCTTCTTGATAAATTAAACTGCACACTTGAAGAAACAAAGCGAAACCTTCGCGTAAAATCGGTGGTAATAATATATATAAGACTCGATTTAAACTAGGATATAATGCTTGTGGAATGGATGTTTACAAAATTTACGGAAAATTAAGACACGGAAAATTCCAAATTTTTTAAGTAGCTCGAAAAGCGAGAAAAAGTAATAATCATTGTTTTACTCCTTCCGCGCCGTCGGTTGCGATCTGCCGTCGGTTATCGACAAAAAGCGGTGCGATTTTACGGAAAAATTTCGGAAAATTTACATCTTTAGAATCGGAAAAATTTACGCAAAACATCCATTATGACTCGATACAAGCATTTGACTCGAACAAACACACAAATATATCTTTTAATGAATTGTTATTCTCATGTTTACGTTTCCTTGAAAGCGTGTAATCCTCCTACACTTATCCCTTATGTAAAATACCTTTATATGCAATTAAGGCGAGGTTAAAAACAAAATAAAGCATTTTACAAAATTAAACATGAGAATAAACAATCAATAAAAGATATATGACACTAACAAGCAAACAATTAAGCATGGGTTGCCTCCCGAAGCGCTTTTCTTTATTTAAGAGTCTTGTAGCTAGACTCGTAGTCGTGCTCTACGTTACTTCATTACCGCCACCTTGGCGGTCTCTAATGGGGATTCCATGTTGTAGAAGTGCCCTATGATGCACCTCTCTAAGAGTTCGTCCTCTCCCACTTGGTCCTATATTCGGTCCTAAGTTCAAGCAATCCTTATAGAATCCGAAAATCTTAGCCATAACATAATCTACTCCTTTTCCCTATCCTCATCATTCCTATAATAGACCGACAGTTTAAGTTCCTTTTCATCATTAGAGTGATGAAAACTTCTCAATCTTAAGCGGCATTTGGTAAGCTATGTCATCGGTCTCATCCTTGAATCGCACTACTCTAACGAGGGATCATAGGTCATCCGGTGCTTTCTATGAAAGGTTTTCCTAGAATAACATGGGACAAGCTAGGGTCTATGGCGTGCTAATATCATCCACAATTATGAAGTCCGTAGAAAGCGTGAAACTACCTACATAAGCGGGCAATCCCTTAACTCTACCAAGAAAATTGCACTTAACCCTAGGATTATCGGGGTCTTGCCTAGTTGGAATAGGCTTCTTCATTACCCAATTGTAGTAGGTGCTAGTCATTATGTTGATTGGGGATTTGCGATCAATGTAGGCCTTTGCCACAAAAGGTGTCCTATGAAACATGGTATGTTAAGATTCCAAGGGTTCCCAAACTTGATTCGAGGGCTTTTCTAACATACATGTGACGGAGGTCACGCACTAAGT
Organism: Chrysanthemum lavandulifolium; assembly: GCA_022545495.1. NCBI lineage: Eukaryota > Viridiplantae > Streptophyta > Magnoliopsida > Asterales > Asteraceae > Chrysanthemum > Chrysanthemum lavandulifolium. Next base: position 88,097,049 of record CM040238.1, on the reverse strand, counting down.
GAGGGTGGCGAGATAGTTCTTCTTCCGTAGGAAACTTATTGAAATAGTCATTGTCTACTTCATCTACTTCCTCGGTTGTTTCATTATTCTCAAGTGTATGGTCCTCTTCGTCATTTGTTCCATTAGGTTTAACTAAGGCGATGGTATTGACGAATTGAGCGTGCTTAGCTAGCTTACTTGGGTCCTTAATCTCTACCGGAAGGCTCGGGAGTTGAGATAGCATTAACCTTCCTATCACTATTGGTTATGGCTTTCAAAGGTTGTCTATCTTCCTATCCATTTCGACTTGTTGTTGGTTAAAGCGGTCGAGAGCTTAGCTATTTGGGATTCTTGGGATGCAACAAGGTTTTGCAACATCCCTTGATGTTTTGTTGGTTAGGACCGTTAGGTGGGGCCATGAAAAATCATTGGAAGTGAATTCCTTGGTTTGTCCCCAGTAGAAGTCGGGCTTGCCTTTCCATGCCTCTCGGGTTTCATTGAAATTCCTAGGTCCGGGTATTGTAGGAATCTTCCTCCGTTCCATTGTCTGCGAGGATGCGTAGTCAGCGGAAGCATGTTCGGGGATCGGGTGCTAGTCTTGGCGTGTTATGAGGATCACAAAGCGGCTCACACGAGGAAGAAACTTTGTTCACATGGTGTGAAGACTTAGGATTTTCGTAGGAACTCATTAGGAATTTTACTTGATCTTCAAGTTCAATCATCCTACGGTCGGAAGGTTGTGAGTCAATGGGAGGCAAGGAGATTGCCTTAACGGTTTTGGGCAGCTCACGGGGTCATCCAACTTTCGTTGTCATAGAGGCAAGGTCCTCTATTATACCCCATGATTCTTCGCGGTGAGATCACTAAGTTTTCCACCGGCCGCTTGGTCAATGGATCGCTTGGTGGGGAAGTTGACATGATCATAGAAAATTTGGACTTGGAGCCAAAGATCAATGCCGTGATGAGGACTTTATGAAGTAAGTCCTTGAATCGAGTCCATGCTTCGTAGAGATTCACCTTGGCGTTGTTGGAACATCAAGATGTCATTCCTAAGCTTAGTGGTTCTCCCGGTGGGAAAAATTGAGCAAGGAAGCGAGAGGTAAGATCATCCCAACTTGAGATGGAGCCGGGGAAGTCGCTCAAGCCAATTACTAGCTTGGTCCCGTAGAGAGAATTGGAAGAGCAGCGGTAGCGTGGTCTCCCGAGTAGTAGCATCAAGGTCGATGGAATCGACAATTTTGAGAAATCCCTCGGATCTTGATTTGGATCTTGAACGAAGTCCATGGAATCACATCCGTTTTGCACCAACCGGATGGTGTCGGATCGCAGGGCCGTAGTTTGGGCTTGGTCGGGAAGCTCAATGGTGTTCCTATAGCCTAAGTGGCTTGGTCTCGAGTATTCACCAAAGTGCGGGCTCTTGGCGGGTCAATTGGTGGTGGGTTGATGAATGGTGGGTGGTTATCACCTTCCATGATGAAAAGTGATGGGATTACGAACAAAGGTCACGAAGAAGGGGATAGACTAAGAGAAAGCTAAAAATGAGAAAAAGTTTACTTGATAGGAATCAAGTAAAGAAACCTAAGCGAGGTGGACTACTAACTAGCTATTCTATTCCCGGCGGTGGCGCAAAAACTTGATAACGCTACACGCGTCGTTCGGGGTCAAAGGAACTTCCTTTTAAATCGAGCAAGTTTTTCAACACCCTAGGCGATGAACCTAATCGTTGTAGTGTAGTATTAGGGTAAGCCACGGGTATTGATATCGTTCTCTGGGGAATAGGAATGCTAGTGAGAAGTTACTACGCTAAGGTTGGGGTTGAGGAAGATTATTTTTATCTTTTATATTTTTAAGGAAAGGAAAGGTACGAATCTCGGGGTTTGAATTTGGGGGTTGGTATTTCTACCGATTACTCTACTTATCTAATTATCTAATCTAAGGTGTATGTAGTCTATGTCTAATTAATGTGTGCTCGTATGATAGTTTAAAGATGTGTTTACTTAGGTTTTACTACTCCTTAATTATCTCCTATTGGTGGTTGAATTGTCACGTCCTTATTCCTAGTTGCGTTGTGTGTCTAAGGTTGTAGGGTATCGTTTCTCCTAACTCTTTGAACTTACCAAAGGGTCTCGTCTACAAAACCCACTAGGGATAATAAACTCTTACTCTAAGGCACTCTTTGGATGGTTTAGCTTACAACTACTCAAGGAGTCATATTCTAAGGTTCACAAAGATTTAATCAAGCATTAAGTACACAACGAATGACCTATCGCATTACTAGATCATTAATCAACTAAGATAAGAGACAACCAATCAATATTCAATAATTAAGTTTCATATTCCTAAGCAAACACACAAGTAAATTAGCGGGACATGGAAAACATGCAAGCATACACACAAATAATCAAAGACATAATTGTATTAATGAAGTAAAACACTTATCTTGGTGTAAGATAGGGTTTGGAACCCTAAAATCTTGTACAAGACAGCCTTGGTTCGGTTTAGGTTTTACTCCAAAGACTACACACTAAATCTTGAAAAATTCGGATTCTATATATAATATTACATATGCGCGGCGTCACCTTATGTTTTGTGGCGCCGTCGTGTCGCCGTCATTAGGGTTTCGTCTTGGCCACGTTAGACTTGCGGCGGCGTCACCTTATGCTTGTGTGCCGTCTCTCTTGACCGGCGCCGTGCGGATTACATCTAGGCCGTGCGAGTTGCGACGACCTACTCTTTTATAACAGCGTCGTCACTTGAAAATGGGAGTTTTGGCTTACGTCCGTCACAAAGATCCTCCGGCGGCGTCACAATTAACACTGACGCCGTCACCTTATGTTTTCAATGACTTTGAGTGTCTCGATTCGACTTTGGCCATTTTCTTCGTATAATCGCGCCTTTTCGTCCAAATAAGTGCCATTCCAGCATTTTGCCTTCAAGAGACCTAAAAGTGAAAAGGAGCGATATTAAGCAATAACGGATACAAAGTGATCAAATAAGGGCTTAACGACCCTCAAAAGGTACCTTTTAAAACCTTATCACCAATACCTAAAAGGATAGTTCCCACAAAACTACCTATGCCAAACACCACCATACCTCCTAAACCAAACAATCTCATTTTCACTAAACCATCACCATTGGTGCCTAGAGCCCTTTCATTCACCACTCCAATCTCATCACCACACCTCTAAAATCTAGAGGATTTACCTCCTAGGCCATCTCACCCTCCACCACCGACAACATTCTCCTCATTAGGAGGAATAATAGAATAAAATCAAGGTGTTGAGTCAACAATAGCTCCGGCTTCCTTTTCGCCGTCACCTTCAAATAATCCCATTTGGATTATAAGAAATTATCAAAGTCAACCACCCGACCACATGGAATTTGACACCTCTCTACCACCACCATCATTCTTGGTCGAGCCATCTTCAAATGTGCCTCCACCAATTCCTCCATCGTTTGAGGCTCCCCAACCCGCTTTACTTGATCCTTCACATTAAGCAATTTCCTTTCTTCCACCACCACTACCTAGCCATGACAAAGATTGTTGAAAGTTTGATACATGAAGTACGGGAAGATCAACGTTTCATGTTCTATCATCTTCTCGAACATTTCGACGAGATTAAACCTAAACAAACTTGAGCTAGAGGATTTTAGTGGTGTCCTAGTATCAAGCGTAACTTAGATAGTCTAGCAACTCAAAATCATGTATCATTCATTTTCTTAGTTTTTAGAGTCATGTACCTCATATCTCTAGTTTTATTAAATGAAATTACATGATATTTGCTATATTTCTGAGTATACGATTATTTGGTTTAATACATATCTCACTTTGATGTTAACATTATTTGTTATATCACCATTGCTGAATCCTGTCATCAGACAGACGGATCCTTGATATTTTCCTAGACGGATCCCTCCAAGGAGGGAACCGTGGGATCCGTGCAACAGAAGACTAGTTTTCTACTAACTTGAGTCGTATTTGCAGGAAATTATGCATTATACTTGTCTTCTAACCTTTATTTTGAAGATTTTCAATTTACACATGAAGACTTTGACACTCTAAAGCTAGGGGGAGCTTTGTGTCAAAGCATTACATTGCAAGATCATTTGAAATATTAGGATTATATTTCATGACGTCCCCTTGCAAAGTTGCAATTATCTAGGGGGAGCGTTATCGTCACTAAAACAAAACCATTTGCAAACATAGTTGCAATGCATTAGCTTAGTAGTTTTTATTTACTTGACGCCCTCACAAAAGGATGGACTCGTCAAGGGGGAGTTAAGACGAGAACTCTTCCCGTCACTTGCTCTCTATTTTTTCTTTTCACATGTTTTTCTTAGAACAATGTGTTAGTTTATTTTCGAAGCTCTTTTTGTTTCGAAAAAAAAGGGGAGAAGAAAGTAAAAACTACAAATTCAAACTTACTTTTACGAATTTTAGTTTTTCCCTAAATTAATTTTATGTTTTGTCATCAACAAAAAGGGGGAGATTGTTAATACAAATAAGCCATAAAAACGTTTATTTATATTTTACGATCTTCTAATGTTTTGTCGATAACAAACGTAAAATCATTTTAACGAAACAAATAAAATACGTAAATGGTTTGAGCCAATAGTTTTCTAACACACTTACGTTTTTACATAAAACACTAAAACAAGTATAAGTGATTTTATGATTTAATAATACATATGTACAACAACTAGTGTTTACATATTAGGCAAATATATACATAACTAGTATGTATTATAATGGGTAATATAAATGGGTAGAAACTTAAGTATTTGACCCATTGATCAAATACATTGAATATAGTTGGGTACAACCCAAAGTCCATGACCCATACCCATGAAGCTTGACCCATAACCCATTGCATGACATCATGCTTAAGTCATACATGGTTTTAATCCATAGCCCATAGTTTTAATCCATGAACCATAGACTAGATGCATTACATCTTAGAGATACATTGTATCTACATTAATACCATGATCCATAACCCATGACCCATGACCCAAAACCCATGGGCAAAGGGGAGCGTCCCACGGATCCCCAGTATTGCACTGGACGGATCCCTTAAGTGAGGGATCCGTGGGATCCGTGGAACAGTAGACATTTTCTCTCTATAAATAGTGAGCCATTTCTTCATTATTTCTTACCCCTTTCTCATATATTTTCTCTTTGACTTATAAACTCTCTAACCTCAGATCCAAGTGATCTATGTATGTAGTTTTGTTTTCGTGTGATTCTCTAGGTTCCTCTTAAAGGTAAGATCACCATCTTTTGAATACGAGCAAGCTCAAGTCCATGAGTTGCCATGCTTCGTTATCATCAAGACTACTGAGGTTCTCTTGTTGATTGTTTTCTTCTTTCTCATAAGAAGTGTAGTGTTGAAGACATTAGTAAAAGATGTCTCAAGTGACAAGACGAAGATATTAGTAAAGGGTGTCGATCGTCCGTATTGAAAGAACTAGTGAAGGGTGCTTAGAATTCAAGGCTAGAGGCATTAGTGAAGGGTGCCTAGAAGTCAAGACACAAGACATTAGTGAAGGGTGTCTTGAAGATCGAGTCAAAGGCATTAGTGAAAGGTGCCTAAGGTGTACATTCAATATGGTGGGATTTAATGTACGTGATAGATTAGTATTGGGTCAAAGGATATTGTTATCCTTGATGATGTTATTATAAGGAGTTGATCTCCTTTGGGGTGTGTTGGTGTAGTGTTGGGTAGTAGTTCCTCCATTGTAATGGAACTCGTTACTTAGCCTAGTACCGGATAAAGGGTAGGCGACGTTGTGGTAGGTGTGGTTCTCCTTGGTGAAAGAACCCGGTGGTTAGCCTAGTACCGGAAAAAGAGTAGGCAACGTTGTGAAGGTTTCTCCACCATAAGGAGCTGGTGTTGTGTAGTGATTACAAACTCTCGAGTAGGTGACTCGAGGAGTGGAGTAGGGCAAGGAAGGTGTCCTTGTTTCCGAACCACTATAAATACTAGCGTTGTGGTTTTGTGCTTCTTACTCTTTATCTTTTCATTACATATTTATATTTCTATATGTTTGTTTATCAACATCCAACATACATCCAAATAGATTGACATAAGTCGATCTAAATAGTTTAAAACAAAGTTTTAATCGGTAAAACTATTCAACCCCCCTTCTAGTTTTCCACAGAGTTGTTGGACATCTTTCAATTTATGTATTTGACGTAACGTGGGCTACATTTTATCTCTTTTGGATCGGGTAAACTCTATTTAGATGGGCCGGAGCGGATTTGCTTGTTTTGCTATGATTAGGCTTTAAATAGTTTGACGGGGGATTAATGTATCTCATGGCCTAAATGTCTTAATGTTATTTGGACCGAGCTTGAGTAATATGAGTGTTGATCTTGGATAATGGAAAGATGGACTTGTCTATATTGGATCAAATATGAGAGTTGATAATATGAGGCTTTTGAGACTTGATGAGGATGAGATTTGAGGACGAGACTCGTGATAATGAGCTTTGAAAATGAGATTTGGTATGATAATGAGAGTTGTCGTGATATGCGGTTTGGTACTTTGGTGTATACATTGTCACAGAGAATATTATGTCATGGCTTGAATTGTTATGGAAACTAGGTTGACTACGAGGTTGTTTGGATGATATTTCTCAATGGGATTTAAAGTAAGGTTTCCGGGCGCGTTTACTTATTTCATCTTCTTTCTTTCTACCCTTCCGCGAATATAACTTGTTTGGGCGTTTATAGAGTGTGATAAAGACTTGGCTATTTAGTTACTTTTGTGATTCTTTCTCGCTTAACTCACAACGTAACTATCACTTCGGTGTCTCACGCAGTTGAGGATACGTCAAGAGGTTTTGTACATTGGGTACACCGTTTCTTTTTTCACAAGGATTAGTACAAGTTTAAGTAACAAATCTGGGGAATTCTACTTCATGTTCAAGCTTGGTATATCGGGTTTCCTTCTCCTAATGGTCACTGCAGTAGCCGACTAAATACGTGAATGATGTGTTTACCAAAGAATTCAAAGGATGAGATGTGATCAGCAATTCCCATAGATTATTCGATGCCACAGAACGTCAATGATACTTCACAGTCTAAGCAAAAACTTTCAAGAATCTTCAGCGTCAGTCATGATTTTTCAAGATGTTTGCTTATGACAAGAACTTCTCGTGCAAATGATAGTACACATTAATGATGCTTCCGAAAGTTTGAAACCATCATGGGGGAGAAACGTGTACTTTGATATTTTACGGTCAACCTCAAGGGGAAGTAGTGTATACTACTCGACTCAGTATGGTTTGTGAAGTTGTCTACATATGGGTAAAGAATTGTTGATGATATTGTTGATGATGGAGAAGAATCATTGATGAACCGCTGCATGTTCCCTAAAATCAGATATTCACTGAAACCAAAGTTGTCATAACACATTCAGGCTGACATTTTTTACGGTTTAGTCTTGATTTTGTAAAATCCCGCGAAAGAAACTATTTCTCGATTTAAATCATAGATTTGTAAAATCCCGTGAAAATGGAAACATCCTGGTAATAGTAAAGTGCATTTTCGGATCTATCTTACGGTCTATTCTTGGCTTTGTAAAATCCCGGGAAAGAAACTATTTCTTGGTTTAAACCATAGAATTGTAAAATCCCGTAATGATGGAACCATCCTGGAAAAAGGAAAGTGTATTTCGGGATCTTATCTGATGCTGGTACTATGGTTTCTGTTTCGAAGAAGGGATAAAAGGGTGTACTTCATGAATTGGGTGGTTGTTTGGATTGTCTTCATGACAGTTTGGTTATTACAAGGTTTTACGGGGTTATGTGCTTTTAACTAAGGTCGGGATGAAACCATTATCAAAGTTCATTTAAACGACAAAGGAGGCTAGATTTGAGCTTTTAACCACAAGATGTGACAACGGCGTTAATTCATTATTATTTATTTGAGGTTGAAGTGAAATATCAAGGGTAGGGGTGTGCACGGTCCAAAAACCAGACCGGACCGAGACCCAATTTCGGAAAAAATCTTAGACCGAGACCGGACCGAATGTGGTCGGTCCGGTCTCGGTCCGGTCGGTCCGGTCCAACAAGGCCAAATTAGCTCAAATTCGTCGGTTTTGGTCCGGACCGGACCGAGGACCGAATTAGCCCAAAAGCCGAGACCGCGGACCGGACCGAATGTGGTCAGTCCGGTCCGGTCCAGTCCGGTCTCGGTCAGTCCGACGGTCGGTCCGGTTCGTTCGGGTCGTATGCTCACCCCTAATCATGGGCAAGTGTACTTAGTATCTGAAAGTATCGGGGATGGTTGGATGAAGATTCTTCGAGATCCTTGTTCGAGCTTTAAACATTTTCAAATACGAAGAATTGGAAATATAGTTATTTTTGGGTGATTTTTCTTTTTCCTTTTTACCACCACAAAATAACTATCACTTTAAGGAGTTACGTTGTAGTGCTCAGTGTCACATTGATTTGTGGATTTTCAAGAGGGGATGTACATTTTATACTTGATGGTTGGTTGGTTGAAGAGTATAGAGTACTTAGAGATTCAAAGGGGCATGAATTCTCGGCACCGCTTTTAGTCACATTGGTGCAAGTTTAAGTCATGAGTTCGGGTTATTCTACTTCAGGGTCAAATTCATCATATTGGGTTTTCTCCATCAGCTGTCACGACAAAGAGCCTAATGAATGATAATGGGGTTGATTACAAGTTTGCCAAGAGTAGTAGAAAAGAGAGAGTTAATGACGTTTGAACACAACAGTTCAAGCCTCGTACTCTAAAGAAAAGAAATATGTACGCTTCAGTGCGCATTATCTTCGAAAGAAGAGAAATCTTCTTATGACGTTTGAACACAATAGTTCAAGCCTCGTTCTCTAAAGAAAAGAAAAGTGTACGTTTCAATGCGCTTTATCTTCTGAAGAAGAGAAATCTTCTTATTAATGACCATTCTCATCAATATGCTTCATGCTTTTTCCATGCGCTTTCAGTCATCAAGTGAACCGAACTACTGTTGATTGTTTTCTTATTCCACTTGCTCAATTATAATGACGATGGCGACATCATATGCTACCTTTGAGGGGGAGAAGTGTGAATAGACTACATTGGGATGATACTCACTTGTTTAATCAAGAATGGCATCTCCGTATGCAATTCTTGAGGGGGAGAAGAAGTGTGAAACTGTTAGGTCACCATATTGTAACACAAGCATCAATATGTTAGAAATAGATAGAGAAGAGATCGGATGAACACAAACACACAATACACGAATGATATAAAGAAAGGTTATGCGTATGTATTGAGAGAAAGTGAACAACCCTCCTTCAAATGAAGGTTTACAAGAGCTTATATAGGGAAAGGAACTAGGGCAACACACAAGTTCCCTTCCTTTCCTTATTGGATATGGGCCAAGGCTTATGGGCTTTCTACATAAGCCTTGCCATTAAAACTAACTTAAAAGCCAAATTAAACAATCTATTACATATTGATTACAAACACTTGAAATATAGTTTAGGAGTGATTCCAATAATCTCCCCTTAAGTGTTGGTAATTAATGAATTAAGTAATCTTGAAACGTTGTAGGTGCTGATGTAATAGTTGCTTTGACGTCTTCTGACATTCTTCTTTCTTGTGAGAAGAAGCGCCTTGATTCTAACAATCTCCCTAGTGTGAGGATCTTGTTTTTCTTTGAAGTTTTCAGCTTTGACGTCTTCATATATCTTTTTTCTTTGTTCTGGTGTGGATATGGTGATGTTATGTTGTTGTGATCTGCATCAGGTTTGCTTCATTGCTCAGGTGTCTCCACGTCCTTCTCCAACATGCTCACACGCTCTATGACGTTGGATTTCAGGATTGATGTAGTTCTCTTTAGTCTTTAAACTTTGTAGATTCTTTGGCTTGACTGAGAATCATTCTGACTTTTGTGTTGCCTTTCGAGAGAACTTCAATTTGTGTTGTTGTTGGTATGAGCATGTGGAGAATCAGCACGATAATCTCCCAGGAGCATCCATAAGAAGAAAACATAAGAATGGGTTAGTGATAAACACCAACCGATCATTGTGGCCATTTTTTTAGAGAATTGACCACTACGATTGTTCTTCTGATGAATGTCTTGATTCCATTCACCTTGGTCGGGCGAATCAGCCGTCCGAATCCCATAAGGGACAGTTGGCATTACATTGAACAAGTTCAAGTAATGACCACATCTTCAGGACTCGATTCTTGAAAGGAATCTCCTTAGCGGGATTTCCAGCACTTACAAGTTCGAACTTCGAGCGTGTTAATGACATAGTGTGAAAACACATCTCTAATTCTAGCAAGGGTTGTTCTGAACCTGGAGTCCTCAAGTAGGATAACACGATGTCCGGAGTACATCTGATTCGGGTGAGTCAGTTGAGGTACACCAAGCATCACCCCATGTTGTAGACCGTTTGAGACAACACTAAGCGTAACCCACAAGGAGTTACAAGTGACCTTGTCGTGGTGTTTGATGTTGACCTAGCGGAGTTTCCATTCAATCACTAAGGATCACGGTTGTGAACCCTCACAAATGTTCTCGACAGTTGCTAAGATCGTGTAGGACTCTAGAATAGTATCACTTGCGTCCTTGTTGTTGAGCGACAAGTGATGAAATGGTGAGTGTTCTAAGAGATCTTTTGATGAATCTCGTGGCTCTAGACACAATAGTGCGCTTTGGTTTTCTGGCGGAGACTAGGAGAGGGTCTCCTTCTTCAATACCGGCAATCTCTAAGAGAAAGTCGATAGTTTACGTAGGGTTCCTGTGAGAATGAAACAAGCTTACATTGAGAGAAACTTGAGTGGCCAAGAAGGTTTAGTGCATGTGTCCTTTGGGTCCATGACGACTTTGATCTTCAATACCGGTGTCATCTAGTGACAACCAAGAGTATCTGAGTTGAACCGGTGTGTCATCCTAAGTTGAATAATCGAAGGGCTATTTCTTTTCACCCTTTTCATTATGTTTCTTTTTAATTATTCAACTCCTTCTTTCTCCGATTCTCATTTTCTCCTTTTTATAATCATACCTAAGGACTTCTAAATTGTAACTATTGGTGGTTTCCTTGGGTAGATCCCTCCGGCTCTGGCGGATCATAGGATGGTTATTCCTAACCTTAGTCACCTTATAACTCTATGACTAACCTATGTTGCCATAAAACCATTTTCATGAAAATCTCTCAAAGTGGTTATGAGTAAAAACATTTTGTACCACTGTGAGAGTTTTGTATTTTGCAGAAATACTCCCCCTCAACACGTGCTTAAGTGTTTTGACAGAAATCTGCACGGTGAGAGAAGAGCGTGCACTTTTGAGTTGATCGACTCAAGATAGACAATTCCCCACGAGACACGGTTATGTTGCATAGTTAAAGAGTTACATTGTCAGCTTTTAGGTGACAACTAGCTCTAGTAACTACCTTGAAGGTGTGGACAAACCTCGAAAGGTTGTCAAACCCATCAAATTCATGTCTATCAAGAGTTTCTTGAATAGGTACAATCTACTCGGATAAGTCTTGGAAGACAAATCTTTTCGATGTATGACAATTCAGATCTCGTCAATTCATGGGTTAAGTCTTAGCATGAAGATTAAGCATATTCACAACATATTTGTATCACACAATTTTTCTCCCCCTCAAAAATGGCATATAAATGTTATTTTTGACGAAATTTTGATATCAAATATGTCCGTTTCGAGTTTTGTGGGAAGATTTCCACGAAGAACAATTTGTGAAAAAAAAATTTAGCAAGTACTCCCCCTCAACAAGTAATATTAACTTTTGAGGTTTTGAAAAACATAAGGAGAAGTACTTGTTCTTTTGAGCATAACTTTGAAAAATGAAAGTTTTGATAAGTTTTACTCAAAAGTAAAACTTCGCTCCTTTTATAGGATTGTGGCGATCGTACCACGTGGTCCTTTCATTACAAGTACGGGTTGTACACTGTTATGTGTGTACAAGCCATTGTGAAATATAGATCAACACATCCAAGTATTTAATGAAAGAAACAAATCAAGGAGTACCAGGAAGTCCGTCAATAACACCAGGAGTTCTTTCTGGACGTTGATAGCCTGTTAGAGATATTCTTGGACGTCCACCCACGAAGCTCTCCAATGTCCTTATCTGATCCTGACGAAACAACCTTTCATCAATCCTTGTGATGATTTTCTTTGCATCCCTCTTTTGCCTCGAATTCCACCTCTTCTTCGACACTATGCCTTCATGAATCTCCTTTAACCTATATGACATCCCATCCCGAACCTTCTTCAAAGTATGATCACAAAATTTGTGAAGCTCATTACATGCCATGAAACGATTCTGGTGAAGTTCAACTGCGGTGAACAACGCCAAACTTTGGTTTCGTGAGAATGGTGTCTTGAGCTAGGTGGTTGATATCGGGAAGGTATAGCTGTGGTTTGGTGAGATTAACACATTTCTGGTATGATTCCACGGCATGTTGTAGGTCTTCAACACGTTCCTGGATAACGATGCTTCTGAAGAATATTAGCAATGACTTGATGTACTGGAGCTGGATGTTCATGGAGAATTTTCGCATTCGTCCTTGTACCTTGGCAAGATACATATCTTCAATCTCATTGAGTGACAATCTCGGAAAATCCTCTTCAGAAAAGTCATATTCCTGTTCGTCTTGCTGTTTGACTACTATTTTCTTCAGGAATGAGTAGTCCCACTTGGTAGACATGCTAACATTCATTATGGCAACAATCCGTTGGTCACTTTACACCTCCTTTTTCGATTTGAGTACTTGGGAGCTTCTGTAGTAAATTCTTCTTCGTTCAAGCCAATGATGAATTCCATATAGTGCGTCGAGGTCATACTTTACCACTTTGTCAACAAACATTCGTGTAGCTTCTTCCTCGATGGCCACATTGTTTGAGAAGATTGCTGCCGGGAAAGGGAAGGTGAGTGAGGTAGCGTATTTCTTGCTAACATCGCTACCATGCTGAAGAAATTCCAGGTCATTGTTGAAGAAATATCGGTAGGGAATATTCGGTTGATCAGGTCGGCCAATGGTGGGTAGTGGCTTTGTCCGATCGGTGTAGTATGGAGCCTTGTCGTCCGGTGAAGTCGATATTGGATTCGAGGTTGAGCCAATCAATGTTGTTGGACATGGCTCGTGCTATGTTGTCGAGATGATATTCGACTTCTATGGCACCGGCAGAGCTGTCCTCATAAGCGGTTGAAAAGCGTCGTTCTTGATTCATTTCAACTTTGCTTTCGTCATCTTCTTCACCTTGAACTTTTCCTGGATAATCTTGACCTGCTCCATAGTTCTACCATCTACCGGTTCTTGGCCTTCCGGTAACTGAGGGGTTGCATCAACAAGCTTTGAAAACCTGTCACATTCTTCAGTTTCATCTTCATCTAGCCATGATACAACTGATGTTGACTTTTTCTTCTTTGGATTGGAGGATGATGTTGTTTGCTTAGTTGATGTAGAAGGAGGGGGTTGTTGTTGGGGATCAGGAATCTCCTGGTCGTCACCACCAATGTATTCAAAATGATCACCAGTTTTCTCCGTTGGTGGTGGAGACTCAGAGTCCTGAGGTTTGTCTTTAGCAGGAAAACGTTGTGGAGATCTTCTTGTGTTGGTGGTACTTTGGGGTGGTGGAGGCATAGAAGAGGATTCGCCAGTTTTCTTTGGACGTTTAGGCTCGGAATCCTTGTCAGCATCGTCATCATCTCTTGGTCGTTTCGCCCTTTCAGCAGACTCTTTGCACGATGTTTTGAGTTGATATTCAAAGCAATGCCTCAAATAGTTTAGCTTCACGAGTGAAAGTCTTGGATCGTTGAGACATTTGCAATACCAGCTTCGATATCAATTCATCATCAGAGACAACCTGAGGCGTGACTGGATTGATTTGCATAGCAACAGGAGTAGTTGACAATGTATGATTGACCAATCGCATGAGATTAGGATAGAGTTGTCTGGCGAACATCTCTCTTGTCACTCCAGGGACGGTGTCGAGAAGAAACTTGTGAGTATATTCTCTGATCGTCTTGTCCATTTCCCCTTGGATATCTTTATTTAGAAACTGTTGAATATGTTCCCTTTCATCCGAAAACTCGTTTATCACATTCTGAAGTACATTGACTATGTCCGCAAGCTGATTCAGTTTCTTGTTAACAACGTTGCGCTTCCTCGCTTGTCTGACAGCTTTGACAATCTTTGTCTTTGCACGTGATGCCTATGTATCGGTCGGTTTCTTTACAGATCTGGATGCGGATCTAGTGGTGATGTCTTTGGATGGTGGTGGTGATGAATGAGACGAAGAGTCAGATGAAGAGGAGTCATGAGAAGGCTCTGGGTCATTTGGTGGCTCAGAAGTTTGTTCCAGGTTATGTTCAGGATTATCTAAAAGATAATCATCATCTTCTTTTTCAGCTTTAGCCTGTTCATCAGCTTTAACCCTAGCCTCTTCTGCTGCTTTAGCTCGAACTTCCTCTTCAGCTTTTTCTTTGGCAGCTTCCTCAACGTCTTTGTCCGTGATCCTCTCGTCCTGTTCTTGTACATCTTCTTCCTCAAAGGTAAATGAAACTTCATAAGATTGTTGCTGCTGCTTGGTGGATTCCTTAGCGGTGGCACCAATTCGCTTATCGGGTTGATTAACCGCATAGCGAATTGGTATGGTAAGTGCGCCACCACTGGAACCTCCAGGGCCTCTAGTCTGTTGAAGATTAAATTCCTTAGCAACATGTTGTAGCCTGAGATTCTTCAGTGTTTTTTTGTAGTCTTTATCCTCATCCTTTGGTTCGTCATCTGAACTATCTTCTTGTTCCTGCTCTTCAACTAGAGTTTTACCCTTGTCAGTTTTGGGACTAGAAGGTTTCTCAACTGTTGTCGTTTCATCCGTAACAGACTCAGAATAGTGAACCTCCTCATCCGTTTCAGTATCCTCGGAGTCTTCGTCCATTAATTTAGGTGCCGTTTGAGGATTAGGAATGGCAACCTTTGATGGAACTTTTCTTTTTTGTGAAGGATTTTTCTTTGGATACTTAAGGGCACTTCCAGTGCTTGCAACACTTCCAGTACTACCTCTCCTGGTCTTCTTAACTGGTGTGGCGGAAGACTTTTCATCCACGAAGCCAACTTTTCCTGATGCTACTGCTTCTTGATATCGTGAGTATGATTGAAGATTCTTGATGTCATTAGTGAGAAGGCAGTCTGTCAGTACAACACCTTGTTTCTTTGTTGTTGAGTCTTTGAATCTGACAAAATTTAGTGTAGGCTCAAACAACGCGGAGTGATGGTCGGGGTCATCAAGTCCCAAGGGAATGTCCAGATTATTCCCGAGTATCCTTTGGATCAACAGCTTAGTGTATCTCATGTAGGGGACCTTGGTGCCAGGCTTCTTGAGGTAAGACATCATGTCTTCCCAAATCAGACTTGCGAAGTCAATATGCATCTTGTTGACCATGCCCCAGAATATTTGCAGTTCCATGAGCTTAGGATGCTCATAACCGCTATCACGTCCAGAAACATACTTGGCAATCATGATGTATAATGTTCTCAACGGCTGAGGGATGTTCTTTAAGTCGACAGAGGAATGTTTAGTGATGATCCCAGCAGCTTCATCATAGCCAATATCGACCATGAATTGGAGTGTAGCCTATGGAGTGGCAACATATTCAGCAGGCTGGATAGCAGGGAGGAGAAGAATTGCTCTTAAATCCGCAATTGTGACGGTGACTTGTTTGTTGTTGAGAGTCACCGTGACCGCATCTTGACCATCAACCTTCTTCATAGTGTGCCAGAACTGATGGATGTAGATTTCTGGTACAGTTGCAGAATTGGTGAGCATGTTGTTGTATGGATGAGTCTTAAGAATATCCACAGCAATACGGCATGAAGACTCGGAGCATGTGAAGTTCTTAAAGTCAAATTTGAGGTTGTTCTTTCCAATCTTCATGTTGTAACCAGTAGGGAAAATATCTTCCATTGTGAGTACGTTTGCTGCGTTAACATTTTCCATTGTGACGTCCATATTGTGATTTGAAAGATATTGAGCCAAAAAGAACCAACATATCGAAAGACATTACGTTAGTCAAAAGTTGATTTTTATTGTCCAATTATTGAATATGTAATGTTAAAGAATGTTACGAGTCCAATGTCACTTGTTTGTCCAATAGTCCAAAGTAGTCATGATAAGTTTCGTGAGTTTATTAATTTTGAATTTTAAAGTCCAAATTTGCACTCATTCACACAACATTATAACCATTATAGCTTATTAGTGACATTTTGGTTTCGTGACGTTATGAGTTATTTATTTACACGTTTGTATGCGTAACAATTCATAAGTAAGGTTAAAATAAGGCTTAAGCGTAAAAATAGCAAGCTTATGCGTAAACAGAGTGTGACCATACGCGTAGGAACTCCTCTTACGCGTAGGAAAAGAGTTCTTGGCATAAGGCTTACGCGTAAGCGTATGTGGGCGCTTATGCGTAAGGTTTACTCGTAAGAGTGAACCTTATGCGTAAGACTCAAGTTTACGCATATCCTTCACAGGATACGCGTAGTCCCCATGTAGAACCTTACGCGTAAGAGTTACGTGTAAGATTATTCTTACGTGTAACCTTCTACGCGTACGGTGATCCTTATGCGTAGAGTTCCATTTTAACCTTGATTCTGATTTTGCACGCGTAATAACCTGAAATAAATTCATCATTACATATCCATTAACACTATTATTCAACCTCTTTCATCAACATGGAATCATAATCATTAACAGTTACGCGTAAAGTTTGCTTATGCGTAATACATAAACCCTAGGGATTCAAATTTTACGAATAAGAAATCTAGCCATGAGATTTGCACCAAATTCATTCTGGAATGTCTTAGAAGCCTGGTGAGTTGTTTTCAACTAGTTTTAACATCAAAAACCTCAAGAATCAAAAGTACCCAATCTCAACGAGACATAAACCCTAAAGTTTAATTATGCAAAATTCATGTTTCTGGGTAAGATTCAAGGTTGTTATTGGTTAATTAAACATATTTCCAACACATTACAAGCCTCTAATTAGACAGAATCACCCACAATGGAGAATACACAAATCCACGTATAAACCCTAACTTTTGAAAATTTGATTAAAAGGTTTTCTGGGTTGGATTTCTTGATGATATTGGTTTAGAAACATGATATAAGCTTTGAAAACATGACTCATTTCATCAAAATCAACCTCAAGTGATTTTGAGTTCATACGCATAAGCGTAGAATCTGAAATCACTCATATGTGAAAATAAAACCGTTGGATTTATAAACCATTTAAAACCAATGTTAAGAATTACACAAAGAAGCTTTAACCACTTACAGATTTGAAGATTATAACACGGATTAGAGGATTGATATATAGGCGTAGGATTTGGTGGTTGGATAATAAATGTAAGAAATAACTGAATGAGAAAGTTAGTTAAGGTGTTTTTGTTAAATTTAGTTTAAGCTTTTGACAAAAATAGTCCCTCCACCTCAACCATCTTCATCCATAGCCCATAACTTCCATTTAGGTTAAGTACAAAGTGTAAGTTTGGAAAGAAACTTAACGACACTCCCCCTCGACTTTGAAAATATTGAAATTTTATAAATTTGAGTTCGAGGAGTGTCAAGAAACAAGAAACGTGACCACCATTATCAAAGATACAACCAGTTCTGGGTCACATGCAAGTACAAGGTTTTATGAAACAAAAGTATTTACTTTCTCCCCCTCAACACTTGTTCGGGAAAATTGTGAAAAGTTTGATAGAACAAAGTGTTGACGGAATTTTTGTACTTGCAATGTTTGAAAGAAATTAGATAGAAGAGTATTTTTGTATTTTATAGATTTTATATTTTTGTATTTTGTTTTGAAAAATATTTACAAAAAAGGTTTTGGTGTTTGTTGGTTTTAAGAATGTTTCAAAAGTTCGTCCGGTTCCTGCTCGAGTCAAACACCTCATACCAATCCGTGGACCAACTCGGTAAACCTAGCAGGAGCTAAGGCTTTGGTGAGAATGTCTGCCAGTTGGTATTCAGTACCCACAAAATATAATTCAACGGTACCTTTTTCGAATGTTGGACGGAGTTGCACGAGATTGCAATAGAACTTCGATTGTCGCAGTACATCGGGATTCTGTCAAATACGTAACCATAGTCTTTGAGTTGTATTCTCATCTAAATGACTTGAGCACAACACGCCGACATGGCTAAATATTATGCTTCGGTTGAGGACAGTGATGTACAATCCTGCTTCTTCGATTGCCATGACACCAGTTTATCACCAAGAAATTGTAGAGCTCCTGAAGTACTTTTCCGAGAATCTAAGCAACTGCGTGATCGTCGAAAAAGCTATTAGTTCAAAACCGAATCCTTCGGATACCGATTCCCAAGTTAATGGTTCCCTTGATGTATCGGAGGATTCTTTTAGCCTCGAGATGTGAGTTTCGGTTGGTCTCGATCGATAGCGGAGCAAAGATATCTGAAAGACCATGTCGAGCCCTCGGCTATTAGATACATGAGAGACCCAATAATACTTGATATTTGGTAGGGTCAACCAATTTTCCATGCAAATCGCGTCCGGTTTCTTGGTATGTGTCATTGGTGTGGCATAGGTATCACAGCTTTGCATTCCATTTTGTTTAAAATTTCAAGAGCATATTTGGGTGACTTAGGAAAATACCACGGGTGATTGATAAACTTGCGGTCCTAGAAAGAACGTAAGTTCACCCATCATGGACATTTCAAAATATTTTTCATAAGTTTTGTAAAAGTGTTTGAGTACTTTAGATGTGTTGACCCAAAATGATGTCATCCACATAAATTTGAGCGATTAAAATGTGTTCCCGTGATATTGTATGAATAGTGTTGGGTCAACCGATCCTTTGACAAAATTATGAGAGATGAGAAAGGATGACAACTTATCATACCACCGAGGGCTTGTTTGAGACCGTGAGAGCTTTGTTCGGTTTGTAGGCGTGATTAGGGAACTACGGATCAACAAATCCTTACGGTGGCTAACATTGACCGTTTCCTTGGTTTACCATTCGGAAAGCGGTTTTGACATCCATCGAAAGACCGTGATGTTCAAGTGAGCGCGAATGCCGGAAAAATCCGTCTGACCTCAAGTCTAGCAACCGGTGCAAATGATTCCTCGTATTCAATCCCTTCTTCTTGTCTATAACCCTTAGCCACCGGGACGTGACTTATTTCGATAACCATACCTTGACATCAATTTGTTTTCCAAATCCATTTCGGACCAATAACGTAGACCTAGTTGGTTTTCAACCAATTCCCATACTTCAAGACGTTTAAGCGGTTAAGTTCTTCTTGCATGGATTCAATCCGGTTGTCATATGTCATGGCTTTCTTTATATCTTTGGGTTCGACTTGGCGGACGGTAAGTCCATAAATGCGGTGTTCACCGTCGATCTGAAGGCGTTGTCTAATTCTGTTGGTTGATTCGGGTTTCAATAATGTTCACAAGAGGATGGTCTTTAGTCCAAATGATCCGTGGAGGGTTGATGTTGATATACATTATGCAGATTAGGAGGATTCAAATGACTTGTAGATGATTCCGCAACATCGAGTGGCGTTTCATTTGTAGAAGGGTTGAAGAACATTTGGATCATAATCTGCAGGTTGGGGTACTTCATGGTTCAAAAGATCATCGGTGGTTCGGCGTCATTGGATGCGGTTTGTTCGGTTGTTGTTGTAGAATCAATTGGAGTGCTTCTTCAATAGTTGTTGTTGTTGCGGTGTATCGGTATTGGATTATTATCGGGTTGAGCAATGAAACATTTGATACATCCGAGCACGTTGATCAATATCATCACTAAGCAGAGGAGCAAATAGTTGTTCAGCTTGTTGTGTAGTAAGTGGAGGCTTGGTTCGGTGATGATGGGGTTTGGGGAAGTTTAGGCGGTTATGACCGGGTGCCAAGTGTTTTGCTCGAAGCCATTTCGTAAGCTCATCGAAATTTGCATGAATCATTTCCATAATCTCCCTTGTACGACGATTCCAGATCCGGTAACCCTTAGAGTTTTCACAGTATCCAACAAATACTCCTATGTCAGCTTTAGCTTTAAGCTTACCAAAGTCATCACGAATATTATTTGGGTAACAAAGGGAACCAAATACATGAAAGTGTTTGAGATTCGGTTTACGGTTGTGGATAAGCTCAAAAGGTGTTTTGTTGTGGCGTTTGGTAATCATTGAACGGTTCTGAGTGTAGCATGCAGTTGACACGGCTTCAACCCACAAGTAATCTGGAAGTTTTGCATTTATCATGTTGGAATCACTCCTAAACCATAATCAAGTGTTAGTAATTAATATGTAATAGTTAGCTTTATTATGGTCTTTATGTTTGTTATTAGCCTTAAGCTTATGTAGAAGGCCCATGAGCTTAGGCCCAAGCCCATAAAAGAAAGGATGGAAACTAGGAGTGTTGCCCTAGCTTTCCTCCTATAAATACTCTTGTAAACCCTCATTTGAGGGTTGGTTGTTCAAGTTATTTCCTTTCACCTACACTCTACGCATAACCGGTCTTAGTCTAACGTGTGTGTGTGTTTGGATCTTGTTCAATCGCCTTAACCTCTTTCTATATTACTTGTGTTTGTAAAACTAGTGACCTAACATATCAACATCATTCTTGCAGCTTCCACTAATGTACGATTTCGTCTTTTAACCACTCCGTTTTGTTCTGGTGTCCGTGCAATGGATGTTTGATGCTCAATTCCCACTTTCTCATAATATGCATGAAGATTTTGATTCACAAATTCAGTTCCTTTATGCATTACGATTTGTTTGACCGTGTTCCGAGTGAACTTGAATTTTGTGAGAAAGGTGATGATCATCTGTGGAGCTTGATCTTTACTTCGAAGAAAATAAACCCAAGTCCATCTTGAGTAGTCATCGACAATTACCAAAATGTAGCGTTTTCCATTAATCGTCTGCACATGCATTGGGCCACACAAATCCATGTGAAGAAGATGAAGCACATGTTGTGAGTTGTGTTCCACCTTTGAAGGAAAGTGAGCACGAGTGCTTTTCCCATGTTCACAAGCTGAGCATAGGTGATATTTTGAATACCAAAATCTTGGGAGACCTTCAACAAGTATGTAACGTGCAAGATTGGTTATGGTTTGAAAGTTTAAGTGTGAGAGTCGATGGTGCCATAGCCAAGATTTTGTAGATTTTTCCTTTGAAAGTAGACAGATAGGAGATGAAGCAATCATGTCTTGCATTAAGATTGTATAAAGACTTGATGTGCGGGTACCAGACATAAGATCGTTTCCTTGTAGATCACGAATGAAACAAGTTTTCTCCCGAAAAGCAACTTCTAAATCTCCATCACAAAATTGACCAAGCGAGAATAGATTGCATCGAGACCTTCCACATAATAAACCACCGCTAATTTCGATGTTACCATTGATGTAATCTCCGTAGCCCATGATAGCTGCTAAGTGATCATTCTTGAACTCGACGGTGCCAATGAACTTTGAAACAAAGTTCGATAACTGTTTGAGATTGACTGTCTTGTGTCGGGAACATCCGCTATCAACAATCCAGAGGATGATCTGTATCACTTGCATTACACACAAACGACACAGATGGAATAGAAGTAGATGTGGAACCCGAAAAGTTAGAGGGTTCTGATGCAGTTATATTTGAAACACACATGTTTATGATTTTAGGTATCCATTTAAAGCCAAGTGTATTATGTAACCATTTCTGCCATCTCCAACTAGTTTTAGCTTTTGTTTAAGTAAATGCACTAGGTGATAAGTTCTTCCTAGGAGGTAAAGGGGGTTCTATGGGTACATCAATGTTCGTAGCCGGAACACTAGAGGGTGGTTTACCTAGCACAGACTTAGAAGCATTAGTGGGCCTAGAGGTGTTCCGTTTTCTATTATTCCTCTTACGAGATAGGATATTATTAGCCACACATTTAT
Source organism: Chrysanthemum lavandulifolium (assembly GCA_022545495.1). NCBI lineage: Eukaryota > Viridiplantae > Streptophyta > Magnoliopsida > Asterales > Asteraceae > Chrysanthemum > Chrysanthemum lavandulifolium. Next base: position 88,075,136 of record CM040238.1, on the reverse strand, counting down.
CATGACAACCAGAAAACATGCTTTTACGACAACCAACACAAGAAGCTTCAAACATAACATTTAAAGTACTTAAAGATTCAGCATTCGTTACATCACTTTTTCCATTACATTTATGAGATGCAATATCTAAAGTGGGTGCAACTTGAGTCTTATTCAAAGTCCTAAGGTGTTCTTCTACTTCAGAGGTCTTTATTGTTCTTTTCTTACGTCGCAACTTCCTATTCTTCCTTGTGGTGCTCTTAAGCTGTGAAGTGCTAGCATTGGGAAAAGAGGTAACTATTCATGTTTCAGTAGAGGGAAGCACATTAGTTTCTTGTGAAGTGTCATTAGGCACTCTAAGAATTCCTGGTGCAATTACGGTTGTGTTACTATTCCTATCATGCTTAATTTTCACCAACTCTGCTTTTAGATCATGGATAGTTGATAACATCAAATAGTCCTGAATATTAAGTGTCAATTTCCCCCGATAATGCTTGTAATTTATATCATTTATATGGATTTACGCTTGTTTTCCATTGTTTTCCACTTTCGGGTAAATTACGAGCATTGGAGCTAAAGAGACGATGGGCGGAGAAATATCTAAAGATTTATCACGGTATGCTACTTTGAAGAAGTTCTGCGTAATTGTCTCTCTCACATTACGCCGTAACTATTGCGTGACTCAAAAACCAACTTATCGAAGGTTCTGGCGTAACTCTTCCCAAAGGTTCTGACGTAACTATATTAGGTCAAATGAGGTTCCACGCCGATACTTACGCCGTAACTATTGCATCTACTACGACGAACCGAGTTTATTGAAGACTACGGCGTAACCACTTATTAGGTTTACCGTAACCAAAGCAGATCTAGTGCAAAATACGTTGAAATAGAAGGTTACGGCATAAGTCCTATATTCATTCGCAGTAACCTAGATCCGCCTATAAATACCTCACAATTCCGGCATTTCTAATCATCCCATTCCACACACAACACTCGAGAGAATGTTGGAAAAAGCTCAAGCGGTCTAGAAGAGCATACGGAGTCGTCTCAAGGAGAAATCACTCCCCTACGATAAGCATTAGCGTTTTATATTTCTTTTACTTTCAATTCATGTATTTCGTACCTTTGAATATTGAATTGGGTTGCATGATTAATATGAGCGGCTAAGCACCTCTTGGTGCTGGCCTAGTTATGATTCCTTAATTGTTTTGTTTGCGTTTACTTTACTTCCGTACAATTATTTCTAAGTATATGCATGCATAGTTTATTGGTAGCCACCCTTGATTTGGTAGTTTTGAATGGCGGTAGAGGCCAATTGCCTAGGAGATATGACCAACTGACCCTAGGTGAGCGGACTGAGACGGGAAGGGTAAGATATGACCAACTGACGATCCTTTCTACTTGTGCGATTTGACCAACCGATCACCTATCGTTTGGATGAACTTAAGAATTAGGGGTGCGTGTCTAAGTTCCTAACGGCCGGGCATTCACTATTATAAATCTAGCATGTAGCGGTACTTAATGACTTGGCTTAGGGGACCGGGAACAACGGGACTTATGAGGGACACCGACTTGTCTGTGGTGGCATCTTCTTCGATAGGTTAGGCGAATTGACCAAATGTTGTCCTCTCGACTTTGACCCCACAAGTAATTGGAAGTAAGTAGATGTAGACATAACTAGCTAGGAGGATTAACTAGGTTAGCACCACTCTCTCTATTGATTTCCCTTTATCATTTATACGCTTTTATTTGCTTTATTACATTTTAGTAGTTTAATTAATTAAACCCCTATCGAAACCATTATTAATCTGTGACACCTAGACTTAGTAATAATCCATCACACATAGCTCTTGGGATGACCTCGGCTTCCGATTACTACACTACACACGACCGGGTACACTGCCCGTTAGTGCATTAGGGTAGACCATAAGTATAACGAGACTTTATAAATATTAAAACCTGGTCAGTAAAACCTGCATCAATAGTGTGTAACAAATCTTGATTTTCAGAGTGAGTGTTTCCATTTTGACGTAAAATATCTTTGGTATATGCAAGATGATCATCAAGATCTTTTGACGCTTGAGCACGAGTCTTTTTGAGTAAATCAAATATGACACCATATTCTGTTTTAACTTTTGAAATTTCTTGTTCATATTTTGAAATTTGACACTTCAAAGACACGTTTTGATCATCCAGTTGCTCTAGTTTTGGATTAAGAGTTTTTGTGAACAACTGGTTGATTTTGTTTTGCAAAGCGAGTTCTCGATTTTGACAATCTTTTTGACACCATTGAAGACGACGTTTTGCATTTGAAAGCTCGTTTAACAATCGCTCATTTTCAACTTTTAAAGACTTGATTTGTGACACATTATCGGTATTCTCAACATTTTCAACAGAATCAACAGTGATATAATCAATTGCATATGCAACACTATGTAGTAACACAACATTTATGGTATCAGCACAGAGAACATCTTCCAAGAGTCGATCAACATCTTTTCTTAACATATTCTTTTTACGTTTAGTATTTGAAATTGATGTTTCTGTTTTCTCGAAAATTGTTTTCATAAGTCCAAGCTCCTTGTGAAAATCTCTTTCCCAATATATTGCACACATTTTCAAATTTCGGACATGAGGTAAAATTCTTTTCTGAAAAATATCTCTTTGTGCTCGCGCATGAGGAAATTAAAAATGTTTAACTTTTATTTCAGAATTGATTTCAATTTCACGTTCCAAAAGTTTGATGTCCGATAAGAATGTTTCAAAATATTTAAGAATTAGACACCGTTCGGGTAAAGTTTTTACTTCACTGAGTGAAGGTAAAGGACCATTAATTTGTGCAATATTGGGTTGGGAACCAACATTAGAAGACTCAGAAGTAGGTGTGATAACTCAAGGTGTGTTAGAATTATCCTGTTGTGTGACAAAAGTAACGGCTTTTGAATAATTAAAAGGTTTTTTATAAACAACATTTTCCATTTTTGACCGACTCTCGTCATCTGCATCTAATTCCTCCATGCGATTATATTCAACAACACTCATAATGGAATCATCAATTCTATGTTCTCCACTGTAAACTTGAGGATGTGGTTTGATGCTCTATGTGAAAACTTAGGTTTGTAATCAGCAAGATTTGGTCCATATCCGTTTGGATTTTGTTTAAACGTAAACTTTTGAATAGTTGTGATTGACTCACCATGTTTGTAAACAACATTTCAAAACTCTTTGATTTATTTTGTAAGTCGACAATTTCTTCAAGATAGTCATCTATTTGTTTCTTTGAATGCTTTTTGTACTCACAAAACTGTTTTTGACAAGTTAACAACTCAGACTTGGTGTTTGAGTTTCAGTGAGGCGTTAAGTTGTTGTTTATGATCATATTTCGGTTGTTCTATTTGAGACAACAAAGCATTCTTGGATGCAACTAGATCACGATCTGTTTTTCCAAAGATTTTTCATTTTGGTATGATTTAGCAAATGCGACTTCAAAACCTTTTTCACGTTTTCTTTAGTTTGAAAATGTTGAGTTGGAATTTTAAGCATTCATTATCCTTAGTCAACGATTGCATTTTTATCTTTTAGTTTAGCATTAATCTACGCACGCTTGTAATTGAGTTTCAAAGAAGGTGACGAGCAGGGATTCGGATTAGACAAAGATTCATTTTGTTCAACCGAGTCTCCACATAGTTATCATTTAGGTCGTCAAATGAAACCACGGGGTCAATTTGATTGTCAGAGGTAACCGTGAGGTCATCTTGATCGTCAAATGTGACAACGGGATCCATTTGATTTTCTTCATGAGAAGATGTGGAAGGTTCATGTTGAACACTCTGAATCTTTTCAGATGCAGATGCCGGTAGAGATATCAGATCATTAATGAGAATAGTTTGATCCGGTACCTTAAACAAGCCGTCAGTGTCATACACTAGGCCTGTGTCACTCATATGAAGTTCTTGCATGTTTTCCATTAACATTACAGCTGCATTAGCCTGCAAGTCCTCCATGTCATCATCAGAATCTGCATTTGCCATGAAGCTTTGTTCCTTGTTGGTAAGAGTTCCACCAGCTTCATCCTTGAGAGCCAAGAGTAAAGCCTCTTTGTGATAAGTGATGCCTCTTGTCCTCAGCTTTGGGCATGCATTAGCCAGATGACCCTTCTCATTACAATTATAACAACGAAGACCATTAACCCCAGTTTGAGCATTTCCCTGTTCAACCACTTGAGCCCGTTGTTGTGGAGCACCCATGTTATTCCTTCCATTAGCATTAAACCCTTGACCACTACCCATCTGACGAACATTACCACGATTCTGAACTTCAATACGTCCATGTTAACAACAGCTTAATTCCTTGTGTTTGATGAGGTACGAATGCGATTGTTGGATTTGTTAGAGTATCGACCGAAGGCTATAGCAATCATGACAAACCCTTGTTGCAACGCATCGAAAGCTTCTGCATCCTCATTAGATTCACTGTAAAGTGCTTGATCATTGTTGTTGTTGTTGTATGGAACCAATTGAGTTTCTTGAGATTGTTGCTGGGATGGATCATATGGTGTGATCTGAGCAGTTAGTTGTGAAGGATTTTTGAATACAGTTTGTAAGGTTGGAAATTGAGTATAACATGCTTGAGCCCACAAAGCTAGAGTTTGATTATCCGGGAGTGAAGGCGAATCAGGGACTCCACGGATGATCCTTTCTTTGTCAACTTCCTTTTGGTGAGGTTTCAAATAGTCGTACAACAGTCCGTATGTAGCATGATGAAGATTCTTCGCTTGACGGATGAAAATAACCTCCTTTTCCCAATCAGGACCAAGACTACTAAGGAACTTAGTGTTGACTACAATTCTTGGCATAATGATGTTATGTTTTTACAAGTCATTGATGATGTCTAAGAATCGATGATGTTATGTTTCAACATAAGTACCTTGATTGATTTTCTAATGGTTTCTTAATGGCTAGTGTGATCGTGGATGTACTTCAAAAGAACTCTTTCCTCTATGTGCTAAATGAATTTTAAACAACCAACGCACATTTTGAGGGGGAGAATTTACCAAGAAAATCAAATGACTTTTTCTATGGAAATTGTGATCAAGAAATTATTTCAAATAACTCTTATGTGCTAAACAATTTCAAAATCATATGCACATGTTGAGGGGGAGCATTTCTAAATGATCAAAACAATTAAGGTACAAAATGCTTTGATATTATATCACAACTACCTTGATTGATTTTTCAATTGGTTTAAAGAAGGAAAGAACTGTACCAAAAGACCGACCATTTTACTTTATGTATGGAGTTATAAGAATGGTAAGGTTAGGTATTAGTTCTCACGGTCCCGCCAAAACCAGAGGGATCTACCCAGGGACAATCTACTAGATAGTGTAGAAGTCCTTAGGTATGATGAAAAAAAGGAGAAAAGTGAGAAATGGGAAGAGTGCGGACGGAGAAAGAGCTAGAACTGGAATAAACCCAACAAGGTTCTAGTAATGAAGTCTCGATAAGCACTGAAGGGGTTGAAGAATGAAAAAGAAATAAATGTGAAAAGGGTGAAAAGAAATAGCCCTCCAACAATTCAACCTTAGGGTAGAAACCGGGTTCAATTCATATGCTACTAGTGGTTACTAAGGTAACACCGGTATTGAAGACAAGACGTCATGGACCCAGTGACGCACTGCACTAAACTTCCCAAGCTACTCGAGTTCCTCTTAAAAGGACTTGTTTCATTCTCACGGAGAACCTACATAATCTATCGACTTTCTCTTAGAGATTGTTGATATTGAAGAAGGAGACCCTCTCCCTAGTCTCCGACATAGGAAACCAAAGTGCACAATCGAGTCTAGAGCCAAGAGATCATCCACAAAATCTCATTAGGACACAAAATTAATGAAGACTTGTTGTTTCACACAATGTGGAAAGTAAGTATATATCGAGAGTCCTACACATTATCCTTGTGGTATTACCAGAACATCCGAGTGATATGTAAAAGTATTCACGATGAAGATGGAAATACTTCTAGAGCCAACATCAAACAAGCTCTTGGTGGGTGACATGTGAGATCTTTCTAAAGATCAAACTTGTGACAAGCGGATAGAACGATGGGGCGATTCACTCGTGAATCAACCTTGGTCCAGAAATGAATTGACGAATACTTTTGGAAAAACCGTTCGATGTGCAAATCTTCTTTTCTCTAGCACATCGAATGTGTATTCATTTTCAAATACAAAAAGTATTTCGATTGAAAATTGATCTTTCTTATAAAACCTTCGTCGTATTGCAAAACTCTTTCTTCAAGCAATACGCGATTGTTTTCAAATCAATTTTAATCAATCGATGAATCTTAATTACCGATTCACTCACTCCGTGTTGTCTACTTTGGGACGCTCCGGTTTGAGAACCGCTAGATCAAGTCAGTGAAACCCCGTCAAGGAGATTCTTCGAATTCTACCGATCATCGGCAGATTTATAATCGATCAACGTGGAATCGTGGTTCTTGCAACTATATTCAACGAAAGTGAACAAAGACACTTTCGTGTGTTTTAGTGCTAACTGTTGTTTGCAGGAACATTGGACGGTTGCAGCTGATCGATATTGAGGAGTCAATTCATAACCGCATGCTCACAGCATTGACACTTAATTGAAGAAAATCATGACCATCAAAGACATACAAAAAAGATGCTTCCGCTACTCGAATGAAAAGATGTCATGATCCATACACTACAAGAAAAAAAGCCTTTCGTGACGACACGAATGTGATCACTAATAGTAGATATTTGGTCACTAAGCTGGTTTAGTGACCATATCAAAGTGGTCAGTCGTCGTCACTAAAAGTCCGTCACAAAAGGTAATAGTGATGACATATGAATATGGTCACTAAATAGTGACCAAAAATTTGTTGTCACTTATTTGTAACGACTAACTTGGTCAGCAACTTATTTGTTGTCACTTATTTTTATATAAGATGTTTGTTTAAGTTTATATGTGGATTTACGAGCTTATTTGACTTCGGCTTATATTTTATAAGCCTCAATTTTGATTTATTTGAAGACTTATGGGCTTATATAAGTTTATCGTATCATAATAAATTTATATAAGCCCACAAGTCTCAAAATAAGATGAAAAATTATGGTTTATGAAATATAAGCCAAAACACAAATAAACTAATAAGCCACATATAAATTTAAACAAACATTTCCCGCCATTAACTTTTAAAACATTTAGTGACCACCAATGTTCGTCACTTTTTTATACCGAAAAATATTGCATATGTATAGTGACGAAATTAATGACCACTTTTAAGCTTGGTGACTAACTATTTATAGATGACCAAATATTAGTGTCCATGTACCATATGGTCACTATTTTGCCTAAATAGTGACCAAAAAAAAAGTCGGCATTAAATTTTGGTCACTATAGGCACTTTTTCTTGTAGTGATAAAGTGTGAGCATGTCGGTCCAAAAGTCACAACATCACATGAAGGCAACACAACAAAGGGTGATCCAGAGATTTAATGTGGATGATGATCTCAAAGAAAGCTCAAAGATCATCAAGATGTGGATCAGTTCAAAGACCTCCACTGAAAGTACAAAATAATCGGACTATGAAGAGTCACTGCTAAAGCACAAAGATGCGGAAGTTGAAGAATTAAAGTCTACGAGCTCAAGACTGAAGATAAAATAGAATGCTAGGATTCAAAATGTAAATCATGGGGTGACCTCCCTTAGGGGGAGATTGTTAGGATTTAGAAAACCAATAGTTAAGAGTCGGTCACCCCCAAATATAATCTAGCACAAGTTAGCTCGTAGACATATCGTTATTTACTAGTTATTTAGTTAGTTAGCTAGTTAGTTAGTAGTTTAGAGCAACATCGTGGAGGAAGGACGGGTCTTTACCCACTGTATACCTGATTCACAGTCTGACAGGAGGACGTTTAGGGTGTAACTATAAATACCTCTTTCATCTTTGGAAGGGGTGGTGCTTCTAATCTAACCCTTTCTTTTTTGTGTAACTTTCTCTCACTAGATTCACCCTCTCATCTCTTTCAGTCTCTAAACATGGCTTTCTTGTTATTTCACCATCTTAGACCATCCGAATCATCAAACAACATAATATGTATGATCCAACAGGAACGACAAAAGCAACTTTGAGTATAACAATGATACACGAGGAAAGGAAATAAAGCCAAAGAGTGAAAGTATGGTTGTGGTTGTGGAAAACAAACATCGATTCATTAAGTGCCAATCGTTAGATTGATAATAGTCTTTTAACCACAATTTGCGATCGAGTTATGTAGTAGTCGGCTATTTGAGGCCTCAAATAATCAAATCCAGTGGGAAAATAATATTCGGCTATTTGGGGCGTTGCATAATCGGATCACTAAATATGACAGCAAAAAAACATGTGACTAACTTTGTGTATATACAATGCCCTAGAAAATTTAGGGCCTTCGAAAATTGAGGCTTAAAGTCCTAACTTTACTTTTAAGCCACATTTGACCTTGATAGCCAAATCCAAAAGAAATGGTGAGAGTTGACATCGTAATGTGTCGTGACCGCGGGAATCTGATGTTCTATTGACGATTAGTGACGAACTTTGCACTTCACAAGTCCTTGAAACAGCACCTTCAAACGTTGTGACCGCTATGCATATTTTATTGTGACGGGCTATCACATGCATTGGTTCAGTACATATGTTAATTTTTGGTTTCACATGTTAACCATTTCGTGACAATCACTATAAAAAATTGCCTATTCTACACACGTTTTTCTACAAACTTTTAAAATATGTGTAAAACTTTATTGGTTTATTAATAATTGTGAATGTGTAAAAATTGGTTATATTTATAAGTGTGAAAAATTTATAAAACAATAGATTTTCACACTTATAATTGCATTAAAAAAAAAAAAAAAAAAAAAAAAAAAACTTTAATTGAAAAGAAATTCAAGAAATATTTACACTTATAGGTGTGGGAGTTAATTATAACACCCAATGTCTCTACACTTATCAAATGTAGAAATTAGGTGTTACAATTAATTTTCACACTAAAAATATGAAAAAATATTATATTTATTTTTTGATACAATTATAAATGTGAAAATCTGTTATTTTACAATTTTTTTTACAAACTTATAAATGTAACCAGTTTTTATATATTCTTAAGTGTTCATAAATTAATAAACATTTGCATATTTTTTAAAAGCGTAATATTATTGTGTAGGTTGGAATGGATTTCTCACATGAACTCTAGCCAAAACGATTATGTGTGCCTTAACGAAACTACACACCTGAAAATATAACGATTTTCTTTGTTAAAGTTGCAAATATAAATATGATTCCTCTACGTTTCAAGCTCGGTTTTTGAGGTTTCATGCACGACACATTTATAAGCTGGATAGCATCTAGTCGCTACGGGCGGATAAACGTAATATGAACAATAGTATTTTTTTTTTATTGGTGATTGTCTGGACTTATACACATTCAGTCGGTGGAGGCGGCGATACCTGTAACATTTTCTTCGGAGTTTAATTACGAATTCGCAGACACTGATGACGTCAACTAACTCTAAGCGGATTGAGAGTTTGAGAGTTATATAACTCTCAATTCGCTTAGAGTTAGCTGACGTCATCAACGTCCGCAAATTCGTAATTAAACTCAAAAAAAATGTTACATGTATCGCCGCCTCCACCAACTGGATGTGCATAAGTTCAGACAATCACTGACGAAAAAAAAACCACTTTTTTCTGTTTTTCATATTACGTTTATCCGTCCGTTGCGACTAGATGCTATCAAAATCTTGATTCTATATTAAGATAACTATCTTTTACTTTGTTTTTATCATTAGATTTATTTAATGAGGAGAGTTATTTTACATATCAAACTTTTCTCACATACCAAGTGACTCATCTCAACCATTCATTTAAAAAGAAATCAATGGCTGAGACTTAAAACATTTTATTATTTCACTTATTTTTATTAATTTAAATATCTCTTAAACCGTTAATCGTTAAGCGAAAATATTTACACCGTCACGACGAGCATTTAATTATTTTTCTATAAGCAAGACTTTGATATCTTTCGAAAAGGAAAAAAAATCATTTTTTCACGTTTTTCGTCTTTTTGTTTTGTTTTACGTTCTTCGAAATTTGCATTAAAAAATCGTATATGATTAAACACTAAATTGAATATCATGTGATATTAGTGTTAAAATATATATGATATGTAATATCATATGTGATTTTACACTAATATCACATGTGATATTACATATCATATATGATTTAATACTAATATTACATGTGATATTCAAATTAGTGTTTTATCATATATGATTTTTTAACGCAAATTTCAAGAACGTAAAAAGCGATAAAATTTTAAAAAAGGTGAAAAATACGATTTTTTTTTTTTTTTTTGTCGAAAGTATATCAAAATACCTATCTATGAAAGATAATTTCTTCGTCACGAACGATATATTTTTTATTTCAACGATTAACGGTTTGAAAGATATTAATATTTGTAAAAAATGATGAAAAGGTGTTTTTTAAATTGTTGGGATTAATCTTATCCATTAGATCAAATAAAAATGGATGATGAAGATTGATCCCTTAATATGTAAAGAATCTTTTGTCATCAAATGATCTTAAATCTTATTTAGTTAGGAAATAGTCTTCTTCTTCAATTCGAGTTTTTTCAATTTCGTCGCTCAAATTATGCGAAAGTATGGTAGTTCCTTCGTCATGTGTAGTTAAGATGTTTATTTCAAATGTTATTTTGTAAAGAGCAATGATATATGGACCTAATGGTACGTCTAAAAAGATGACTAAATTGAAGTGCCATTATTATCTGATTGGTGAAATTAAAAATGGGTCCTTTTCATGTCACCAACCGAAGGATGACACTTCAGTTTAAGCCTCTCAATTGGGCCTCTTTATCATTTCCTTTTTGCAAAACGAACATGACTAAATCACATGAACTATGTTCTCTAGCTAACTCGGACTTTCCAATTAACTTAACATGGTAATAAAAGCTGACTTGTTGAAGCACATACCCCTTATAATTACAATTTCTTGTAGAAGCACAAGTCAGGGCTGCCCCGGATTTTGGTTGTCCTTTGCCAGCAAAAGTAGGGCTTTCAAAACGGCAAAATTTTGCCAAGTAAATATTGTTCATTCCTCTTACGCAAGTTGCATTCCTTTCACATACGGGTAATTTCTTTGCTAGTATGATTAGAAGTAAAGTGATCGCATCTCAGTTATATATAACTAGAAGGCACCACAAGATCTTGTGTGGCGACGACGACTATTTCAGAATGAACAAATGTTTTGAGGTGATGATGTGATGAGATGGTGGTGGCAATGGCGATAAGTATAGTTATATGTTTTTCTTACCCGTTTAGTGAATTCGTTTCACAACACTTCGAATGTATATGTGTTAGTTGTAAGTGTTTGTTTGGGTTCAAGTAACTTTCACGCTACATCATTATTCCCGCATATAAAATACCTCGCAATCTCTTACAGCGTTAAACACTCCCCCAAAATATATGATTTTGACGAATCAAGATTATATTGATTGGAATAAATGAAATAAAGGTTAAAGTTGTAAAATTTGAATTAAAATAAAATAAACCCATTAAAAATATAAAACTAAAACTCATAAAATATATTAAAATGGATGTTGAATTAAAGAAGATAAAATTTTAGAAAATATGGTGAAATTAGATTAGAATATAAATAAGTAGATAAAAGATATTTTAATTTGAAAATAAAGATAAATTTTAGTTGAGAAGTAACATATGTCGTTTTATAATCGAGCTCCTTATCTTAATTTTTGGTGGTTAGGAGTTAGGCTTGGAGTTTGTTAGAAGTGAGAAAGGTTTGTTAAGAAGTGGCGTAATATCTCACGATTGAGCCCTTATCTTAATTTTACACGATTATAATATATCTTTACATAATAAGTAAGTAAAAAAGTCTGAATTTTTAAGACTTCTAATTTTAGAAAGCCTAAATGCATTATAAAGTAGTATAAATTACTTTCATCAAATTCAGTTTTATAAAGTTACTTTCAAATCGTAATACCAGATAGCAAACCCCAAGAATTGTTTGAGTAATAAAAGAACAATAAAAACCATATCCATAAATCTAAACAAAGATTAAAGACATAAACAGTTGTTGTACATGAGATTTAAAAATAGTGGTTGGATGCAATTAAGAGATACATATCACGATTAAAGATGGGAATTTGCATTAAAATAGTTGCAGGTCAAATTTTGAAACTAACAACATTGGCAATTATAGTGAATAACATTATCATCTTCGAAACTGTTTGTGATAATCTATCTAAATATACTATAGAGCGTTTGAAAGGCAGTCGTCGTTTTTTACTTTTTATAACCCGCTGATTAAAAAATTCAGAAAATATTGGGCTGTCTTTTGGGCTCCCTCAAATGCGGGTTTGTTTGTTACAAATCCCATTACATCAGTTTAGAAAAATTATAAACAAACTGGACTTAAACACTTGGGCTTTTCTATACTATATGAATATAACTTGAGGCCCCTCAAGGATGTTGGGCCCTGTACAGTAGCACACTCTGCACATGTTCAAATTCGACCATGAGTATACTGTAAATGTTTACGTGACATCGGTAAAGAGATGACTTTTGTGAGATAGGTTTTGCATTCAAAGATTAGTTAAGAAGTAACCCTTGAAAAGAATCACATCGTGTCTAAAGTGAATCTGAAGTCAAAGTCGCCTGGTTTAAGCCAAAAACTTATGACAAAAAGGACTCGATTAGTCGATCACATATGTTCATTTAAAAAATAAAAATAGGAAAGTTGGGCTAACTCATGGGCCGTATGATAATTGGGCCACTCTTACAATATAAAACCCTAAAACACTACTACTACAGCAACCAAACTTATTAGGGTTTATCAAAACAAATCTACCAAAAATGTTTCCTGGAATGTTCATGCGAAAACTAAACAAAAAAGCTGCTTTGAAGCAGCTTCGGGTCCATGTCGCCATGTTCGGGACATGGGTTGTTGCAATAAGAGCTGCGCCATATATTCTTTATTACTTGTCTAGTAGTAAAGATGAGCTTGTTCTTGATTTCTAGTTTTGTTATCTGATCTATGTTCAAAGGTAATAATAATAGTATATGATACATGATGATTTACTGTAACCACGTGATGATGTAATTACGTTTTTCTAGTCTTATTAATGGATTTTTAGTTGTTGCTAATTTTGTAGTTAGATTAGTTTTTTTATAAAGTATGCATATAAGGGGATGTTTGGGTAGATGTGGTTATTGAAGATGTTGATGTGGTTTCCTATGGTGAAATTGAGGCTAATACTAAGAGCGGAGGGTGTGGGGAAATTATCCCTTGCCGTGAGCCTACGTGGCTCTTCGTCGTGGGTCGCCGCCACACCGGCGTCCTTCGCCGTGGCTCGCCGTTGGATCCTTAGCCGTGGTGACTAGGGGTGTTATCGGGTCGGGTTATCGGGGTTATCGGGTTTGTCGGGTCGGGTTGAGTCGGGTTTTGAATTTTTTAAAAGTGACCCGCAACCCGACCCGATAAGTAATCGGGTTCGGGTGGTATCGGGTCGGGTTTAGTCGGGTCGGGTTGAGTCGGGTTGGCGGGTTAAAATAATCATATCATCCACTGTTAGGATGACTAAAGTTAGCAATGACTAAGCTTTTGACAATCATAAAACAATCATAAAATAATCATGACTAAAGTTAGCGATGGCTAAGCTTTTGACTAAGCTTTTGACAAACTTAAAACTTGGCCACTGAATCAGTACACTCAAAAGCAGTACACTCAAAATGTTGCCAAGAATCAGTACACTAAAATAATCATATCAGTACACTCAAAAGCATTATCAGCAAACACACTCAGTATACCTCAACATGTGCAGCAGTACCTCAACATGTGCAGCAGTACAACAATACAAGATCAGTACAACAAAATCATCTTGCAGTTATTCAACATAATCCCAACATAGACTCTACCAACAATAAGTTATCCAAAAAAAAATCTTGCAGTTGCAGCAGTTCAGTAAAATCCAAAAAAACAAACAACCAAATTCTTGCTCCAGAATCAGTTTGCAACAAAATCAGTTAGCTCCAGAATCAGTTTGCACCCAAAATCAGTTTGCTCCAGAACTTGCTCCAGAATCAGTTTGCTCCAGAATCAGTTTGCAACAAAATCAGTTAGCTCCAGAATCAGTTTGCACCCAAAATCAGTTTGCTCCAGAACTTGCTCCAGAATCAGTTTGCTCCAGAACGTGCACCTTCTTGCTCCATCAACTCTACATAAAGGAGCATTAAACAAGATTAGAAAAATACCTTTAAAGGAGCATTAAAATTATTTAGCGTTATATAATATGTATAGTATATAGTAAAAGATATAAGATAAAAGAGGTACCTTTTTCTATTTTTGCAATTGTATCCATATCTTCTTCTTTTCGAGATTTAAACCGTCTGAAGCCAATCTTGAGCACAAACTAAGCATTCAATAGTTTTATCACCCAAAGAGCTCGATATGAATCCAACACTCGACCACTAGTGCTAAATACGGACTCCGAAGCCACTGTTGAGATTGGAATGGCCAACAAATCTCTAGCCATTAAAGAAAGAATTGGAAACCTAGGGCTATTTACTTTCCACCATAGCAAAATATCAAAATGCACGTTTTTATCAAAAGGCTCACAAAATTCACCGTTGTACTTATTTGATGAACTAGATGATTGCCCCGTTTTCATCTTACTTCTCAACATATCTCCATGATCGAGTTCGTTGCTAGTATTAGTGGTCCTTGGCCTTTTTCCTAAGGTTGAACATGAATTAGAAGATGGAGCATGAATACGCACGTAATCTTCATAAAGAAATTTCATTTTCTATTTGATGTACTCTTTTTTCTTTACCACAACCGATATGCCTTCCCTTCCGTAATGGTCTTCCACAATTACATCCAAAAATTCATACTTGTTCCTTGGATCAAGAATGAAAGCAAAGTACACCAACAAATTCATGTTTTCAACCTCACCATAATATTTTTCATATTTTGGCTTCATCGCCTTAGCAATGTCATAGAGATGTTTATCCATAGGTGGTTCATCATGAATATCACAATCTAGTTGTGCTCTTAAAATAGCACGAATTGAGGCTAATTCGTTGACTAGTGTATGTGATGTCACATACTTAGTCCCGGAAATTCTCAAAGTAATATCATAAAAAGTTTTAAAAAAATGACACAACTTTTTACCAATATTTTTCCTAAATGTTTCACGAAGCTTGTTTTTCTCTTGTAAATACAACCCTAAACACTCTTGTGTTATTACACCTCGACACGGAATATCAAATATAGGTTGGTTGATTCTTTGATAATACCTAAAACCTGAATTCTCAACAAAGCTAAATGGGAGCTCATCGACAATTATCATGTGTGCTAATGCTTCCTTACTTTTTTTTTATCAAACTTCCATGCTATCATCTTTTTTGCATCACCACCCTCAAAAGTTATATTAGTTTGAGACGTACTTTGTTTTTCTAAGTAGGGTTTGCATGTCTCTAGATGATTTTTAAGATTTTTGTTACCATGCTTTCTAGAGTGGCACAAGTAAGTTTTGCCACAATGTTTACACTTAGCTTTTTTATCAGTAGGTTGCTCACCTCTTTTAAGCTTTAGTTCGTCAAAATCGATCCATACAAGTGATGTTTTTTTGCGACCCTTTGGTTGTTCTACCTCCTCTTCCGTGTCACTGCTCTCACGTTGAGTAACATCAACAGGGGTTTGTTGATTAACAGAGTTTGATTCTAACGTCATCTAATAACAATAAAATAAATGAAACATCAACAATACAACAAGAAAAGA
The DNA here is from genome assembly GCA_022545495.1 of Chrysanthemum lavandulifolium. Classification (NCBI taxonomy): domain Eukaryota; kingdom Viridiplantae; phylum Streptophyta; class Magnoliopsida; order Asterales; family Asteraceae; genus Chrysanthemum; species Chrysanthemum lavandulifolium. The sequence continues at coordinate 88,059,288 of CM040238.1, read as the reverse complement.
ACTAAAAAAAAGGATTGGAATGGTTCGAGTTAGTTTTATATGATTGATATCAATAAGATTAGAAAAATACCTTTTATTTGATTGATGATGATCTTGATCATGTAAGTAGTAATGATTTGATTAACTTTTTTTCTGAGGTGATAATGTACAAAGGTGATATCAAGAAGATTAGGAGGGAAGTCAGGGAACCTAATGTGATATCTATCAGCCTTGGGTAACCAAACGTTTAAGTTAGACATCAGCCTTGGGTAACCAAACGATTCGGGCCAATAAAACAAATGTATTTAAAATATGAAAATTGATTATCGGGTCTTATCGGGTTGACCCGATAACCCGATAACTTTTTTTTTTAAACCCTAACCCGACCCGATAACACTATCGGGTTATCGGGTTCGGGTCAAAACAACTCGACAAGTTTTTTTACCCGATTAGACCCGACCCGATAAGGCCTTATCGGGTTCGGGTTCGGGTCGGGTCGGGTCAACCCGACCCTACTGACACCCCTAGTGGTGACGACGAAGATGAGAAGCCTGACAAACCCACTACTACCAACGGATATATTTGAAAATGCTTTTTTTAGTGTGTGTAGTGTGTGTGGTTTTAGGAAGAAGAAGATGGTTTTTTTTTTTTTTTTTTTTTTAAAGTGAAATGAAAACAGACACGAAAACATAGACACAACAAAGATTATGATCATGTATAGTTAAACAAACAAAAGTAAAAGTTAGATACTAACCTTAAAAGTTGTTGTAAGGAGTTTAAAACTAGTTGTTGTGTTGGAAGAACATATGAAAAAAAAAGGAAGTTATGAATGTCTTTGAGATATTTTATAAAAAGAACTGTGGCTTCATTTATTTATTTGAAAAAAGATAGTATATAAGAAAAAAAGAGTTTCGTAGAAGGAGAAAATGTATTTATGTATTTTTGTTAGGAAGTAATAACATTTTACATTCAGGTTTTCTTTTTTTTCTTTTTCTAATTTATAACTTTTTTTAAAATATATTGTATTGTATTTTTATTTTAATAAATAAATTTAGTTTATTTAGAAATTTGAAAAAAAAAATAAAGTTGTAGTGGTGGGCCCCAAATAAAGAGGTTAAGGTTTGTTATGAGTAAGTTAGGGGTTTGTTGTAGTTAGTTGTGGAGATTTGTTATGCTGAGGTGGTGCTGACATGGCGGTGATGAAGAGGTGAAGCCTCTTCACCACACCCTCCGCTCTAATGGTATGGTTGGTTGCCCTTCAACCGAGTAGGTTATCGAGTTATGCCCACTAGCCTAACCGAATGCAACCGATCAAACACCCAACTTTGGTTTGTCAGCCAATCACAATTTTCATTTTCTTTTGTGTGTTTAAGTTTTGATGGGGTATGTTTATTGTTGTGGTTAGGGGTGTCATTCGGGCCGACCCGACCCGACCCGAACCCGACCCGAACCCGACCCGAGTCAATTCGGGTCGGGTTACTCGGGTCCAAAATCTAACTCGGTCAATCGGGTCAACCCGCTTAACCCGAGTCTGAATTAGGGTCGGTATCGGGTTTAAATACTTTGTTTCGTCGGGTTCGGGTCAACCCGACTAACCCGAGTTAGAATTTTTTTTTTTTTTTTTTAAATCTTTATTTAATTTTAATTGTTGAATGTATTCTTTAAAAGTCTAATTAATGTTGTTTTATGTAGTATGTTGCGGTAGGAGAGTTAGCGGTATAGCGATCGGATCGCAGATGCATTCATTTCATCTTAGCAGGTAAAGCTTTGATCATATAATTATATTTTCCAAGTAAATAAATATTGTTCTAGCATTAAAACATATAACTTGTAAATGAATATTTAGGCCAATATCGGGAGGATCAATGAACCCAAAGATGTACCTTAGATCCATGGCCAATTCGGTCAATTATCTTAGTTAAACTTCATCCAAAAACCATGCACGTCTGCAAGAATCAAGCAAACAATGGAGCTAACATGTATAATGAATTTCCAAACACCCTATTTAATTTTATTTTAGAAAGCAGTCCTTAACAAAATGCAAAATCACCGCTTACATGCAATTACTCATTTTCAAATAGGGTCGAACCCGACCCGACTTGACCCGAACCCGACTAACCCGAGTTCAAATAGGGTCGGGTTCGGGTATATTATTTTTACCCTCGACCCGACTTGGACCCGACCCGTTTGACCCGAACCCGACCAACCCGACCCGAATAGCACCCCTAGTTGTGGTCGCCTTATTAGCAAATTGTAGTTGAGTGTAGTTTTAGCAGTGTTGCAAAACAAGGCCTACAAGGCCGATTAATCACCGATTAGGTGCTACTGGGCCACCAACCTTGCCGATTTGTGTAACTGGGTCAAACAAATCGGTCAACAATGGTCAATGGTGGTCAACGACCGTTAACGGTGGTCAAACTTGCCGGAAACTTGCAAATCGTGTCGGAAATACCCAAAACTTGTATTGGACAAGTTTTAATCAATTATATTTGATGTTTTTATCTGTTACAAAATGATTTTCAAGGAAAGTCTTGTCTACAATACCCAAATCTCGCCGGAAATACTCAAAACTTGCCAAAAATGTCAATTCGATTAATCACCGATTAATCCCGCCTTGACTGATTACAAGCTACAGGGGGGTCGACCGCCCGACTATCGATTCACGATTTTTGTAACCTTGAGTTTTAGAGAGAGAAAACTAATGTAGTCCTGATGTGACATGGAATGATCAAAATATTTATGATTGTCATTAGCATTGGACTAAAGATGTTGAATTTTCAATGTTTGGATTGATGTGGTAATTTTAAACTTTAACGTTGCAACTTCAAGTACACTCCATTACCACGTCAAAACCTCGATTACCTCATCTAACGTTTAAAGTTCAAAATAGAACCCTTCGATCATGGAATATTTGTTGTAATACGAATAGTTTAATGTTATACACTAATCCAATAACTTCATAGTTATTGTTACTTGAAGTTGCTGTTTGATAAAGCATATTTTGTTTTTAATAATTATGAGATCACATAAACTTTTTTCTTTTTTTTTCTTTTTTTTTTCTTTTTCTTAAAGAATTTCGATACCCGATGAATTGAATAAATGAAATAATAATGCTGTTACATGAGAGAGTGGTGATGAGCCGCTCTAAACCAATTGCAAATGCAAAAGCTATATGTTCAAATACTTTCGAACATAACAACCAAAGCATAAACTAAATAATACACGACATAAGCTTGGACAAGAAAATAACACCCTTCCATGTAGCTAAGACCATGCCTCTCTCATATAAGGTCACGTTGAATTAATCTTTCACTTGAGCAAAATGTCCATGACCTTTGGCGATTTCTTGAAACGAATGGGCGTCATCTTTAATCTTACAGTTTCCATGATAGCATCACACACCTGTTCTTCGCTACGAGAATCATTGGAAAAGAGGCGGTTGTTACGTTCCCTGCCATATGAAGTAACGGTCGCAATGAACACCAAACGGCTCACAATGCTTTCAATGGAGTTTTTTAGTGAAAGCGGCACTAATCAAGCAATAATATCATTCAACTTTGGAGATACATTCTGTAGACCAGCTTTAACCCCAATAACCTTCCATACTTTAGACGAAAAAGAGCACTCAAAGAAAAAATGTTCATGTGTGTCGGGTTAAAGCTTACATAGAGGACACTCAAGCAAGTTTAAGTCGACTGACACTCCAACATCCCATTGCTTCAGTTTATCTTAGGTAAGCTTTCGACACATGATTAACCATGCATGGAATGCATGTCTTGGAATAGCAGTAGCGAACCAAATAACACGAGCCCATGGCACCACTTGACCTCTTGGACGAATCGTGTCCCAGACTAACCGGGTAGCAAACACTTCCATAGTACCATCTCTTGTTTTCCACAGAACATGGTCAGTTTTATCTTCGAACAATATTGGTGGCGTAATGTGATTTAATACATGAAATAACGTGTTCCATGCATTTGGCCATGTCCAGGATCCCTTGTGAACAATATCCTTAACACTTTCAAGTAAATTAAACCCTTCACGAGTGATATTACGAACACTCAAATGGTTGCGAATGGGGCTTTGATCACACCATAGATCGAAGCAAGGCGATGTGTTCTTTCCATTCTCAATTTTGTGCCAGAAGTGAGGACGAACAAGATTCCTTATTTGGAGAAGTTTTCTCCAACCCCAACTTACATTTGACATGATTGGAACATCCCAAAAGCTTCGACCCTTTAATTTGTATGCATGGATCCAACGCACCCACATAGATTCCTTTCGAGCCACGATATTCCAAATGTGTTTTGTCATTAGCTCAACATTAAACCTTTCAAGGTGTCAGATTCCCAGCCCACCTTCATGTTTAGGAAGGCATAACTCTTCCCAAGCAACTTTTGCTTTTCCCCGTTTCATTTCACCGTGACACCATAAGAAGCCCCTCATAAGTTACTCTATATCTTCAATAATTCGGATAGGGAGGATAAAAACCGAAGCCCAATAGCCATGCATAGATGAGATAACCGATAATACAAGTTGCAGCCTTCCCGCAAATGAAGACTTTTGTTCCTCCAATTATATAACCGATTTTGCACCCTTTCCACAAGGATTTTACAATCTGTGTAGAGAAGACGGGACAAAATGAAGGGAACTCCAAGGTATTTAGCCGGTAAGACGCGGACATTCCCCATGCTGCGGTTTCCTCCGGTCCGTTCCCGGGTTGGGTTAGGGGAAGATCTGAGCGATTTCCTTCGCGGATCCAAACGCGCTTACAAGGCGCAAATGCCTGCTTCGAATGGCATTATTAGAAGGATAGAGGCCTTAACATGACTTGCCATGTTACAAAAGAAGGTCGTGCTTTTTGGGATGCTTGGAACGAGCCTCGACACTTCTTTAAATTCCTGTAACGAATCCATAATAACTTTTGCAGAATTAAGGTCACCACGTGTAAAGAAAAACAAGTCATCTACAAAACAAACATTAATAATCTTTTGTCTATGGCAATAATTATGGTATTGGAAGTCCTCATTACAATTCACCTTTCGTTTAAGAATAAGAGTGAGAATTTCCATGACCAATGTAAATAAGTACGGGGACATAGGGTCTCCTTGCCTCAACCCTCTTTTCCCCTTGAAGTACCCATGTAACTCACTATTAATACACAAAGAAAAAGTAGCCGAGGAAACACACGCCATAATCTAATACACCATCTTTGTATGAAACCCAAAACCTAACAGAATACTCTTCAAAAATTGGCAATCAACCGTATCATATGCCTTTTGAATATCAACTTTAAAGGCACATCTAGGAGGGCCTTTGTTTAAATGGTACTTATGCATTAATTTCTGTGTCAGCAAGATGTTATCCAATATACTTCTTCCGGGTACCAAAGCGGATTAGTTATCACTCACAACATCACCAAATCCTTCTTTCAAGCGATTAGTAATAATGTTACTAATACACTTATAGATAACATTGCAACAAGAAATTGGACGATAATCATTTATGCGAGATGGAGTCGATACCTTTGGAATAAGGGCCAAAATCGTATGGTTAATTTCTTGTAGCAGTTTTCCATTTGAGAAGAAGTCCCGAACCGCATTACAAACGCCACTCCCAACAATATCCCGTGATTTTTTGAAGAAAACCGAGTTATATCCATCGGGACCAGGAGCTTTATCATTCCCAATAGCTAACATTGCACCCTTGATCTCTTCATTACTGACCTCACGAACCATAAACGTTGCCTTTTCTGCCATCAACTTCTTTGAGAAAAGGTTGTAGGTATTAAGAGGTAGTGTGTCACCTTGAATACCTAAGAAGCTAATGTAATGGTCAACAAAGGCTTTAGGCACATTCAACCCTTCTTGTAAGACATTATTTGAGTCATTAACTGCTTCAATACGACTCCTACAAATACGAGCTTTGACCATTTTGTGAAAATATGACGAGTTCGTATCACCAATGCGAAGCCATTCAAAAATCGTTCCTCGTCAATTAGTGCTTCGTTAAACAATTTTAAGTAGATAGCTTCTTCATCTTGCAAGACTTGAGACGTGGGGTTTTTAACGAGAGCTCTTTGAACTTCATCCAACTCATGCCTTAACGAATTAACATGATCATGAAGATTTCCTTGTCTCATAACAAGCTTCCTAAGAGGCTTGTTAATACAAATAAGCCGTAAAAACGTTTATTTATATTTTACGATCTTCTAATGTTTTGTCGATAACAAACGTAAAATCATGTTAACGAAACAAATAAAATACGTAAATGGTTTGAACTAATAGTTTCTAACATATTCACATTTTCACATAAAACACTAAAACAAGTATAAGTGATTTTATGATTTAATATTACATATGTACAACAACTAGTGTTTATATATTTGGGTAAAATATACACATAACTAGTATGTAGTATATTGGGGTAGAAACTTAAGTATCACAACCCATTAGGCAAATACATTGAATGTAGTTGGGTACAACCCAAAGCCCATGACCCATGGAGCTTGACCCATAACTCATTGCATGACATCATGCTTATATCATACATGGATAATATCCATAACCCATGGATCAACCCATACCCAAGTGACCAAGTGCATTGCACTCAAAAGATACATTGTATCTAGCTAAAGATCCATGGTTCAACCCATGACCCATAACCAAAATACCCATGTAAAGTGGGCGTCCCACTAATCCCTAGCTTAACGCTAGACGGATCCTCGTGGAAGGGATCCGTGGGATCCGGGAACAGAGATTTTTCTTCTATAAATAGTGAGTCATTTCTTCATTGTTGCTCACCCTTTTCTAACACACTTTCTCCCCGAGTTAAAACTCACTAACCTTATATCCAAGAGATCTATGTTTGTAGTTTTGTTTTGTGTGATCTTTAGGTTCCTCTTAAAGGCAAGATCACCACCTTTGAAGTCGAGCAAGCTCAAGTCCATGAGTTGCCATGCTTCCTCATCATCAAGGCCATCAAGTCTTCTTGTTGATGATTCCTTTCTTTCTTCTAAGAAGTGTAGTGTTGAAGACATTAGTGAAAGATGTCTCAAGTGTCAAGATGAAGATATTAGTGAAGGGTATCTATCGTCCATATCATAAGCACTTGTGGTAGGTGCTTAGAAGTCAAGACTAGAAGCATTAGTGAAAGGTGCTTAGAAGTCAAGACACAAGACATTAGTGAAGGGTGTCTTGTAGATCTAGTCAAAGGCATTAGTGAAAGGTGCCTTAGATGTACATTTGATATGGTGTGTTTCGATGTACAAGATAGACTAGTATTAGATCCAAGGATATTGATATCCTTGATGATGTTGTAAAGGAGTAGATCTCCTTTGGGATTAGTCTTTGGTGTAGTGTGGTAGTAGTTCCTCCATTGCAATGGAACTAGGTGCTTAGCCTAGTACCTAATAAAGGGTAGGCGACGTTGTGTAGGTGTAGTTCACCTTGGAGTGAAAGAACTAGGTACTTAGCCTAGTACCTTATAAAGGGTAGGCGACGTTGTGTAGGTGTGGTTCACCTTGGTGTGAAAGAATCCGATGGTAATCCTAGCACCGTATAAAGGTAGGCGACGTTGTGTAGGTGTGGTTCGCCTTGGTGTGAAAGAACTCGGTATTTAGCTTTGTACCGGAAAAAGGTTAAGCGACGTTGTGAAGGCTTCTCCGCCATAAGGAGATTGGTGTAGTGTTTACGAACTCTCGAGTAGGTGACTCGGGGAGTGGAGTAGGGCAAGGAAGGTGTCCTTGTAGCCGAACCACTATAAATACTCGCATGGTGGTTTTGTGCTTCTTACTCTTACCTTTTCATTACTTGCCTTTTATCAACATCCAACACACACATCCAAATAGATTGACATAAGTCAATCTAAATAGATTAAAAAAAAGTTTTAATTGGAAAAACTATTCAACCCCCCCTTCTAGTTTTCCACAATTGGCATCAGAGCTTCGTTACCAAGTTTCTTAAAGTATATTGTACTTTAAAAACTTGATACGATCCATAATTAATTGAAAACTACAAAGAAGGTTTTTCATAAAAACAAACACCATGTCTTTTAAAACTATATGTTTGGATGTTGATTTAATAACAACATTTTTTTATTTTACTTGTTTCATTTAATTACACTAATCTTCTTTGTCATGTTGATTAGTCAAAGCTCATACCCACCAAGCTATAGGAATCGCTTGGTAACAAGAATACCTTCCTTAAGAAGGTATCTTAAACGCAAAGGAGCGGGAATCGTCTAAGTGACATATGTTGTGTCATTTGTAAAGACATTCCTAAGTGCGCTAAAGGTATGACTTTCTTTTTATTTTTGCTTGATAATTAAGTATGCCTATTTAAGTATTTATATGATTATCTTTTGTGCATATACATGTTTTACATGAAACTTCATTAGGAAGCTTCTTTCTCACATATGTGTTATATTTCTCGTCAAAAGTAGTGGTATATATAAAACTTATGTTTTATTTCTTTTAATCCAATAATAAAACAAAACACGAATTTCAAAAATTCCTCCTTTCCCATAAATACTCCCACCGTCAATCACTCTATCCCCACTTTTTCAAATCTTCCAATTTCAAAAATTCCCTCTCATTCAAAACTTCATCTTCCTCTCCATCTTATCCCAACCGAAACCAAGAAGGATCGTCTTCAACATGGTTTACATCGCTTTCAGACTCATCGCCTTAACACTCATCGCACTTGTGTTCCTATGATGAAGTTCACATACGGAGACATTTACTTTGTGTTGTTAATCTACATTGGGGTTATATACCCAATCCTTTGTATCATTCTTAGTATTGAAATGAAATATTACTAATAGTCTAGTTATCTAGGTTATTATGTGTTTATCATTTTTCTTTGTTTTATTTCTTTCTTTCGTGATACATTAGAAGTCATGTATGCATGTTAAAAGAAAATGTAGGCTAAAACACATATCTTGGTATAAAACTATGAGATCTAAAAACCTATGCTTTTCATAAAATTTGTTTCTGTAACTACAGATCTACGGATCCCGGAAGTTATACTAGCCGGATCCCTTTTGAAAAGGAACCGTGGGTACCGTCCTACTGGAGAACAGTTTTTCATGCAAACTAAAGACCACTTTTCTTCTAAAAGTAATACTCCACTAAGAATGTCAAAACCATAAGTGAGTTAAGTGTCTTTCTTGTTAAAAAAAACATTGTTAATAAAAAAAAACGTTAGATAATCATAGGTTGATCACAAACATCACTTTCTTTTAACTCATCTTTTCTATAGGTGTCACTATGTCGCACGTATATGAGTTTGATTCTTCACTCTCTAGCGTCTACACTCCTAACATCTCTCTTGAGCCCAACACACCTGGCAATCATGTTCGTGGGTTCAACAATCTCGAAACCCGTCGCTTCCATGAAGGACGTATTGTAAACACCTCTCTACAATTCGAAGAAGGTATCAATACATCCTTCTGAGCCATAGGACTAGAATGTCTTCTCAAAATTAACGAGAAAATATGTCCAAGGTTTGTATTGGAAATCTTTCGTCAAATCGAACTCGTTTGTAACGAGGATCGTTCTCTATCTCTTTGGTTTTGGATCAAAAACCAAAAGTTTGTTTTGACTCTTGGGCAATTTGCTCAAATTCTCCGAATTCCAAATTATGGACAATGTGCCTTCACTGAAGATTGGTCTCTTGATTCTCTCTTCAATTTTTGTGAAGAAAATAGTCCGTATTGTTCTCACATTCCTTCCCCACAAGACTTAATTCGCATATTATGCAAACCCCATCACTCCAATCCAAACATCATCTACACACGGGATATTCTTGAAGAGTACAAGCCCCTTGCACTCATCCCACGTGAAAATGTTTCGAGTCTTAAGGAAATCGAAATCCTTCCCACTTTGTTGTGCTCACATAATGAATTGTGTGCTAACACAACAACCATACAATTTCGCCTACTTCTTTGCAAGGCAAATTGTAAACCTTCAAGGCTCCAAGAATAAACTCATTCCATATGGAATGTTCTTGACGCTACTCATCATAATGTCATGCATTCTCATCCTCAATTTCAAAGTCCGTTGTACGCATTTGTGAACAAAATGATGGAACCACCGAACATTTCCTCATGAAGACGTTCTTCATTCCCGAATCCGCCAACACTCATCAACCATTTGATGATCCATCTAGCGAAAACACTCAAGGAACCTAGTAGTATTTCAAATAGGATCAATCCTCTTGTACTTGTGCTTTATCAATGTAATCCTATTTCCCTCATGAAATAAAACATCTTACATTTGATATCTTAGTGTTAGAACCCCTTTAAACCAACCTTTGAATATAATGCACTGTCAAGATCATTGCATACCCTTAGTAAAGGTTCTGCTGAGCAGATGGACGGATCCCAAAGTTTGTGCTAGACGGATCCCTACACTTAGGGAACCGTGGGATCCGGAAAACAGAAAATGCAATTGCAAGCATTGTATTTCAAACATATCCTTAGAACACCTCACACTAAGCCAAAAATAGTGTCTTAAGGCAAATTAAGTCCTTATCAAGTTAAGTAGATCCTTCCTACTCACACTCAACTCACCTAGATCATACTCAAGACGCTTGTAGATCTATCGTTTTCACTTAAACCCATTACTCTTCCGCTCTCTAGATCACTCATCATTCTCACATGATCCCTCACATCTAGTCTTAGAAATCTTTCGATTATGGAAAAATTGATCATAAATCATCCTTACCTCAAAATTGATCAAAGTTGATCAAATTCTAGTTTTCCCATCTCAAAGCCTTTAGGATATTTTCCAAAACACTATCCTAAGTCACAACCTGATCTTTAGGATCATTTAGATTCAATTGACACTCTCATATTTAGTGTCATCCTTGCTCATTCATTGGTACTCATGAAAGTTCCAAATCCTTCCATAAAAGGCAATCATTAGCTACATCATTCATTACCTTCATGTACTTAAGCCCCCTTTCATTTAAGACACTTAGGAGGACTTAAACACTCAAGGTGATATAGATCTTAGATCTTAGAAACATCATTTCCACTCTTTCATAGTCACGAGAGCCGATCCCTAGGATTAGTTTAGACGGATCCTCTTAGAGGGAACCGTGGGATCCGGATGACGCCTATGTCAAATCTTGCTAAAACAATCATTTCAACTCATCTTTCTAACTCAAACACTCCATCTCATCTTAAATGAGTTCCTAGATCAGTACAAACTATGAAGTTGACTCTTGTGCATGTTAATCATCACATTCCAATGAATCTTAGTGGCTTAAGGCTTAAATGCACTTGCCAAATCTCTTGTTTTATAAACCACATTGTTAGGACTTCCATAGTCATCACCTTCATCCTAACTTTCAGCACTTTAGAAATCCTTACAAACCTCTTGAAATCATCTCATCATGAGGAAAACCCCAAGTAGTAACCTATCCACCAAAGAACCACCCAAGATAAAGGCTCGTGTTATACACGAAATCTCCTCAACCGAATCATCTCCGGTCAAGCCAACAAATGATATGATCTTTCCTCAACCAATCAAACCAATTCCTAAAAGGATAGTACCCACAAAACTACCTATGCCAAACACCACCATACCTCCTAGGCCAAACAATATCATCTCCACTAAACCATCACCATTGGTTCCTAGAGCTATTTCATTTACATCTCCACTATCATCACCACACCTCTACAATTTAGAGGATTTTCCTCCTAGGCCGTCTCATCCGCCTCCTCCGACAACATTCTCCTCATTAGGAGGAATAATGGTACAAAATCAAGGTGTTGAGTCAACACTTGCTCCGGCTTCCTTTTCGCCGTTTCCATTATATAATCCTATTTGGATTATGAGAAATCATCAAAGTCAACCACCCGACCATATGGAAGTTGACACTTCTCTACCACCACCATCATTCTTGATCGAGCCATTCTCAAATATGCCTCCACCAATCCCTCCATCGTTTGAAGCTCCACAAGCCGCTTCACTTGATCCTTCGCATCAAGCCATTTCATTTCTTCCACCACCACTACCTAGCCATGACAAAGATTGCTATCATTGTCAACATGTTGAAAGTTTGATACATGAAGTACGAGAAGACCAACGTTTCATGTTCCATCATCTCCTCAAACGTTTCGACGAGATTAAACCTAAACAAAACATGAGCTAGAAGATTTTAGTGGTGTCCTAGCATCAAGTGATAGTTGGCCTGGAAATTCCTAATCATGTATTTTCTTATTTTCTTAGTTTTTAGAGTCATGTATATCATAACTCTAGTTTTGTTAAATGAAATTACATGCTACTTGTTATATTTCTGAGCATTGTATTCATATCTCACTTTTCTGATAACATTACTTGTTATATCACATTTGCTGAAATTAATCATCAGCTAATACGGATCCCTCAGAATTGCCTAGACGGATCCCTACTAGGAGGGAACCGTGGGATCCGTGTGATGTAAAACTATTTTCTACTAACTTGGACTACATTTGCGTGAAATTGTGAATTATACTTGTTGTCTAACCTTTGTTTTGTAGTTATTCAATTTACACATGAATACTTTGACATCCTAAAGCTAGGGAGCTTTATGTCAAAGCAATACATTGCAAATTACTTGCAATATTAGGTTTACATTTCGTGACATCCCGTGCAAAATTGCAATCATCATGGGGAGCACATTCGTCACTTAGACGAAATCTTTTGCAAAATTACTTGCAAACAAACTAGATTAGTATCACTTTCTTGACGCCTTACATAGGGATGGACTCGTCAATGGGGAGTAAAGACGAGATCCTTTCCTGCTACTTGCTCTCTATTTTCTTTTTATTTCTTTCACATGTTTTCTTAAAACAATGTGTTGCTTTTTCAAGCTCTTTTGTTTCGACAAAAGGGGAGAAGAAAGTAAACTACAATTCAAACTTTTACAATTTTAGCTTTTCCTTAAAATAATTTTATGTTTTGTCATCAACAAAAGTGGGAGATTGTTAATACAAATAAGCCGTAAAAACGTTTATTTATATTTTACGATCTTCTAATGTTTTGTCAATAACAAACGTAAAATCATGTTAACGAAACAAATAAAATACGTAAATGGTTTGAACTAATAGTTTCTAACATATTCACATTTTCACATAAAACACTAAAACAATTATAAGTGATTTTATGATTTAATATTACATATGTACAACAACTAGTGTTTATATATTTGGGTAAAATATACACATAACTAGTATGTAGTACATTGGGGTAGAAACTTAAGTATCACAACCCATTGGGCAAATACATTGAATGTAGTTGGGTACAACCCAAAGCCCATGATCCATGGAGCTTGACCCATAACCCATTGCATGACATCATGCTTATATCATACATGGATAATATCCATAACCCATGGATCAACCCATACCCAAGTGACCAAGTGCATTGCACTCAAAAGATACATTGTATCTAGCTAAAGATCCATGGTTCAACCCATGACCCATAACCAAAATACCCATGGGTAAAGGAGCGCCCCACGGATCCCTAGCTTAACGCTAGACGGATCCTCGTGGAAGGGATCCGTGGGATCCGGGAACGATGAGATTTTTCTTCTATAAATAGTGAGCCATTTCTTCATTGTTGCTCACCCCTTTCTAACAAACTTTCTCCCCGAGTTAAAACTCACTAACCTCATATCCAAGAGATCTATGTTTGTAGTTTTGTTTTGTGTGATCTTTTAGGTTCCTCTTAAAGGCAAGATCACCACCTTTGAAGTCGAGCAAGCTCAAGTCCATGAGTTGCCATGCTTCCTCATCATCAAGGCCATCAAGTCTTCTTGTTGATGATTCCTTTCTTTCTTCTAAGAAGTGTAGTGTTGAAGACATTAGTGAAAGATGTCTCAAGTGTCAAGATGAAGATATTAGTGAAGGGTATCTATCGTCCATATCATAAGCACTTGTGGTAGGTGCTTAGAAGTCAAGACTAGAAGCATTAGTGAAAGGTGCTTAGAAGTCAAGACACAAGACATTAGTGAAGGGTGTCTTGTAGATCTAGTCAAAGGCATTAGTGAAAGGTGCCTTAGATGTACATTTGATATGGTGTGTTTCGATGTACAAGATAGACTAGTATTAGATCCAAGGATATTGATATCCTTGATGATGTTGTAAAGGAGTAGATCTCCTTTGGGATTAGTCTTTGGTGTAGTGTCGTAGTAGTTCCTCCATTGCAATGGAACTAGGTGCTTAGCCTAGTACCTAATAAAGGGTAGGCGACGTTGTGTAGGTGTAGTTCACCTTGGAGTGAAAGAACTAGGTACTTAGCCTAGTACCTTATAAAGGGTAGGCGACGTTGTGTAGGTGTGGTTCACCTTGGTGTGAAAGAACCCGGTGGTTAGCCTAGCACCGTATAAAGGGTAGGCGACGTTGTGTAGGTGTGGTTCGCCTTGGTGTGAAAGAACCTCAGTATTTAGCTTTGTACCGAAAAAGGTTAAGCGGCGTTGTGAAGGCTTCTCCGCCATAAGGAGATTGGTGTAGTGTTTACAAACTCTCGAGTAGGTGACTCGGGGAGTGGAGTAGGGCAAGGAAGGTGTCCTTGTAGCCGAACCACTATAAATACTCGCGTTGTGGTTTTGTGCTTCTTACTCTTACCTTTTCATTACTTGCCTTTACATGCTTGTTTATCAACATCCAACACACACATCCAAATAGATTGACATAAGTCAATCTAAATAGATTAAAAGGAAGTTTTAATTGGCAAAACTATTCAACCCCCTTCTAGTTTTCCACAGGCTTCTTAAGGAGCTTCAATTTCTTTACAATTATAAACATATTGTGACCTTCAATAATCTTCTGCCATCCCTCCAAAACCACCGAATTAAAGTCAGCTTTATACACAATAAAGTTCGAAATTTTGAAAGGTTTTTGCTTGGTTTTCACAACTTGCTGTATTTTTAGAACGGCTGGAGCATGGTCCGATAGCCGGAAATTCATTGGTAAAAAACATGTTGCACATAACTCTATCAATCTTTTTAAGCATACCCGTGTTGGCTTTCGGTTTTTGGTTCCATGTGTAGTGTAAACCCGTGCAATTAACATCCCCAACGTCAATAGTCTCGACACACTCTCTAAACTCGCGCATAGCAATATTAATATCCGATGAACAAAAGAATGTATCTTCGATATTCAAAGTGGTTGTGTTTACTTAATGGTGAAACGAGTTTTACGTGCTACCACTTACAACTTGGCTTACAAGACTCTGCTTCAAATTCACTAATTTTTTTTTTTTTTTTCATTTTTTTTTTTTTTTTAAAAATGGCATTTGGTCTGAATTTTTTTAAGTAGTTATAATCTGTCGAACAATGGTTGTAGTTGTCAATAACCGACAATTTAAGAAATGACACCCATGATCCATTTTTGTTGATGATAACCATGGGATGCAATATGGCTTATATGATGTTCTTGGGTGTCCAATACATCCGTTGCAGCTGCCAATCATCCAATGCCGGACTTCTCGATACTATTAAGTGTGATTGGAAAAGGTTGTTGTCCTCAACGACATCTTGCCTTACCTTATCATTGTTTACTTTATCGATTGTTTTGCATTCAGGAACATCCCTGAGGTTAATTATGCAAATGCTACGGTTGATATGATTTACTCATTTGAAATAATGTGGTCGCCGTCTTAGGCTGCCAACCTATTTTTTTTTTAACAGCAAAGATAATATATATAAAAACTAGCAAGCGGCTAGAAAAAATTACATATTACAAGCAATGGTCGGGTTTTGTAACCAAGCCCCCCATGACATCTTACAGTTCTTCCATCGATTACTAAGCCAAAAAAATGATCTAGAGACAATGTCATCAAAAATATTAGACTTCTGAGGCTTCACCGAATCAAAAATAAAGGAATTGCGGAAATTCCACAAAACCCAAAACGCCGTACAAATAACCGCATCAAAACACTTTCGCTGCATAAAAGAAAGCTTGGATTGATCAGCCCAATTAATAAGAGAGTCGACTGATATGGGAGAAGGAGTAGGGACGTTCCACCACCTACTAATGTTACTCCAAATACCGTGAAGCTCAACACAATTAGCAAAGACATGCTCTACCGTTTCGAGGGAGGAAGAACACACCGGACATAGATTAGAATCTAAAATGATTCCGCGAGACACTAAATTATCTCTAGTAGGAATACGTACCAAAGCAATTCTCCAAAGCAAAATGTTCAACTTAATTGGAATAAAGTTGTTCCAGCGAGTTAACCTACCTCCACTAAACAACGATCTACCGTCTAGGAAATGTCTCGCGGAGGAGACTGAGAACTCATCTGAAGAATCTAAAGTCCATCGTAGCCTGTCCTGCTGAGGAGAAATAACGAAAGCCTGAATCAAGACAGAGATAGCCTCCCATCTATTCTCAACACCACCTCTCGGCTCTCTTCGAAGGGAGGAGGTAATCCAACCATTACGTAACCTATCTGCAACAGAAATGAACTGCGATTCATCAAGAGCAAAAATTCTGGAAAATCGAGTGAAAAGAGGCGTAGATCCAAGCCAGGTGTCCCTCCGAAAATCTGTAAGCTGCCCATTGCCAACTCGAATTTGGCAAAAATCCCAAGCAAACACCCATTTACATCTATTTTTACTCCATAAAAAAGAAGGGGACACTATCGTCATTTATCATTGAGCCAACCTATTAGTCTGATACGATATATATGTTCAAGTAATTAGAAATGTGATAATAGACCGATGAGCATCACCAATATGTATCTATGTGTTAACAAATTATATCTGAATCAAAATAGATGACAAAATATGTTAACCAGTGACAACTTTCCTAAAAGCATCTAGATGTCTATTGTACACTAACTGAAAATAGTGGCTGTTGAAATCCTTAGATGGATTTGCTCAAAAAAGAAATCCTTAGATGGATAGGCAAATGAAAACAAATTAATTTTGTCAACATCAAAGATTGTTTGTAATCGGGATCATAGTATCTCAACTGATAATTGTAATAGGGCAAATTGCATAAAAAGGATGAAAACATGCGAAAAGAACGAAACGCAAAACGCAAAGAACGGGCGGCGTGCAAAACAGATTTAAACGTCAAAAAACAGATGAAAACGTGCAAGAACGGACAATATAAAAAAACAAACGAAAACGTGTAAAAATAGACGAAAACGTGGAAAAAAAGATGAAAACATGCAAACACGAACGAAACATCAAAAACGTGTAAAAACATACGAAAACGTGCAAAAACGGACGAAAACGTGTAAAAATAGACGGAGACGTGTAAAAACGGACGAAAACGTGCAAAAATGGACCAAAACGTGCAAAAAAACAGACGAAAACGTGCAAAAATGGACGAAAACAGACATAAACGTGTAAAAACGAACAAAAACGTGTAAAGACAGACAGAAACGTGTAAAACGGACGGAAACGTATAAAAATGGACGGAAACGTGTAAAAACGGACGAAAAAACGTGTAAAACGGACAAAAACGTATAAAAATGAACGAAAATGGACCAAACATGAAATGCCTATACAAACTCAAAGACCAAACATGTAAATTACTAACGAAATGGTTTACGGAAGTTAGAAAAAAACCTAAATCGGCCACACACAAAAAAGTCGAGTACCTTAAATTGAAAAAAAAAAAAAAAACAACTTTAATTGAAATTGGACCTAAGATGGATACCTTTTTATGCAATTTGCCTCATTTTTGTAAACTACAATCAAGTCAACAGTCGAAATTAATATTCCTTAACAAGACTCGGGTGTGTAATCCACAACCACCTCAACATATACCTTATAACACTGTAACACAAACATCCTCCCAATAAAATTCCTACTCCCTCCGTTCTAATTTTATTTTATTTTTTTATTATTATTTTTTTTAGTAGATAGAAATGATATTTGATTGGTAAAAAGAGTAGTTGGTGAAATTTTTAAACTACCGCAATAACAAAACCAATCGCAAAAAAAAAAAAAAAAAAAAAAAAAAAAAAAAAGTGGCTATGTGCCTTGGGTCAAACTTCTTGTTCTTGAGAAAAATAATATAAATTCAAATAAATATAACATGGCTATAGCACCGGACCTGGTGGAATTCGGCTATGTCACAAGGCAAAAAAGAGAGCCTATAACGGTGTCATACACCACTGCACCGTCCTCTCTTAAAAGGGAATACTACAATCGTTGCACCAGAATTAGTGTGTTTACTTTGAGACATTACGTTAAAAGTAATTTATTTTTATAACATTTTGCGTTAAGGTTAAGTTATAAATGAATCTATGAGTTGGCAATGTGCATTGTGCATATTTCATGGCTTTACTTCATTCTACAAGTCTCCAAGCTAAAGGAAATGAATATGATTTTTCCTTCACACTTTGCCAACTCCCAATTTATACAATACAAAGCTACTTCATCTTACCAAGCATAACGAATTAGAACCCTTAAAACCAATCCATAATTCCAGGATGCCATGACAACAATTAGAACTCTTAAAACCAATCCTTAATTCCAACAAATTATCCACATCTGGAAATTATAACACTTTTAGTGGTCTCGCTCAGAGACGACGGTAAATCACTAAATCACAAGGCGGACAACTTTTGGTGTATGTTCATTAACATGTCCCTAATAGTTCAACGCGTAACCAATATGGGCTGAACATAATTTCCATAAACAAGAGTAATTATAGGGTTTGCAAACGCTATAAGCAACTAAGCAGAAAAGAATTTTTAGTTAAGAATGTATGTTATAGAAAGTATTCTTGCGTTAAAAGCATATCCATGAGACAAATATACTACAGTGAAGCTTCTCTAATACAATAAACTGCCAAGTATCAAGAAATTTGATTCTAGCACACGATACTTTCTGATGTAAACCAATCATCGATGCCACTGCGTTGTATCTTAAACAGTAAACAAAAAGACCCAAAAAGATGAAGATTTTATTTTAGAATTTATAAAACTTGTACAATAGCCACCATGCATGCCCATGAGCATATATATCTTTTGTAGCTTCCAGCCTTTCACAAGCAACCCCCTCCATATTAACCGCCAAAAATATTTTAATTTTAACCAAGAACTTCTCCAAATATGATCAAAACCTTCCTCAATAAGTCACACTTCTTGATCTTTAGCAATAAGATTACTACGTAGTTGTTAACCCTTTAAAGAAACATACACAAGCCCAATGTGTTACCTTTATAAATGGATCACCCTACTATGTAATTCTTTATTTTCCTTACTTCCTATCCACTTTTCATTAACTTGCACATAACCATGAAATACAATGAAATTTCTCATCTCAGCCACCCTGAACACCGGCTCACATATGACTACACCCAAATCCCATTCAAATGTGACGGATGCAAGGAAGCTGGGATCGGATCCCACTACAAGTGCACCATATGTGACTACGACTTGCACGTCCATTGTGCCCTCCCGTCCGCTTCCATTTCCCATCCTTTTTACACCAAATGCACCTTCGAGTTCTTTACCATGCCACCTGGCTCAGAAACCCGCTATTGCAATGCATGTGAAAAGGACATCTCTGGGTTCGTGTACCACTGTAAGGCATGCGGGTTTGACCTACACCCATGTTGTGCAAAACTTCCGACCATGTTGGATGATGGTGAGGTCAAGTTGTACTTGTACCGCAAAGTTCGGTCCGCCTGTCACAAGTGTGGCAGGAAAGGACGGAGTTGGAGCTATAGGTCAACATGCAAGAAGTACAACTTACATGTGGCGTGTGCAAAGGAGATGTTGATGGAGAGCTGGCATGCAATATACTATGGTGGAGTTGGGGTTGAGGAGAACGGTGATTATGGTGGCGGTATGTATGGGCAAAATTGGACAATGGAAACCAGAATTCCTAGCTTGAAGTTGACACTACAGAGTTATCATCGAGTGGATAAAAAGAGAAAAGGGAAAATAAAGAAATGTTGCCGGATAGCTGCTTTCGCTGTGCAGTTTGTGATATCAGCAGTTCTTGGTGATCCTACTACTCTGATTGCTGGTGTTGTGGGTGCTTTAATCTCAAAATAGAATGCAAATACTTTAGTTAAAATCATGTTTGACACATTGTAAATATGTATTTTCTCAATATTAAGTAGTTACTAAACAATGACACAGAGAATGATCCAAAAAGAAAGACAGGTATATAGTTATTCCACCTCAAACTAATCACCAATGAGCAAACTGACCAACTACACAAGTTCATACGCATTAGAGTTTGCACACAAATGTTATTCTTGTTAGAGTTTGTGTGCGCGTGCATGATCAAAAACAGATTACGCTCAAGAAAATTTTGAAGCAGCATTTTTTTCTGTCATACCTGCACAATCAGAGTCTCTTTTAATCCTCTGCAAAATCTTGTATTCCCGGAACTTCTGATGTCCCAATACCTTAACAGAACCCACGTTGGAGTATTCAACATATAGATCACGTCATCGGGACGAAATTCTATTTAATATCATCCTAAGCACAAGATGATTACAGCATGAAAGTATCATCATTCATTTGCAGTAGCTCTTGAAGCTGGAGGATATGATGCTAACAGAGTAACAGGGTAAAGAATTAGAAGTTAAATAATTCTGCTGCTAAACTGATTCCTGGGGGAAAAAATTCACACTGACACAAGCCTATTCAAAAAAAGATCTCAGATTGCAACTGATCATCAAAATCAATGTCCTTGTTTAAATTCTCTAGAACCAGATTTACTAGCACTGTTTCCACAAGTAACTGAATATACATACGATGGGATAAAAACAATCAATTACCCACACCCGTAACTTACATCAGGTATTGTAGCAACTGATTTAAACGGAATTTCCACTCTTTCTTTCACGAGGCATCGAGTTACACCATTTTCGACAACCAAAACCTTCCCAGGTGGACACTCTATCATTATCTCCGTCCTTTCTTCACTGCCTTGTTCTTGAACCATGCCCAAAACCTTGAACTCGCCCCCTCTTCTACTAAGCCTAGGTTCAAAACCAGACAGATGCATAACAGCAATAAAACCAGCAACGGTCAATACTGTCTTTGCAGCTGCACCTATCATCTGTCTCAATCCTTTTAATGCGTTTCTAGACTTTGATTGTTCAGCACTGCCCTTTGAAGGGTCAGTTGGGCCCCCATTTTGATGGGTTTTGGTTGTTAAAGAGAAATGTGATAGGTTAGCATTTTCTGAGGCTATGGAAGAAGTGGGGCGGGTTGGGTAAGGAGGAAGAAGAAGATCGTTGTTTTCCATCTCTACTGTTGAGCTAGCAAAAGCAGTAGCTTCTTGTATGACATCCAACTGGTCGCCTTTGTAAGCTTTTAGCTTTTGTAGCAACTTTTTTCGACTATAATCAATGTCGGCAAGAGATGCTTCCTTTTCATACCACTGCTGCTGTTGCAACGCCTGAAACAAGAGGAAAGTAAGAACATTGGTAGGACAGAACGTACAGAAAAGAGTATAATCAATTGGGTTTGTTATCTGCAAAACAGTATAGAACTTTTGGTTAGCCCAGCTTAAGATTCACTGGCCATGGTTATGAGATGTCTATATAGCAGGGGAGATCTTCACGCCATTCTACAGTTCATGTATTACAGCAGTTTAAGACACATAAAGTTATATATCTAAGGTCTAGTGCAGAGACTTTTCACATATATGATGTCAAAGCCACAAGAAGCTCTAAATTGCATTTCCTGAAAATGATATTTACTATTTAGAACCTTCCCTTTAGTTGTAAATCAACCATATCAACCCTATTAAAGCGTTACAGTGAGTGATGCCTCGAAGGAACTCACACAAGATCTACAGTATAATAATATTGGCGTATGCTCTTTCCTGATAATATGGTGTTGACAAATAGACCAGGCAATGTGTATATGCACTTAACTTCTTATGTATATTAAGGTTATTGGATAGAGTAAAGCTAAAACGTGTATATACAGTGAAAATCTGTTTAGAGTTGATAGGAAACCAGAAGATGCGAAGGACAATAAGTGGCTGGAAACAATAACTTTCGCTAGTCAGTAACCCAGTATCAAATCTACAGAGATGAATTATGGAAGAAGTTTGCCATAGAACAAAAATATGCCGACTAAAATGAATAAAAATATATATTATTGGAATTTTCTCAAATGAAAATTGACGTTGAAATAAAGGTATGTTTTTAAGATGAGTTTTGCTAATCAGGAATAAGTTAGAAATGAGGAAATAAAAACATTTTGTTTCAGTCATTTCTTTAAAGCCATTAAACACTATAACTGCAAAGAGTAAAATGTTTGCTACCCATTGATGCCCCGCTACTACTCAATGCCAAGGGGGTGTTTGTTTAAGCTTATATGTGGGCTTATGAGCTTATTTTTGTTTCGGCTTATATTTCATAAGCCCCAATTGTCTGGCTTATTTCAAGACTCTTGGGCTTATATATATTTAGTATTATATTCTAACAATGACCTCCTACCTTAACAACTACTATAAGTACATAGTCATGATAAATAAATAACAGGATAGTATAACAGACCTGCAAAGAAGAGAGCTGAGACTCGAGAGCCTCGAAAGAGTCTCTAATATTCAAAAGACTCTCATCATCATCTTCTCCATCTTCATCTTGTTTGTTATCTGTTGTGGAATTAAGTGAAGAATTGTGAATGCAATTGGTTATTTTTGACCGGAGCTCTGAGGCTCGAGCAAGTACTAAAGCGATACCGTCTTCATCCATGGACAAGTGAATAATTTGTGGTTGGATGTTGTTGATAAGGGTACTTTTCTATAAAGACCGCCAATTAGGGCTTTCACTTGTGGTTTCCCCCAAATTGATAGTGAGATATCACTTCTCTTTTTTTGGTTGCTTACTAGTATTACTTTCTAGACTTATTTACAAATTTGGATTTACGTATATTCATCCCTCTTCTTTAAGGCTCAGTTCTCGAG
This sequence comes from Chrysanthemum lavandulifolium, assembly GCA_022545495.1. NCBI lineage: Eukaryota > Viridiplantae > Streptophyta > Magnoliopsida > Asterales > Asteraceae > Chrysanthemum > Chrysanthemum lavandulifolium. Next base: position 88,036,408 of record CM040238.1, on the reverse strand, counting down.
TTTTTAGGGAAGAGAAATGGAAAAGAATAAGAAAAAGAAAAGAAAGGGAAAAAGAAAGAAGTTCTTGTTACATGTTTTTGAGATAGAAATGAAAAGAAAGAATTATAATCGTATTCTCGGAGTGGTATGAAAAGGAAAATAATTTGGTCAAATTACATATATGCCCTTTAATTGTTAATGTCAAATGTTTTAAAAAGGGTATATTAGTCTTTATACAACATATGGTTCCGTTTCCTTTCCCTTTCCTCTCAAAAGTGGGAGGAAGATTTAATTAACAAATATTTCTCCCTATTTCCTTTCCATTTCATTTTCCTCCTTTAAAAAATACTCAAGAACACAAAAAACTTTCTATTTCCTTTACTTTCCTCTTCCATTTCAACTCGAAAACTGAGCGTAAGAGCAAGCACATCAATAACGCCATAACGGGCGTTAAGGTGCAAATCACTGCGGATTAATCAGGCGTTATCCCTTGGACCTCCGGCGTTAAATGCGCGTTATATGCCCGGCGTTATTTGCCCAACAAAGTATCAACTTTAAAAAAATCAAAAATCAAAAATTTTACAAAACACCCCCCTCAACCTATTCAAATTCAAATTTAAATTATATTTGGTTAATTTTGGCGAGATAAATTCAAATTCAAATTTGAAATTTAAAATCAAATATGAGGGAATTATTCAAACTCAAAATCAACTCTGATATATATACAACTCTACCGAGTTGTTTAGAACACACACAACACACACAAGTTACACACACAACTCACACACAAAAAATGTCTCGCAAAGATTTTTCTCAAGAATTCCCAAGTCCATAAAAGTTCGGAAACCGACTTTCCAACTCCAACTCGATTGTTCGGAAAAACTTTCCAACTCCGTAAGAGTTTGAAGTTTACTCAACACCACCTGAATTTGTCTTTCCGGTTTTCCAACCGAAAAATGTATTTTTAAACTCTCCACCTGTGAACAATCCAATTGTTCCAACTCCACCTGTCAACACTCCACATGTGGATCTTGAAAACAACCCATTCGGGTTAAGTGAGGCTTCCCTTCGTCAACTTGAACAAGGTATTGAAAACCATAGGGAGATTATGGAAGAGCATGCACGCGAGGAAGCTGCTCGTCGTGAGCAAGAAGCAAGGGAAGCTCGGTATCTTCAAGAAAACTACTTTGACATAATGGAGACTCGGCTCGTTAATGGCGAGTTTAATTCCCCTTCAAGTTCTGAGGTTTGGGTCTCAGATGATTCGTTTTTTTAAGTTTTAGTAGTTTTATTTTCATCAGTATGTGTTGTAGTTTTAATTTTTAATGTAATTCGTGTTTAACGTTTAATGTACTTTGTGTTTAATGTTAAATGTGATATGTTTTTTTAATAAATGAAGTGTTTGTTTTAGTTTAGGGGTTGAAATTGAAAATATGAAATGTTAAAGTTTAACTTGGGATGTTATTGTTGTGGGTGTTTTTTGGGGATGTTAAGGTGAAATGTTAAAGCTGATGTGGCGCTGACGTGGCACGGTGTTAAACTTTAACTTGTGTTATTGATGTACATGCTCTAATGATTATATTGTCCGCTTTTGACCATTAGTCCGTTAAAAAGTGTCGTTAACCCGTCTCGTGTGCATAACAAACCATCGACTGACAAATCGGACCGAACCTAAACACAATTTGGTCCAGTCCTTGGTTCTCCTTTTTCGTCATATTCGGTCATCAGTTCGATCTGATGCACAACCTGCCAATATGTTTTATTAGACCGGACGAGGCTTAAAAATGGGACCGGACCGAACACATTTTGGTCCGGTCCTCGATCCATCTTTTTTCTGTTAACAATTTTTGGTTCAGTCCGTTCTGATTTTGGACAAAGGCACGCCCCTGTGTGCATGTCATATGAGGATGTCTTTGTCTTTTTACATACCTTCATCTTCTTCTTTTTTTTCTATTTATATATATTGTTATATCAAACTCACAATTTGATGACGAAAGGGAAAATCAGTTATGTAACACCCACAAATCAGTGCAGCGGAATGGTAATCAGGGGTGTGATGTCATGGGATAAGATCACACAGTAATAGTGAACGACCTACATGAGTCGTTTTAAAAGTACATTTGATTTGAATAAAATAAGTTTACATCATAGTTAAATCATTTCACTACATAGTCCCAAAGAGAAAAATAGTTTCAGTACAAATCATAAATTTTTGTGTAAAAACACTTCTTGTAATGCAAGTGGATAGATGTCATGCCTCAAAGTACAGTCAAGCAGGAAATCAACAACCTAAGAAACACAGGCTTAAAAGTCAGCAAAAAGCTGGTGAGTTGTTGGGTTCACTCAGTACCCAAGTATCCTTAAACTACAATTTGAGTAAAAAATAACCTAAGTGGTAAATATCTGTGAATACCTACCAAGTCACTGAGTGAATAGTCACTCAGTGAGTCATCTTCAGAAAGCTCAGGATAAGCCTAAGAGAAAGATTTTTCATTCGGTGAGGTGGGGCTCAGTGAATGATATCTGAGTCAAAGAAGAAGAGGGGTTCAATGAGTGATGACAATAACTCACTGAACCCCAACTCTCCTCAACAACTACGAAGACTGAAGACTTAACGACTGAAGGCTAAAACTGTAAAACCCTAAAAATCGTAAACGTGTTAAATGACTAATTTGCTCGATTGGTGCTAAACAACAAGTCTAAAAGACTAAAACCGCTCAAACACTAATGCAATTAAGATCGAGGAGTATAGAGTCTCCCGGTCGTTATGTCCCAAATGAAGCTATGCAATGGATCAATCAACGTCTAGTGATCGAGAAATTTGAATGATAAAGGAATGTGATTATTATAACTAAGGAAAAGCCAACAAATTAAAACGCCTTAAATGCAAATTAAAGAAAATTAAAAGATAAAATCTATTAAATAAACGCTATCACTATAATTAAAATGATGTTTTGTTTTATGTTTTATAAAATCGAAATTAAAATCTACGCGACGTAAAAATTAAAAAGTGAAACTAAGTCAATATTAACCCTAAAAATATGAAAATGATATTTTACAAACCTAATGATATAAGAAAATATTTAGAAAAGAAAATTATTTTTAAAACTAATTATCTAATTAAAAACTATTTTTAACTATTAATTAATTACCTAAAATACAAGAAAATGGGAAATTAAGCTAGAAAAATAAAATTAAGACTTGGAAAAATCTAAAATATCAAACTAGAATTTTCAAAACTATTTTTGTATTTTTATGACTATTTTTCTATTTTCTATGAATTTTAAACTATTAAAATCTAATTAAATTACTAAAAATTACAAAATGAACTATGAAAAATCTGGAAAATTACTTTTTTCTCTTTTTATATTTATCTAAACCTAAGAAAATTGAAAAATTATTTTTTTTAAACCTTTTCTGAATTTTTTATATTAAATGCTATTTAAAAAGTGCTAAAAACTAATTAAAATCAAGAAAAATAGCAAAACAAATAGGAAAAATCAAAATTTCAGGAAAACTCTAAAATTATATTAAGAAGCTATGAAAATTGGAAAACAGGCACTTGTTTGCAAGAAAATGAATCGATGATTCAAGTGCTTATTGAAATAAGCACTTGATAAGCAAATGAGCAAAACAGCAACCCATCGATCACGTAGCAATAATATACTAAATTAACTAGATTGCAACTAAAAACAATAAGCTTTAACCACTGAATAGCAAATTAACACAGATTTGATGTTCTTGATATTAAGCTAAAAACAGAAATTGGTGTCAACTTGCAGTCCCAAAATAAGCACCCAAATAAGCTACAAACTAAAAACCAATGATTAAGTTCTAAACTAGACCTAAGTGACTACCTATGACCAAAAGACCAGCCCTTAACAAGCTTCAATAAGCTCTGTGCAAGCTTGTTTACAAACTGAGAAAACCACTCAGTGAGTTCTGAGTTGGTGCAGGGCACCGAGGCTTGTTTTGAGCTTATGCACAGGTTAATCCAGAGGGCTAAAGCTAAAACCAGATGTGAGGACTTAAAGACCACCTATTAAACTACTTGTAAACAAAAATTCAGGCCTTGAAAAGCTTTAATGAGTCCTGCATCTGCTGCACTTTCTGCATAAATCAAACTTTTTGACATTTTGACTTTTTGAAAACAGATACACAGTTGACTTTGGTGAAGTTTAATCCAATTTTTATGATTGATAATGAAGTTAAATGATGTTATAAACCTAATGCAATCAATGTTTAATGATTCTAAACTCAAAACAATGGTCTGCACTTCTGAAAATCACAACAGTGATCAGTTGAGACAGATTTAGAAGATTTTTGACTTTTATGGTGTTGCAGACCTAAACTAAGACTCAAATGAGTTTATTTGGAGTTATCAAATATGTACCAATGATTTGAACCATCGAGCTAGCTTCTAATGCGGTTGGAATCTCAAATCCAAACACCCTTTTAACTAGTGATTTGCAACTAAACTTATACTAATGACTGATCAGGCTTGTAATAATGATCAAACTCATTTTAAATAACTTGAATACTGCTATTAGATCAAGTTTCAACAGAGTATAACTACACATGCATTATATGCAAGAATTTGAGAAAATCACTTACAAAGGTCCACAACCACAATGGTTAGCCAAAACTGAAACAATGGACCACTAACCTATCCAAACCCCTATCCTAGCTCAATATCAACCCCCTTCCATGTCTGAACCAACCATTGACCAAATCTGCACCCTTTTGCACTGTTGACTTTCGTTGACCAAATGTCAAAATGAATGAGAACTTGAATGAGAGCTTGTACAAAGCTATGCTAAGCTTATTTAGGCTCAATAGAATCGAGGAACAAGTATAATGAAGCTTTTGAAGGAGCTTTTGACTTTGAAAATTTCAACAGTGGACTTAACAACATGAATACATAGTGAAACTTAAATTAGCACTTGAAAATGATTTATATTGATTTAATAACTTATAAAGAGTACATTACAACTGAAAATTACAGGTTTTATATTAAACTAAAGCTTTAAGTTGAAAAACGACATTAAGAGAAAATTAAAAACTAGAAGACTCCTCTTCTTGCTTCCAAATGCTCCTTTCTTTTATATCCAAACTCCTTGTATCTCTCCTCTGAATGTTTCCCAACAAATCTTAGCCATTGGATGGCTTTGGAATGATCTCAACCGTTTAAACATGATTTTGGCGCCAAATCTTCTTATAAGCCAGTGGGGGTTGATATGGTGGTTGAGGGAGCATTTAATGCTTCTTGGAGGCTTGCAGAGGAGGGGGGGACATGGTGAGGTGAGAAGGAGGTGGGTTGGGTGTTGTGGTCGGGCATGGTGGAGAGCGAGCGATGGGAGGAAATGGGAAAGGGTGATGGGTTTGACTGGTCTTTGACCGATATTATAAAGGGGGTTCAATTTGTATTATGATGGGGTCACAAGTAAAAGGCAGGGTCATATGGGTTTGATAGGGTCCAAATGGGGTATAAAAGGTTTTAAATCACAAGGACCTTTGTTGTCAAATCTGAAAATGCAAGGACCTATTCTGCCATTTCATCAAAGTTTATCCAAGGGCTGAAAATGACACTTTCAAAAAGTATAAGGACTAGACTTGCCAATTTCAAAATTCCAGGGGCCAATCTTGCCAAATTTCAAACTTGGAGGACCATTTTTGTAAATTTCTCAAACTTTGTATATTTTTCACCAAAGGACTTATTTTGACAACTTTTGATTTTAAAAGGACCTTTGGTGACTTTTGCTTTTGAAATTATGGCTCAGGGACTATTTTTGACAATTTATGAAACTTGGGGGACTAAACCGCCAATTTTGCAAACTTGATACATTTTCATCCGATTTTGATAATTTTGCATTTGAAACACATAAAACACTGATTTGTGATATTTTTATCATTTTGATGTGTTTCTGAGTGTTTTCAGATGATTTTGCAGTTTATTTTATACAAAAATGATGAGTATTTACACACTCATCAGCCCCTCAAGTTTAATAATTATGAAATACGTAAAATATGTCAATCTCGTTAATTATATATTGACAACAAAACTTATAAAATATTTATGCAAGAAAATAAATTCAACTCACACTTATGTTTACAAAATAAATGTAACACAATATAAAGTCACTTGGACCTAATAACATGTACAAGTTGCTAGAGATTTAAGTTAAGCAAATAAACAAAATAAATATGGTAAATTGAAGAGATTGAGTTGGTCATTATTTTCCCCATAATCATCCCAAAATAAACGCCTCCCTTATTATTCGGCCAATCAATGACCCATTACTCCCTCATTCACGCCAAATCACCTCAAATACATCTCCCTTATCTCTCATTTATAATTTCCCTAATCTCATTCAAAAAAAAATAACAAAATGTAAAACCCTAAACTAAAAGTGGCGGCCAAGCATTCTTCCTTCCCTATTTCATTCGATCACTAGGGCAAACAAAGCAAAGGAGATAGGTTCGAATGGTGATCTTGTCGTGGTGCTGTTGATCGTGGTACTGCTTGGTTCGAAGTTGTGGTTGTGTCTTGGTTCGAAAGGGAGACTTTGGTCGTGGTTGCTGCTCTTGGTTGTAAGTTTTCTGGTAGTGGGTGTTGGTTCCAAGGCTTGGCGTTGGTCGTGAATTGCTAGGTCGAAAGGTGGCTGTTGGTTGGTTGTGTCATGGTGTTGCTCACTTGGCCCTTGCTTCCTCCATTCGACCATACTAGGGTTGGTATTATCACCTCTTTTCAATGTTTTTCCTTGTTGTTTTCTTGGTTCTGTCGTGAGCCATATGAATGCATGCATGAATCTGATTTAATCACCACATAAAATAATGAGACTTGTCACATGAATCATAAGCATTTAATCACCTCAAACCTGTTTCAACCTCATACACATATCGACCCATTTATATACATATACTTATACTTATGTTTTGGATTTCATTCGTGTCACATGTAATAATACGTTAAAAGGGCTCATGAACTTATAAGATTTGATCACATAAAATATTGAATGGGGTGTCCAAGATGTCGATCATATAAACTTTGATGTAACGAATATTATTTCGACCCCATGAATACACGACTACTTAGATGTCTATTTAATTGGCAACGAGTTAAAACGGGGCGCATATATACGATTAGGCCTTGATTAAAATGTATCAACATATAGATCTGATTTGGACTCAACTTATCATGCATGTTATACTCTAATATAATCATCACATAAACTAATAAGTTGTCCCACGAAATCATGTTGTGAATCAACTAAATATTGAAAGTAATGATCATGTTAAATCGGCCCAAGTATGTTTTTTGTTTGAAATCTGCTCGACCCATAACCATTCAACCATGAACATGTTTCACCCATCTTTGTATCGAGTTAAATGAGACTAATACGTATGTGTACACCTTGGGGTATTTGTGTCGACAACTTATGATTTAGGGTTCTTAAAAAGAGTCTTAATGATAATAAAAGGTTTAAGGTTTATTTCATAAAGTATAAGCATGAGGGTTGGTTTTGTAAATAATGAAACTTGGAAGGGTGGCTCGATAAGGTGATAAGAGGATGGACTAAACTAGTAAAAAGATTAAACTTATGATAATTACATAATTGACCCCATACTTTGTAATATTTACACTTTAGACCCTAAACTATGGTAACTTGCCATAAATGACCCTTAAGCTATAATAAATAATCATTTTCATCACTTTAACTTAAATTGACATTAATTATATCATAAATGACTAAACCTACTAATTATGGAAAACTGCTATTTTGGAAAGTTACCTAAAATGGAAAGTTACTAAATATGGAAACCTGCTAAAAGTGGAAACCTGCTAAAAATGGAAAGCCGTCTAAAATGAGTAATCTAATTTTAATAAGCGTTATCTAATTCATATAGGTTCCGAGCAGCGGGATTGATTCATCTTGTGACCTTACTTTCCTATTTTGCTTGCTTCGAATAAGGTACAGATATTCTGACCTTTCTCATAAGGTTTCTCATGATCTCTATACATCTTTTGATCTCTTGCCATTTTGATATTGAACCTTTGCTATTGAACCTTTGCTATTGACCATTTGCTATTGAACCTTTTGCTATTGACCCTTTGCTATTGAACCTTTTGCTATTGACCCTTTGCTATTGACCCTTTGCTATTGAACCTTTGATATTGAACCTTTGATATTGAACCTTGATATTGAACTATTGCTATGAACCTCTGAATTGGGAACCATTGATATTGAACCTTTGATTATGAAGACTTATATATTGCTACACTTTGGATCTTCTGTTTTGACCTGTCAGTTTGATACCCGAGCCATTAACTAGGCATGGGGGTTCCATGTCCGTGTCATTGATACAATAATGGCATGACTCTAGTGTGGTTGAGTGATGTTCCACACCATCCTTTTCTGTTATATGATTATGAGCTCAGGATATATACTGTATGGCCACTTTTGTTCTGCAGGGGTGTATGGATGCATCCTAGATTTGTTATGTATCTGATATGTTATGATATATTGTTTTGGTGATGTGATTGTGTGTGCTATACACGTCCTTCACATTTTGGGAGCTAGCTACTCCATTGGTTACTTGAGGTCTCCCCTCCTATTATTTTGGTATTCCGAGGTCACCCCTCCGAGTACAATGGTTACTATTGGTTACTATTGGCGATTATTACCACTATTGATATTGGTTTGTTTTGTTGGCTCGTGGTAGATTTCTGACAACTTTTACACTTTTGATATACCTATATTGTACCTTCTGTATTCCCTAACGCACCATATTCTGTATTAATTATCCATTGCTCAATACCCTTATGTGACTCACTCTACTACCATGCTATATTCCATTTCATTATCTATCATACTCTTATTTCGTTTTGTTTGACTATCAAGCTCATACTTCAGACTATCCTTCCATTCACGTACCGAGTTATTATATGATTATTGGATTCATGTGTTGATTATGCTACTACATGATTTATGTGACTACCGTTTACCCTGCTACTATATGAATAATATGTGATTATCTGATTCACCTGTTGCCATGCTAATATTTAGCCATCCTTTTATCGTGTTGTTATGTGACCCTTTAATTTTTATGGTGACCATGCTAGTGCTTAATCAATTGATTTATCTGTTTATCATGTATACATTCATTCAGCTATGACTATCCGTTAGTATTCTTAATTGCTAATTACTGACCTGCCATGTTTACACTTCTGTTTATGCTACTGTTTGATGACGTAAATGGTTCACTTGTGTTGTCTGTCTAGATGACTTGTTTAGTTGCCTTATTATACTGGACTTAATTTGAAGAGCTATTGTTGTGATATTTTATTTCATTTTGGTCATATTGGATTTTTCATTTTCTTTGTAAGTCATTTGTTTATTGACTTGGTATTTTATTTTATAAGGCTTCCGCTTGTAAAAATTTTATTAGTACGTTCTGATATGACACCATGATGTGATACTTCTACCCTTGTCGGGTTGGGGTGTTACAAAAACACTGAAGTAAAGGCGGGATAAGCTTGAAACGATTAAGGGGGAGTCCTTATCAAGAAAAGGTTAAACTTTCCCTGAAAGGTTAAAGAACAAGAGCAATGTCATCACTGCTATTTAGAAAGCACTGTTGTCCTATATCCAAAGTAGTCATTGTAACAGAGACAAAATACGCATGTATTTTGTCTAAACTAGCTTAGGTCATCTTTGTCTTTTTCAATAACGATTTTAAATTTCTCTCCCCCAAATACAACTAAGTCCCTAAGAATAGCTCAATTGGTTAACATAGTTATACTTAAGAGCATCTACAATGCATCAAGTCTTTAAAGATGATGCATGGTTCGGGGTCGAAAGACTTCCTTTTCCGCGAGCAAGCTTTACAACCCACTAGGCAGTGTACTTAATCGTTGCAGTGTAGTATGGGTAAGCACAGGGGGTTGATCGTTCTCTAGGGGAATAGAGATGCTAGGTAGAGATATATGACGAGAATGTAAAGTTGAGGGAGATTCTTTTTAGTCTTTTTATGTTTTTTAGAAAGCAAGTAAATATCTCGGGGTATAGGAGTGGGGGGTACTTCGACCAATTTTAACTACTAATTAATTAAACTAATAACTAATGAAAATGAGAAGATAGGCTATGTATTATAAAGTGTGCTCTTATGATGATTAAAAGTGTGTTTACTTAGATGTTCTTACTCCCTAGTTATCTCTTATTAGTCGGTTGAATTGTCACATCCTCATCTTAATTGGTATGTTATATTCTGTGTGGTCATAGGGGGTGCCTAATTCCCTAGTTCTATCAATTGTAACTCTCCTCTAGACTATCCGAGATCGCTAAGTTCCGTACTATCTCCCCCGAATACTCTATTATCCTAAAGCTACAACTCACGCAATAAACACAACGATGGCTCAAGTGCACTCTCAAGCTTTATGCTATTTAGGACTTTCAAGCTCGCAACAATTAAAGAAGAAGCCAGTTTTCCTTACTCTAACGTCTACCAATTAAGACAAGAGACAACCTAACAATAATTAATAACTAGCTTTCATAGATCTAAGCAAACACAATAGTAATTTAGCTACTCATGATAGATAAGCATGCATACACACAAACAATTAAAACATGGGGTAGACATGATGATAATATGGATGAACAAACTTATCTTATGATGTAAAGAAGGTTTTGGAACCCTAAAATACTGTTCAAGTCGGACTACACATGAACTAGGGTTTGCTCTCCAAAATTCTACCTCTCTAAATGCAGAAAAATCGAATTATATATATAGATTTACAAGTGCGACAGCGTCACCTTTTGCTGGTGACGCCGTCTGGTCACCGTCTTTAGGGTTTCGTTTAGGCCAAGTCATCGTTGGGACAGCGTCAGTTGAGGAGTGTGACATCATCTGTCTTCATGAAGGACGTCGTCTTGAGAGGGTTCTTAGGCGTATGGTGTAGAAACTAAAGGAGACGCCTTTCAGAGAATAGGCGTGACGTCGTCATGCTTTAGAACCACTTTTTTACCTGAGTCATCGCATGCAATCTAATTAGAAAACTTCCTTAGGGACGGCGTCGCCCTTTGGGTTGGGACGCCGTCAGGCTTGCATAACAACCTTAGATCTTGACTTTGCCTTTTTCTTTATGTTTTCGCTCCTTTTCGTCCAAATATGCTTCATTCCAGCATTTTGCTTCCAAAAGACCTAAAATGTGAAAATGAACGATTTTAAGTAGTAACGGATATAAAATGTGTTGATTTAGGGCTTAAATGACCCCCTAAAGACATATGTTTTAAATCCTTATCAAATATCCCTACACTTGGAATTTGCTTGTTCTCAAGCAAATGTGCTTTTGGCCAATCAATTTATAACTTAGGGGGCATGTATCATTGGTTTAAAATAGTTTACAAATAATACAAGTGCCACAATAGTCATAACAAGCACGAAAGTTATACACTAGCACATGGCATAGTACATAGATTACCATAGGCTTGAGAATAGATCAAACATCCTCCACTTTGGCGTAAGCACCTAGGAATAACTATCTAAGAGGTCTTTACAAAGGGTTATAATGTTAGGCCTAGGGTAAGGAAGTAAAGGGTTTTGTTGGATAAGGAATATTTAGTGGTGGCAAGTCAAAAATCTTATGTTACAAGAATGTAAAATGTGGCGTTGCTAAGCCAAGACTCGACTCTTTAACACTAAATAACTTGAAACAAAACATAAATATAAACTTAAAAACATAAAACACAAAGATAGATGTAGAATGGTAGCCCGTATGTTTTTCTCATATATTTTTTTTCATTTTTTCTTCATACTTCTTTACTCTACCATCCTCTATGATAACGTCAAAATAAAAGGATTTATAGGACCATCCCTACACTTGAGTTTTATTTCACTAACACTAATTGACCCGATTTGAAAAAATCAAAACACTTGGAGTACTTAATTACGTAGACAAAGCAAATTTGAATTTATCGTTCTTTCCCGTTACTCCATAAAATATTACTTTAACCCAATCGTCCCAATCGTCCCAAAACTGTATACAAATGATATGGCTCGACTTAGAAACCATGCAAGTATCTAGATAATTGAACTAAGGGTTTTCATAATAATTACAATAATGCACTAAAGATGAGTGCATACAAGGTGGGTTGAGGCGATTTAGGTGTAACATTTGGGGGTGAATTGTAAACAATGCTCTTCATTGATATTTCAGAAACTAGAACATCACGAGAACCGTGAAAAGGATAGGCTCTGAGGGGTTAACAAGGGGTATCGTGTACTAAAGATGAGTACATCGCAAGGGTGTGGGGAAAATTACTCAACCGGTGTGGATGACGTAATTAAATTACAGGTTTAAAACAAGGGTTATCCTAATTCCTCTTATCATTTAGTAAATCCTAACTACACGAATGTAATCTCACTAGCGATCTCGGAATGCATCACAAAATAAGTTCTATAATCTATTATATTACCTGTACACTCACTAAGCATTAAAGATGAATGTTTTTATTCCTAAAGATCTAGGGGTGAACCTCACATTTTTTTGGTGGAATTTGAGTGGTATACGGTTTTTGTGCTAGTCATATAATCCCTATCCATGAGACGCTTTATTAAGACTAAAGTTTTACTTGTAAATGCCATAAAAAATTTAAATTTGGTTCTAAAATTATCCTAACAAATATTTCTCATAGTTTATTACACAATTTACTAAGGACAATACAAAAATCAAATTAGTGAATAGTTTCTAAGTTCTTATTTTATTCTCCTTCCATACACTTAAACTTACCTTTGTTTGGAAATATTATGATTGATTCATTATGCTTTGTGTATCATTTGACTTACTTCATTGCCTGAGCTATTTTGAACTAGTCATAGAGGTACCTTGACCATGTCATTGAGGCACCAATGGCATGACACTTTCTGTGGAGGTGTGATTGATCCATGGCGTTCCCTTTTGTGCTAGCATTTTGATTTATCATTATTATTTCCATACGTATATATACTCGTCATTGTAGTTGTATATATGGGTATGACATTATTTTGCAAGGAGAGTATGAATGCATCCTAGGTACTTTGTTCAGTTTGGATTAGTGATTGGTTTGTGTGTGCCATACACCCCATTTCAATTTTGGTACATTGTTAGCTAGCTACTCCTTTTACAATTTGCTATGACATGATTATGATATGTGATGGGATTTTGGGTTTAGGGCATGTATCATGCCTTAGACATATGTTTGAGCTTGTTGGCATTTCCGTGTGATTTTATGATTCCCTTATCCTTCTTGTGACTCATTATTCCTTTGACTCTTGTAACTTATGATATTTTGCTTAGCAGATTTCTAGGCTTTATTTCATTTATGTATTCATGATTAGTTATTCGTTGTTATATCTGTTCACTGGGCTTTTTAATCTTAAACGCATTTTCTTTTCTTTGCGGCAAGTAATAAGAGGGATGTTGGGCTTGAGAGATGAGAATAGGAGCTTCTAGTGGACCAACCCTATCATAATTTCCTTTGTCTTTTGGATTTAGTTTAAAACTGTTGTCTTTGTTTACATGACTTAGTATTTATTTAATAGAGACTTCCGCTTGCATTTATATGTTCTGATTGATACCATATTTATCACATTTGGCCTATTCTCGGATGTGGGTGTTATAGAATACATTGCTTACTTTTACATATGGACACAAGAACATAAAACATTTACAAATTGCCTAACTTACCACATTTTCCATTAAATTACCCACAACCATGAATCGTTAATTACTTTGTAAGCGCGAATGTTGTGAATAGATCTATTGGGGTAAAGTTTCGTTGGGGTTGGTCGCTCCAACTGGTCAAACGGACACATTTCATTTGATGTCGTACAGGTGTTTGGCAAAGCACCTGTTTGGGGTGAATACATGAACTAACTGTTAATGCTTCGGTGTCATGAGCTTAGTGCAACATAATACTTTTCATGAACATATTTGGAATTCAATTGTTATAGAAATCTTGTGGTCCACACTGCTTTTACATACTTAAACCTATGAACTCACTAGCTTTATTGATAAGGATTTAAAACGTACACTTTTAAGGGGTCATTTAAGCCCTTAATAGACCACTTTTATATCCGTTACTGCTTAATTTCGTTCCATTTCACTTTTTAGTTCTCTTGGAAGCAGAATGCTAGAATGATGCATATTTGGATGAAAAGGAGTTAATACATGAGGAAAATGGCAAAGTCAAGATCGAAGCCACTCAAGCTGCTCAAACTGAACCTGACGGTGTCCCAATCAAAGGGTGACGCCGTCCCTCTATACAGATTTGATAAATACATGCGCCAGACGGCTCAGTGGAATTTTTGCTCATAACACCGACGCGCCAGTTTTGAAGAAAAGGCCACTCGGACTTTTCATCTCGCACGGCCCGGATCCGTAACCAAAACGATGTCCCATCTGCAGCCCGACGGCGTCACAACTCCAAGGTGACATTGTCCCATCGATAACTTGGCCAAGATGAAAACCCTAATGACGGCAATCTGACGGCGTCCACCTATAAGGCGACGCCCTCGCAAATGTAAATCTATATATATAATTCGGTTTTTCTGTATTTTGAGAGGTAGACTTTTGGAGTAAAAACCCTAAACGTTTGTAGTCTGACTTGGCGAGTATTTTAGGGAGGGAGAATAAAACGGGAACTTAGAAACTATGCTTATCCTTGATTATTTGTCTTGTCCTTGGTCATTTATGTAATAAACTATGAGAAATATTTGTTAGGGAAATTTTAGCACCAAATTTAAATGTTTTTATGACATGTACGAGCTAAAACTTTAGTCTTAATAAAGCGTCTCATGGATAGGAGTTATATGACTAGCACAAAAACCGTTTACCACTCAAATTCCACCCCAAAAATGTGAGGTTTGCCCCTAGATCTTTAGGAATATAGCATTTACCTTTAATGCTTATAGAGTGTACCGGTAGTATAATAGATTCTAGAACTTGTTTTGTGATGCATTCCGAGATCGCTAGTGAGACTACACTTGTGTAGTTAGGAATAACTAAATGATAAGAGGCATTAGGATAACCCTTGTTTGAAACATGTATTATAATTACTTCTTCCACATCGGTCGAGTAATTACCCTACACCCTTGCGATGTACTCATCTTTAGTACACGATACCCCTAGTTGACTCCTCAGAGCCTATCCTTTTCTCGGTTCTCGTGATTTTTCGATTTTACGGAATATCAATGAAGAGCATTGTTTACAATCCACCCCAAAATGTACACCCAAATTGCCTTAGCCTACCTTGTATGCACTCACCTTTAGTGCATTATTGTTATCATTACTAAACCCTTAGTTCATTTATCTAGTTACTTGCATGGTTGCTAAGTCGAGTTATATCTTTTCTACACAGTTTTGAGATGATTGGGACTCATGGGCAAAAGTAATATTTTATGGAGTAACGGGAAGGAACGTTAAATTCAAATTCCCTTTGTCTACGTAATTAAATACTCCAAGTGTTTTGATCTTTTCAAATCGGGTCAAATTAGTGTTAGAGTAATAAAAAAAACTCAAGTGTAGGGATGCTCCTATAAATCCCTTATATTTTGATATTATCGTAGAGGATGGTAGAGCAAAAATGTATGCACACAAAAAAAAAGTGTGAAAAAAGAAAGAAGAGAAAAACATACGGGCTACCATCATACATCTATCTTTATGTTTATGTTTTCCATTTATGTATATTTGTTTCAAGTTATCTAGAGTTTAGTGAGTCGAGTCTTGGCTTAGCAACGCCACGCTTTTCATGCTTGTAACATAAGATTTTTGATTTGCCACCACTAAATCGCCTATCCAACAAAACCCTTTGTTTCCCTACCATAAGCCTAACGTTACAACCCTTGAAAAGACCTCTTAGATAGTTGTTCCTAGGTGCTTACGCCAAAGCGGTAGAGGTTTGATCTAGTCTCAAGCCTATGATAATCTATGTACTATGCCAGGTAATGAGTGTTTATCTTCAATTTCCATTTACTATATTTCATATAAACCCGAGAGATGAAAGAATCCAAAAACCCCTTGTGAGGTGCTAGTGTATAATTTTTGTGCTTGTTATGACTATTGCGGTGCTTTTACTTGTTATGAATTATTCTAAACCTATGCTTCATGCCTTCTAACTTATAAATTGATTGGCCAAAAGCACATTTGCTTGAGGACAAGCAAATACCAAGTGTAGGGATATTTGATAATGATTTAAAACGTACACTTTTAACAGGTCATTTAAGCCCTTAATCAACCACTTTTATATCTGTTACGGCGTTACTGCTTAATTTCGTTCCTTTTCACCTTTTTAGGTCTCTTGGAAGCAAAATGCTGGAATGATGCATATTTGGACAAAAAGGAGTGAATACATGAGGAAAATGGCAAAGTCAAGATCGAAGCCACTCAAGCTGCTCAAACTGAACCTGACGGCGTCCGAATTAAAGGGAGACGCCTTCCCTCTATATAGATTTGATAAATACATGCACCAGATGGCTCAGTGGAATTTTTGTTCATAACATCTGACGGTGTCAGACTTTGAAGAAGAAGGGCGTCACTTAGACTTTTCATCCCAAACGGCCCAGATCCAGAACCAAGACAACGTCCCATCTGAAGCCCGACGACATCACAACTCCAAGGTGACGCCGTCCCATCGATAACTTGGCCAAGACGAAAACCCTAATGACGGCGATCTGACGGCGTCCCACCTATAAGGCAACGTCGTCGCAAGTGTAAATCTATATATAGAATTCGATTTTTCTGTATTTTGAGAGGTATACTTTTGGAGTAAAAACCCTAAACGTTTGTAGTCCGACTTGGACAGTATTTTAGGGTCCCAAACCCTATTTTACACATCAATATAAGTGTTTTAATCCAATAGTATCATTATGTCTTCCATTGATTGTGTGTATGCTTGCTTGTTAAACATGTCTAGCTAAATTTCTTGTGTGTTTGCTTAGATCTATGAAACCTAGTTATTAATTATTGTTAGGTTGTCTCTTATCTTAATTGTAATTGGCTTAGGAGTGCAACTAGGCTATCGTTGTGTTTAATTGCTTGAGTAATCTTTGTGAAATTAGTTTATGAATCACCTAGCTGATTTCGTAGTCTAAACATCCAAAGATAACCTTAAAGTTAGTTTATGAATGACTTAGTGGATTTCATATGCAATAACCTGAAGGTAATCTCAAAGAGTTAGGGCATAGGCACACCCTACGACCTTAGAAAACACAACGCGTAAAGAATAAAGACGTGACAATTCAACCAACAATAAAAGATAACTAGGGAGTAATAGTATCTAGGTAAACACATTTTTTTAATCATCATACGAGCACACAATCAAATAGACATAGCTACCCGTAGTAATAGATAATTAGAATAGTAGAAGTAATCGGTTGAAGTACCACTCCCAAACCAATTGCCCAGAGATTTTACCCATAGCTTTCTAAAAAACCAATAAAAGATTAAAAAAAAAAAAAGAATCATCCTCAACCCCACCTTAGCATAATACACTTCTTGCTAGCATTCCTATTCCCCTAGAGAACAATATCAATACTCGAGGCTTACTTAATACTACACTACAACGATTAGGTTCACTGCCTAGGGTGTTGAAAAACTTGCTCGACGAAAAGGAAGTTCCTTTGACCCCGAACGCGCCTCGTACGCGCATCATTTATGCTGACCGTTTTAGCATATATTCTCAAGTGCATAACTTTTAGAGTAGTCTTGAATCAAGGTAGGGCATGACATGGTCGTAGACAAACTCTGAAGTGTAATTTTACACAGCTATGACCAATTTTGACTTTTGGGACGACTATATATTATGGGCCACATTTTTCCTCACTTAAGCAATGATGTAACTTTATTTATTTGAAATAATATGTGGAAAACTAGAAGGGGGGTTGAATAGTTTTACCGATTAAAACTTGGTTTTAAACTAAGATATGTATTTTAGCCAATATTTACTTTTAGCATGCATTGTCGGTTTCTAACGTGTCTCAAGACCAAAAAAAAAATACGAAAGATATAAAAAGAAATGAAAAACACATTATGAAAAATAAACTAGATAAACTAGAACATTAGTAATATTCCATTTCAATGCTAAGAACGATACAAAGGATTGGGTATATAACACCAATGTAAATTAACAACACAAAGTATATGTCTCCATAAGAAACTTAATCATGGGGAACACAAGAGCGATGAGTGTCAAGACGATGAGTACGAAGGCGATGTAAACCATGATGATGAAGATCTTTCTTGGTTTCGGTTTTGAGATGAGATGAGAAGGAGGATGAAGTTTTGAATGAGAAGTAATTTTTGAAAGTGGAAGATTTGAAAAATGAGGGTTTGGTGGAGTGGACATCGGAGGAGATATTTATGGGGAAGGAGAAATTTTTGAGATTTGTGTTTTGTTTTATTATTAGAAAGATATGATTTTTGGATTAAGTTAAATAAGACACGAATTTTATAAACCAAGACTTTAGATGAAAGAGTAACACGTATGCAAGAAAAGTTTCCTAACGAAGATACGTGTAATATATGAGTATGTGAAAAGATAGTCATATAAATTCCTATGTAAGCATACTTATTATTTAAGCTAATGTTATTTAGAGATAAGTAGGAAATCATACCTCTAATGCACTTAGGAGTGTCTTTACTAATGACAAAACAAATGTCAGTAGACAACTCCGGTTCTTTCGTGTTTAAGATACGTTATTAGGGAAGGTATTATTGTTATCAATAAATTCCTATGGCTTGATAATTATGAGCTTTAACTAAGCAAAATTACAAGGAATGTTAGTGCAATTTAGTAAGAAAAAAAATGTTGTCATATAATCAACATCTTACAAAAGTGTTTTAAAAACATGGTGTTTGTTTTTGTAAAAGACCTTCTTTGTAGTTTTCAATTAAACATGGATCATATCAAGTTTTTAAAGTACAACATACTCTAAGAAACTTGGTAATGAAGCTCTGATGCCAATTGTGGAAAACTAGAAGGGGGTTGAATATTTTACCGATTAAAACTTGGTTTTAAACTATTTAGATCGACTTATGTCAATCTATTTAAACATGTGTGTTGGATGTTAATAGACAAGCATATATAAATATGTAATAATGAAAGGATAAGGAGTAAGAAGCACAAAACCACAACGCGAGTATTTATAGTGGTTCGGCTACAAGGACACCTTCCTTGTAAAACCCTAAAAATCTAACGAGTGTGAAAAGACTATTTAACCCTCAAGTTTAATATTTATAAAATACGTAAATTACGCCAAGCTCATTACATGCATTTAAAATCTAACTTGTAAATGATCAAATGGTACGAGATAATTAAAATCAACTACACTTATGTTAGATTGATACATGGGTCGAATTATGTACCCAAAATTATAAGAAAATACACTTAAATGTAGGCCCATTATATTTTGAAATTAGAAAGTTACATTTTCTGTTTTGACTTCCCATTATATTCGGCTGAAATCACCTCCCCATTTACTCCCCAATTACGCCCATTAAATCCCCCATTTACTCCTATATAATTCTCATTATAAAATACCTTTTCACATTAAGATTTAAACGCATACAAAAACCTAATATACAAAGTGACGGCTCACCTTTCTTTCTCTCCATTCCATTCGAATTCAATGACCTTACCAGGTGTTTGTGACGTGATCAAAGGAGGCCAACAGGAGGATCGTTCGTGGTTTGGAAAACTCGTGATTCGTGGGGTGTCTTGTGTTTGAAGGTTTCGAAGGCTGTTTCCGGTGGTGTTTTATTCGAACCATTCTCAATCCTTTTGCCCATGTCTCGTTCTTGTAATCACGCTTCGAGGGTAATATTTTCGACCACATGTAAATCCTCTCTTTGATTATCCATTCGATTATATTCATGAATTTTTGAGGATTCGAATAACATGCATGATAAAAACCGAATATAGATACGTCACATGAAATCGTGTTAGTTAACCCATGTTTCATTCTGTTTTGAATCCATATATTTCGAACCAAGTATAACTCTGTTTTGACCTAAGAATTTGATTTGATCTAACTTGACATGCATGTTTACCTCTAATACAAACACACATAAATAATAAGTATCATGGTCTAATAAAATCACACCAAAGCCATGTGTATATATATCGAATTGTATGCATGTAAATTGACCCATGTTTAAATTTGTTGGGAACCTATTTCGATATGCATGTACGTACAAGACCACATACGTGATTAGCTACTGTTTCTTTACATTCTGTCGTGGGTAACTAAGTGGAATGCATGCAAATTGACCAAGGCTTCACATAATAAAATTAATTAACTTAGTCACATAAAGTCAGACTACGAAACACATAAACATCAAGTAGGACATGCATGCAATTCGACCCACGTTTTATTTCCATCTTCTGAATATGTTTCGACCCCACCCTTTGCATGTCATTCATGTTATGTATTATTGTATGAAGTTAAATATAAATAATCACATAAAGTCATATGCTTGCAATATTTACATACTTGACCTTATAGTTTGTAATATTTACATTTTAGACCCTAAACTATTGCAATTTGTCATAAATGACCCTTAAACTATAATGATAATCATTTTCACCACTTTAACTTAAATTGACATTAATTACATTATAAATGACTAAACCTGCTAAATATGGAAACCTGCTATTTTTGGAAAGTTACTTAATATGGAAACATGCTAAAATAGAAACTCGCCTAAATTTGGAAAGTTACTAAAAATGGAAAGAAACTTTAATTATGAAATGTGAATAACGATGAACCCTAAAACTATGAAATATGAAATAATGTTCTAAATATTAAGCGACCATTATTCGTGTAGATTCGCGGAGGAAGGGGTAGCTTTTGTTTTCTTGTGTATTTCGGGCGATTTGCTTTGCGGTTTGAGGTACAGGTATTCTGACCTTACCTCTTAAGGTTTCTCATGATTCGTATACATCTTCCGATATTAGCTTTGAACTGTTATGCTTTTACTCTGAGCCTTCTCATTAGGGCTTCCCTATGACTTTGCTATGCACCCTCTGTTTGAATCTCTTATATGAACTGTATGGTTATGAACCTTTGATTATGAATCTTTGATATGAACTTCTGATTATGGACTTATGATATGGGACTTTGATATGAACCTTTGATATGAACCCGTATGATATGATTATGCTTTAACCCTTCAGTTTGATATCCGAGCCAAATATGTGTTCCTAGTCATGGAGGTACCATGACCATGTCATTGATGCACCAATGGCATGACTCCAGTGTGTACGAGTGATGTTACACACCGTCCCCATTATGTTATATGATTATGAGCTCAGATATATGTTTGGCCACTATGTTTCCGGTGGGCGTATGGATGCATCCTAGATATGTTATGTTATGATACGATATGATATGATTTATATGGTGAATGATGTCGTGTGCAATACGCGTCTTCACATTCCGGGAGCTAGCTACTCCATTGGTTACTGAGGTCTCCCCTCCCATTATATATGGTATTTCGAGGTCACCCCTCCGAATATAATGGTTACTTATGATATGATATGATATGATATGTTCTGGGCTCGTGGTAGATTTCTGACAACCTTTACACTTTTTGATATACCTATATTGTACCTTCTGTATTCCCCAACGCACCATATTCTGTGTTAATTGTTCATTACTCAGTACCCTTATATGACTCACTCTACTACCAAGATATATATATTCCATTGATCTGATCTATCACACTCTCATTCCGTTACTTCGGACTATCGTTCCATTCACGCATCGGGTTATTATATGTTTATTTGATTTGATTATGCTATTCATGTTTTATGTGACTCACCGATTACCCCCGCAACGATATGATTAATATACTGTTACCCGATTTACTGTTGTCATCGATGATATGTGATCTCACTGTTATGTGACCCTCTGATTTGTGTGGTGACCATGCTAAGGTGTAATCGATAGTTTTGTTTGTTTATTATGTGTACTTCGTTCAGTTAATCTCGTGGTCTATGACTATCCGTTGTATCCTCATCTGCTTATTATTGACCTGGCATGTTTACATTTCTGTCTATGCTACGGATTGATTTGGGTAAATGGGTCAACTTATGACGTCTGACTTGTTAACTTGTTTAATTGTCCTGCTATGTCACTAGTTCATTTAATTATAGTGCTCATACTGTATTCCTACTTGTTACGTATGACTGCCATGTTTTGACTGCCATTCGTACTTCCGCTGTTATGATACTGGTTATGTTTTCAACTAATGGTTTTTGACCTGTTTGATCGCCATGCTCATTTACATAAATTGCTTCCGCTTGCCTTTAGATTTCTATTTGGTGGTATGGCTTCGATTTCTGATTTGATTGCATGCCATATATGTGTTGTGTGGATACTGACGTCGCTATGTTTGTATATGTTTCAAGCTTGTATGTCCGGTTTGTATGTGCTTGTTTATATGTCATCGATGCTTTGCTTTGCTTCATTCTCCTTGTTATTTGTTCGTTTGGATATCTCAGTATATTTGTGTTCGCGGGATCCTCATTGACTCATTGCTCTTATTTCACGCAACTTTGTTATCCGTTTCCTTTGTTTCATTTTGCATTTGATTTTATTTAGCTTTCGTTTTGTTATATCATGCTCCTTTGGGCTTTTTAAGCTCGGTAGCATTTCTTTTCATGCGGCAGGTTTTAGGTTTGAAGATGGGCTTTGATGGGCTGAGAGTTGGACTATCTAAGTGGACCAACCCTAGTTACCTTATTATTTGGACTTACTTTGAAGAGTTTTTGTTTTGATATTTCATTTCATTTTGGATATTGCATTTTCTTCGTCAGTCAATTGTTTATATGATTTGATACTTCATTTTTAAGGTTTCTGTTTGTAAATATTTTATTTGTATGTTCTGATATGACACCAGAATGTGACACTTCTACCCTTGTCGGGTTGGGGTGTTACAATTATGGTATCAGAGAAAAGGTTTCGTCTTGTTGACCTTAGGATTGACTTGTGAGGACTTGGGTAGACACTAGGCTTCCATCTGTTCTGATCTCTTTCGATTCCTTTTGATTGTCGTTCAGATTTGGCTCCAATATTCTTTTGTCTTCGCCAATTTGACCATCTCCTTTTCGCATTTGATTTTATTTGTTTACCTTCGCGCATTCTTTTGTTGATCGTTTCGATGAAGACTACTCGTGGAACTGAAGATGATGGTGCCGACCCTGCACTGCTGCAACAATTTCTGGAGAGGTTCGTGAAGCAGAAGCCTCACCCGATCGTGAGGCTGCCGGAGACATCAAGATGCTGCTGGAGGGAGCTGGACGGATCAACCAAAGGCGCAAAGACGGAGACAAGATTCAACTGGTGGTTGAGGAGATTCATCTACTTCACATGATTAGGCGCGACTTATGTTACTCCGATTCGTTTGTCATGCGTTTTGAGGCGGGTTGATATTTTTTTTAAGTGATTTTGATCGGTATTGCTTTTCCTTGATTCGTTCAGAACTCGGTTTGAATCGTGAAGTTTTATTATTTAGCATTTTGGTGATATCTCAGCTTTATTTTGGATAGTCAGTAATGAGTCATGAGGAGCCGTTTTGTGCAAGTTGATGGCCTTCTTTCATTATGATATGGTAAGTTGCTTGATGTAGTTTATGTTGTGTGTATATGAATCAGTGCGCTTTGGTATGTTACTTGATATCCGTATGTGATATGTTTTGTTGTGATATTGGTTATGTGGTTTGTCATGAACCGAGACAAAATATGATGACAATAAGAACTTGTTATGTGATGCAAGTATTATGACGCCTGATCAACGTGATAATACCGAGATCATATAATCTGAACTTATTGAAATCGTACGACGTCTTGGGAAATTCCTGGGGTAGGTACGTGAATGGACTTGGGCTTATATCCGTTATCCTTTGATCCTCATATTCGTTTAAATTCTGTACCTCTTTATGAGATTCTCACCGACATCCGTTACGTATAAGATTTGTACGCTTTGGAACCGATATCGTTATGATCTGTATGAGACTCTAGATTACTACGTCTGCCTTAAACTCGTTCGTCTCTGTATACCCCTGCGACTTCAATTTTCGAGGACGAAAAATTTTCTTTTAGAGGGGAAGAGTTGTAAAACCCTAGAAATCTAACGAGTGTGAAAAGACTATTTTACCCTCAAGTTTAATACTTATAAAATACGTAAATTACGCCAAGCTCATTACATGCATTTAAAATCTAACTTGTAAATGATCAAATGGTACGAGATAATTAAAATCGACTACACTTATGTTAGATTGATACATGGGTCGAATTATGTACCCAAAATTATAAGAAAATACACTTAAATGTAGGCCCATATATTTTGAAATTAGAAAGTTACATTTTCTGTTTTGACTTCCCATTATATTCGGCTGAAATCACCTCCCCATTTACTCCCCAATTACGCCCATTAAATCCCCCATTTACTCCTATATAATTCTCATTATAAACTACCTTTTCACATTAAGATTTAAACTAAACCTAATATACAAAGTGACGGCTCACCTTTCTTTCTCTCCATTCCATTCGAATTCAAGGACCTTACCAGGTGTTTGTGACGTGATCAAAGGAGGCCAACAGGAGGATCGTTCGTGGTTTGGAAAGCTCGTGATTCGTGGGTAACTCGTGACCGTGGTGGTGGCTGGAACCCATACGTGGGGTGTCTTGTGTTTGAAGGTTTCGAAGGCTGTTTCCGGTGGTGTTTTATTCGAACCATTCTCAATCCTTTTGCCCATGTCTCGTTCTTGTAATCACGCTTCGAGGGTAATATTTTCGACCACATGTAAATCCTCTCTTTGATTATCCATTCGATTATATTCATGAATTTTTGAGGATTCGAATAACATGCATGATAAAAACCGAATATAGATACGTCACATGAAATCGTGTTAGTTAACCCATTTTTCATTCTGTTTTGAATCCATATATTTCGAACCAAGTATAACTCTGTTTTGACCTAAGAATTTGATTTGATCTAACTTGACATGCATGTTTACCTCTAATACAAACACACATAAATAATAAGTATCACGGTCTAATAAAATCACACCAAAGCCATGTGTATATATATCGAATAGTATGCATGTAAATTGACCCATGTTTAAATCTGTTGGGAACCTATTTCGATATGCATGTACGTACAAGACCACATACGTGATTAGCTACTGTTTCTTTACATTCTGTCGTGGGTAACTAAGTGGAATGCATGCAAATTGACCAAGGCTTCACATAATAAAATTAATTAACTTAGTCACATAAAGTCAGACTACGAAACACATAAACATCAAGTAGGACATGCATGCAATTCGACCCACGTTTTATTTCCATCTTCTGAATATGTTTCGACCCCACCCTTTGCATGTCATTCATGTTATGTATTATTGTATGAAGTTAAATATAAATAATCACATAAAGTCATATGCTTGCAATATTTACATACTTGACCTTATAGTTTGTAATATTTACATTTTAGACCCTAAACTATTGCAATTTGTCATAAATGACCCTTAAACTATAATGATAATCATTTTCACCACTTTAACTTAAATTGACATTAATTACATTATAAATGACTAAACCTGCTAAATATGAAAACCTGCTATTTTTGAAAAGTTACTTAATATGGAAACATGCTAAAATAGAAACTCGCCTAAATTTGGAAAGTTACTAAAAATGGAAAGAAACTTTAATTATGAAATGTGAATAATGATGAACCCTAAAACTATGAAATATGAAATAACGTTCTAAATATTAAGCGACCATTATTCGTGTAGATTCGCGGAGGAAGGGGTAGCTTTTGTTTTCTTGTGTATTTCGGGCGATTTGCTTTGCGGTTTGAGGTACAGATATTCTGACCTTACCTCTTAAGGTTTCTCATGATTCGTATACATCTTCCGATATTAGCTTTGAACTGTTGTGCTTTTACTCTGAGCGTTCTCATTAGGGCTTCCCTATGACTTTGCTATGCACCCTCTGTTTGAATCTCTGATATGAACTGTATGGTTATGAACCTTTGATTATGAATCTTTGATTATGAATCTTTGATATGAACTTCTGATTATGGACTTATGATATGGGACTTTGATATGAACCTTTGACTTCTGAACCTTTGATATGAACCCGTATGATATGATTATGCTTTAACCCTTCAGTTTGATACCCGAGCCAAATATGTGTTCCTAGTCATGGAGGTACCATGACCATGTAATTGATGCACCAATGGCATGACTCCAGTGTGTACGAGTGATGTTACATACCGTCCCCCTTATGTTATATGATTATGAGCTCAAATATATGTTTGGCCACTATGTTTCCAGGGGGCATATGTATGCATCCTATATATGTTATGTTATGATACGATATGATATGATTTATATGGTGAATGATGTCGTGTGCAATACGCGTCTTCACATTCCGGGAGCTAGCTACTCCATTGGTTACTGAGGTCTCCCCTCCCATTATATATGGTATTCCGAGGTCACCCCTCCGAATACAATGGTTACTTATGATATGATATGATATGATATGTTCTGGGCTCGTGGTAGATTTCTGACAACCTTTACACTTTTGATATACCTATATTGTACCTTCAGTATTCCCCAACGCACCATATTCGTGTTAATTGTTCATTACTCGGTACCTTATATGACTCACTCTACTACCAAGATATATATATTCCATTGATCCGATCTATCACACTCTCATTCCGTTACTTCAGACTATCGTTCCATTCACGTACCGGGTTATTGTATGTTTATTTGATTTGATTATGCTATTCATGTTTTATGTGACTACTGATTACCCTGCTACGATATGATTAATATACGGTTACCTGATTTACCTGTTGTCATCTGATGATATGTGATCTCACTGTTATATGACCCTCTGATTTGTCTGGTGACCATGCTAAGGTGTAATCGATAGTTTTGTCTATTTATTATGTGTACTTCGTTCAGTTAATCTCGTGGTCTATGACTATCCGTTGTATCCTTATCTGCTTATTATTGACCTGGCATGTTTACATTTCTGTCTATGCTACGGATCGATTTGGGTAAATGGGTCAACTTATGACGTCTGACTTGTTAACTTGTTTAATTGTCCTGCTATGTCACTAGTTCATTTAATTATAGTGCTCATACTGTATTCCTACTTGTTACGTGTGATTGCCATGTTTTGACTGCCGTTCGTACTTCCGCTGTTATGATACTGGTTATGTTTTCAACTAATGGTTTTTGATCTGTTTGATCGCCATGCTTATTTACATAAATTGCTTCCGCTTGCCTTTAGATTTCTATTTGACTGGT
This sequence comes from Chrysanthemum lavandulifolium, assembly GCA_022545495.1. NCBI lineage: Eukaryota > Viridiplantae > Streptophyta > Magnoliopsida > Asterales > Asteraceae > Chrysanthemum > Chrysanthemum lavandulifolium. The sequence continues at coordinate 88,009,065 of CM040238.1, read as the reverse complement.
ATGGCTTCTGATTTCCTGATTTGATTGCATGTCATATATGTGTTGTGTGGATACGACGTCTGCTATGTTTGTATATGTTTCAGTACTTGTATGTCTGGTTTGTATGTGCTTGTTTATATGTCATCGATGCTTTGCTTTGCTTCGTTCTCCTTGTTATTTGTTCGTTTTGGATATCTGTATATTTTTGTTCTGCAGGATCCTCATTGACTCATCGCTCTTATTTCGCTGCAACTTTGTTATCCGTTTCCTTTGTTTCATTTTGCATTTCAGATTTTATTTAGCTTTCGTTTTGTTATATCTGTTCACTGGGCTTTTTAAGCTCAACCGCATTTCTTTTCATGCGGCAGGTTTTAGGTTTGAAGATGGGCTTTGATGGGCTGAGAGTTGGACTATCTGAGTGGACCAACCCTAGTTACCTTATTATTTGGACTTACTTTGAAGAGTTTTTGTTTTGATATTTCATCTCATTTTGGATATTGTATTTTCTTCGTCAGTCAATTGTTTATATGATTTGATACTTCATTTTTAAGGTTTCTGTTTGTAAATATTTTATTTGTATGTTCTGATATGACACCAGAATGTGACACTTCTACCCTTGTCGGGTTGGGGTGTTACATTCCTTGCCCTACTCCACTCCCCGAGTCACCTATTCGAGAGTTCGTAAACACTGCGTGGCACCAACTCCTTATGGCGGAGAATCCTTCACAACGTTGCCTACTCTTTATCCGGTACAAGGCTAGATATCAGGTTCTTCCACGAGGTAGAACCAAACCTATCACAACGTCGCCTACCCTTTATCCGGTACTAGGCTAGATACCGAGTTCCATTACAATGGAGGAACTACTACCCAACACTACACAAATCCTATCTCTAAGGAGATCCACTCCTTATGACAACATCAACAAGGATATCAATATCCTTTGACCCAATACAAATCTATCTTGTACATCGAACACACCATATCGAATGTACACCTTAGGCACCTTTCACTAATGCCTTTGACTTGACTTCTAGGCACCCTTCACTAATGCCTTTAGACTTGACTTCTATGCACCCTTCACTAATGCCTTTAGACTTGACTTCTAAGCACCCTTCACTAGTGCTTACAGTACGGACGTTCGACACCTTTTACTAATGTCTTCGTCATGACCCTTTAGACATCTTTCACTTATGTCTTCGACACTACACTTCTAATGAGAAAGAAGAGAACTATCAACAAGAGAACCTCAGTAGTCTTGATGATGACGAAGCATGGCAACTCATGGACTTGAGCTTGCTCGACTTCAAAAGGTGGTGATCTCGCCTTTAAGAGGAACCTAGAGAATCACACAAAAACAAGACTACATAAAAGATCACTTGGATCTGTGGTTAGAGAGTTTACAACTCAAAGAGAAAATATGTGTGAAAAAGGGGTGAGTGACAATGAAGAAATGGCTCACTATTTATAGAGGAAAAAGTGCTACTGTTCCACGGATCCCACGGATCCCTCACTTGTGGGATCCGTCCAGTGTAAACCTGAGGATCCGTGGGACGCTCCTCTTTGCCCATGGGTTTTGGGTCATGGGTCATGGGTCATGGGTAATGGATCATGGGTCCTAGACATTGGACCATGGGTATCCAAGTAGATACAATGTATCTACAAGATGCAATGCATCTAGTCCATGGGTCATGGGTTAAAACCATGGGTCATGGATAATATCCATATATGACTTATGCATGATGTCATGCAATGGGTTATGGGTTATGATCCATGGGTATGGGTTTAACCCAATTACATTCAATGTATTTGGTCAATGGGTCAAATACTTAAACTTCTACCCATTATATTACCCATTATAATACATACTAATTATGTATATATCTACCGAATATGTAAACACTAGTTGTTGTACATATGTATTACTAAATCATAAAATCACTTTTATTTGATTAGTGTTTTATATGAAAACGTAAGTGTGTTAGTAAACTATTGGCTCAAACCATTTACGTATTTTATTTGTTTCGTTAAAATGATTTTATTTTTGTTATCGACAAAATATTAGAAGATCGTAAAATATAAATAAACGTTTTTACGGTTTATTTGTATTAACATAATATATTTTCTAAAACGAATCAGATTATCCGTTCTCTACTACTTTGTGTTGTGACACAATACGTTACACCCTAGTGACCCGAATGCTTTCGCTGTACCCATTTTGAGGGTTTGACACATATCGAGAAAGAAATTTATGATGCGAGTCATGTACTACTAAATACATAATATCAATGTAATAGTTTCTTATTCTGGTGCTTATTATTAAGCGGATAAACACTTAAAAAATGAGCAATTCAAACACAATTTCTTTCAAAATTGCTTGACTACTAACTTTAGAGGAGGCAAATACATAAAAGTGAGATGACTATTTTTTTTTTTTTTGAAACAAAAAGTGAGATGACTATTACATGCATAATTTTAAATGTATAGTTTTAGAATAGCAATTATGTAACAATAGACATGTGCTTATTTGCTCTAAAATATAAATTTTGACCGGGCATTCATTACTAATTGAGTAAATTACACGGATGGTCTCCGTGATTTCCGCTGACTTGCATGTTTGGTCTTTTAAATTTTCTTCTGACCAAGATAATCATTAACTTCAAAACACTTAACACACATAGTCCCTTTTACCAAACGGACATTATTATTTAATAGTCAAACCCCTCATGTGCAAGTCACATGAGTGTAATATTGTACTTTCCCTTTTTTTCAATCTTAATTAATTCTACATTGATATCACATACAACAAACCCACCATATGTCCGATAAACTCATTCTCTAACAAACGAACATTCATAAGTCATATTCTCTATTTTCTTTCTCTACTTAAATCCACTAGCAACCGATTTAATGTCCATTTGGTCAAGGGACTATGGGTGTTAATGGTTTCGAAACTAAGGACTATCTAAGTCAGGGAAAAAATCAAATGACCAAACATGCAAGTAAACGCAAACCACATAACCATTAGTGTAATTTACTCTTACTAATTTGTTAAAATTGTCACCTTTATTTCTTGGAGGGATGAGTTAAATCTGAAAATTACTCGGGTTACCTGATTATTGAGGTACTTTTCTTTTCATATGTGAATTAATAAATTTTATAACCATCTCTTGTTCTTCTATAAATTTAGAACTTATCACAAGTATACTAATATTTTTATGTGAAATAAACTACTGTACATATGGGATATATCGATTTCTCGCTTAGAAGGGTTGAGAGATGCTTGAAAGCTAGAGCATATATGATATCAATTGCTAAGGTAAAAGGGTGTAAGGTGTTTAGGAGAGCATGCTTGAAGAATGAAATTCCAAAACTTCGGATGGTTCATTAAGCATATGGATTATGGTCCCCGTGTCGTCCATTCACTGCAATTCTAGGACTTTTTTTTTTTTTTTTTTTTTTTTTTAACCATGATTTTCGATCTTTTAGCCGATTAATCCACGGGGTTGAACCAATCGTCACATAGACTCAAACAAAGTAAAACCCTCCCTTTTCAGGAGGTTGGTGTAACCACTTAAGATTGTTTGCACCTAGCATGAATTGAACTTGAGACCTTTCACATTTTATAGTGATAATCACAAGCCCTTTTACCAATAAGTTATTGGTTTATGGATATATTTAATATGTGTATGACCTGATTCGAACTCGAGACCACGGGATTGCACACTTTACGTATGAGACTCGATGTTTAAATAATTAATATAAAATATTATGTTTAATTATTAAATTCACAATAAACGACTTAACGAGCGATAAGTTCTTATCGAAAGTGACTATCGGTCGTTAAATGTCAACGGATATGAAGAAAAGTAAACAAGCCAAGAGACGGTTTTAGGAACCTCTTTTGGGCTTGTTTTTGGCCAAACTATGGAATCCCACATCGAAACCATAGTAAACTTGACATCTACCATAAGGCTATAAATACATTCCTTGTATTCATCCTTTGGTACACTAGATTTCAATAGAGGCCAAACTTCTTCTTTTCTTCCCTATTGTTCTTGGTCGACGAGTGAATCCCCATTGTAAGGGATTTACGGTGACCTTGAGCATAACAAAGGTGTTTGGTTATTCTATTGTGATCAAGAACTAGCATTCGCATCGAATCGCTAATAGTACGTGTGTACAAAAACGTGGTGTAACACACTATTGTTACATCAATTGGTTTGAATTGAAAAACGGTAAGGGTCAATTCGTTAAACCACATAAACCCTAATTAGGGTTCTTGAATTGAAGAGATCTAGCCAATTGCAAGAGGTATGTTACGTTTTATTTTCAGTTAATTAATTGCTATTATATTTTAAGTCTTCCGTTGTGTACTCTGTGGTGTCTATATGTTTTATTGTATATTCATATATCTTAAACTCAACAGTGGCATCACGAGCCTTGTATAACAAGTAATTAATTACTGAAACACATAATTAAAATAAACATGATTGTGTTATTATTTGTATGCGTAGATCTAGGGTTTGCAAAACCTAAACCCTAATTTTTTGGGGGGCGTTTTTTGGTGCCCTAATTAGGGTTTTGTAAACTTAAGTTTTAATTGGATTAGAAACCCTAGGATGCATGCAATTTTATGTGTATTGCGTAACTCTGTTTTAATTGCATTAATTGTTAAGTGTAATTTATGTCCATGATAATTACATGCATGTTTTATCATGGATCTGCTTTTATTGTATGTCTTTCTTGTTTAAGTGATATACACTAAATTATGATAGATCTAAAATTGGGGAAGACCTCAATAATTATTAATTTAATCAATTATGTGCTATGTGGTATGTGTTTAATTTTGACTTACGCAATCGATGAATCGATGCATGTGGCTCACCTTGTACATTATGTCAAACGGGTGAAAGTCTTAATTAAACATGTACATATTGATGATCTAGAATTGATTATTAATAGGATTTATCAAAAGGTTTGCATGTGGCTATTTGATATGCATGACTTATTTTTGTTATGCATTCATTGTTTATATGTTTATTTTTAAATACTTGCTTGTTTGTTATGTGTAACAAGGGTATTTTACAAGAAAAATAAATTGACCTAAACAATGGTGAAACATGTATTTTAAGCATAGTAATCATAATCGTTTAATTGATTGGTGACTTTGGTACAAATGGTGCGAACGGCTCACCCACTAGAATGAACTATAAAGGGGTTAATAAAGAAGTGCGCACAATCACACCGAAAGGATGTCTAAGGTTATGCTTTAGCGCTTACGGTCCTCTGCCCCCTGTAAGTTCGAATGGAGCTACTTAGTAAGCCATTAAATGTGCAAGCTCATCTTAAGAGCGAATTAGTTTTAATTGCATGCGCCACTTCGGTGGTAATTACCAGAAACACTAAGTGTTTACACTTATGCAAAAGTACGGTATAATGGATGATAATTAACACTAAATTCCTTGATTGGTGAATCCAATACCTCAATTAAAGTTTGATGATGAAAAGCTTATACATTAAAACAAGATATAAATGTTTTAATAAAACCTATGTTACGAAGATGAATGCATGACATCTTTGTACATATTTGATTTGACATCAAAATTATTACCCTTTAATTTAAGTTATATGCCATCCAATGAAACGGAAACACCTAAGATTACCTTTTATTTGCGTGAGAACGTGACTTAGATCGTAATCAAAGGGTAAAATGTCCACGTGTCGTGAGAACGGGCATGGACGATTTTGCAGTTTCTTAAGTTGGACAACTTAATTGAGTTTTGTAGTGAGCGGCAACTCAAGGCATAAGATGGGGATAAAACATGTTTACATGGCAATTGAAATTGGCTAAATGTAAATCCCATAAATCTAGGAGTTGCAATTTGAAAATTGGCAATTGAGGTTCGACTCGTACCATTTTGAATAATTTCATTACTAGCGAGATCAAGCGATGTGATGAAACTATGTCAATTGGATCCTAGTTTTCAATGAAAATTAAATGGTTATATGTTTATGAACCATGGGTATTTAATTTTCTTGAAAAGGTTAATTATCGAAAATACTAAAATTGAATTTTGTAATTCTTTTGAATGTATAAATGCAACATTTAACCGTAAACGTGGTTTAGTCTTTGATTAGTAAATTGATCCATTTCGCTTTCAAACAAATGTTTGATCGAGAATAATTTACCGAAAAGACAAACAAAGTCTCTTTTCCATGGGAGAAGCATGAGACTCAATCCTATTCCTTTTCATGAATGAGAAAGGTATAATAGGAACATTTGAATTGTCTAAATTCTAATGTAACTCATAGCAATGAATTGCACATCTTATTTTCCATAAAGATTTCATTACCCTCATTTGGTGAATGAATCCTTTTGTAACAAACATGAATGTTGGTTAACTGGAAAACATGTATATGAGTTACTAAATTAGAAGCTAGACTAATTACCGCGAAAATTGGTAAAAGGCAAACTAGCTTAATTTATCTAGTTGTTTTGCTTTAACCTTTAAAGGTGCTACATACCAGTATGGGGATGGTAGACCTGTTAAGGAAGAAATTGCATACCAAAATTTTCGAGTTAATAACATTGATGGATAACCCATCATTCATAGAGTAGAATACACCTTTTAGTACCTTAGTAATGATTACGTATGGTTCTTCAAAGGTGTAGGAAAGTAAAAAGCAAGCAAGTTGTTTTCACTGGTTATGAAACACTTACAATGTTGTCAAATTCAGTGGGAGCATTTGTGTTGCATTCTTGAATAAGAAGTTGTTATAATGATTTCTAATTCGATGGGAGCTACAAGCCTTATTTGTGTGTAGTAATCCAAATTATCTCTTGAATATCATGTAGATAATTACTTTCCAATTGTAGGCACTTATGTTTTTAAGGATTGTCATGTGCGTTTCCTTACAAATCAATATAGTCTTATATCTACTAGTTATATCTATGACACAAATCATATTAATCAAATAAGCGAGCGTGTATCGTGTTGTTTATATGCTACATGATGTTGTTCCATGCACAAGTGGGAGAAATCTTTATTGTGTGCAAGGTACAACACATATTAATATGATTTAAATGGATTCTCTTGACTGTAAAGTAAGAGAATAACGTTCTAATAGGAAGTATACATTTAAATATGTATGATTGCCCTATTAAGAACATGTGTCAAGATGATAACAAAGACTACTTTATTTTAAATATTTATGTCATTCAATATTTAAGAAACACTTGTAGTTACAATTTATGTTACGTGAGAACGTGAACTAGATTGTAGCCCAAGGTAAAATACCACGTGTCGTGAGAACGAGCATGGATGATTTTGCGTTTCTTCGTTGAACATTTCATGGAATGACATAATTAAATGAAGTAATCTAATACTACTTTGAATTTAAGTATTCGTTGAATGACTTAAATATATGTAGTAAATATTAACTTGAAATATTAATTGAAACCCGAGGTGGTGTTCATAATTACTTTAATTATAAATGTTTATGATTTTGTAAAATCACAAACATGAAGTCTTTTAATACAAGACTTACAATATAAAGTAAGACGTTAACTTGCTATGTTTTAAGACATATGCATGAAGTCAATGAGTTGATCAATGACTTACAACGTATAGTGGGATTATAACTGATATGTCTTTTGACTTGGTCAAGAATACTTATGTTATAATACATGCAATTGACTTGGTAATTCTATTGTACCATTAAGTTTTACTTTGTTGGTAAATAGATAAGCCAAAGGTAGATGGTTATCTTAAATATTGTTAGATTATCTTACAATATTAATTCTAATGAAATACCATAGTTTTATGGTATGTTCGAGTTAGAAGAATCAAAATCTATTGGCATGTTTGATTCAAGATAACTATAGTTTCTTCCACATGTTATCAAGGTTAGTAGATTGAGTATAGATTGAATATACTCAATAAGACTCCAACCTAGAAGATTGATAAGACACCATTTGTTTATGGAATGTGATGAATCACATTAAGTCTTATAATGAAGTTCGAATTTGTTAAACTACTTGTAAAGTGGGTTGTAACAAACTAATGTCGAGAAGCTGTCAATGTTTTTGTAATATCCCAAAAGAGAACAATGTATTGTTGCTCTACTTGCTAAACTATTTAAAGGTAATCTTTAAATTGTTAAAGGCAAGTGGGAGTTTTGTTTAGATCTTGAAAGATTAAATTACAAAATACATAATCTTCTAAAATACACTAGCAAATATCATGATGAGGTTAAACATGTAAATGATAGACCTCAATATGATGGAATTGTCATTCATAGATCCGTAAGGATATCTCGGATATTTAATATCTTTGAGGATTATGAGTTCTGAGGATCATGGTAAGCTGTTAATCATGATGATGAATTTACCAAATGTTGAATTGTGGTAAATCAATCATACTATGAATGTTGAGATGCTGTCCATAAAGATAATCAACTTTAGATACTTGGTTTATCTTAATAATGAAAATGATTTTCTTCAAAGGATGGAAACCCTAGCGGTTTAAATCTTTGTGTAGAAATCATATGGACAATATTGTACACATATTTAATGCATGTCTAGTGATAATAATATTAATCATATTTAAGCAATTAACTATGATTGAATATTCTTTTCTAGATACATTAAATAGAAGTATAAAGATTATAATTGTCATACTTAGTTTCATTGATATGAAATTTTGACAATGAATATCAAAACTCTTTGTTGTGGAATTACTTTTGCGAGGACGATAAGTAATACAAAGTAGTTTTATGAATTCAAATAATCTTTGAATATGTACAATTGCAAGAATCCATGAATGGATATATGCATGCATCTAGGAGATGATTCTTATGTTTAATATTAAATCCATGTTTGATTTAATAATTAAAATAAGATAGCTCATAAGTATTCCTGAAAGCTAGTGGGAGTATTATTTTCTTAAATCTTATATGTTGTATGGGCAACTACATTCCACCTAAATTAAGTTTTAGTTGGGAATGAAACTTCGTTTGTAAGATTTGGAAATAAGACATACAACCTTGGAATATATGTTTATTATTATAAACATATGCGGTAAATAAATGAGTCTAATAGAACATGATGGATATATAATGAGATCTTAAAGTCTAACTTGAAGATTCATCATGTACATCATGTTGTAAGATTGTTGTGTCATGCTTGATTACAAGATGATTTAACAACATTGTAATATTTATGTTTGGATTTAGAATTGCATTCCTCAGCCTGGAGTTGCTCCCAGATTCTATACAACAATTGTTATGTAATTGTTATAGTCAACAAACTTGAAGTTTGAATGGCACCAAACAAATAATATTCAAAGTTTACGGATGTTTAAAGAGCATATTGTTGTACACAATGATGCTGGTATAATTGAGATGACACTCAATTCTAGTCATGGTATCCTTGATGATGACCATGTTGACTAGTTATGCTCAACTAAGAGCATAGTTGCATTATACATTAAAGAATAAAGAATACTTTAAACTTTAAAGTTTTGAAAGATGATTGTCATAAAAGGGTGGTTCGGTTATCACGCACCTTATGGAATGATATGACAATATCAAGATATGTGTAAACACATACAAGAAATTCACTTATTGAATTCTTGAAATAAGTATTCTCAAAATTCCTATAGATCAAAGTTAGTTGAAATTATGCCCTGTCAACAAGTATGATTATCATGACTTGAGGCAAAATTCATTAACTAAGAATTATCATGCATTGATCTATTTAGTATTTGGATAAAGGATATTATAAACATTATTATTCAAATGAAATAAAGTATTTTGTTATGTTTATTATTCATTTATTATGATGTTATCCTATATTTGCATGTTTAAATCCTTGAATAACTTAAGTTATTCTAAATAGTCCGTTGTCGATCAATAACATGGGAATGATATTGAATTAAGACAAATCGAGTATTAGTTAGAATATACTTGAAAGTATATTGATGCGTAGCATGACTAATTCGAGATGATATTCAATGGATTGAATATAGGACTTATCCCAACCACATGATGGTACTTTATGGATCTTAGTCATTAAGTACATCATGAATATTTATCCTCGACTTGAGATACCGAGAAATGTCATGGATGTAGTGCATTTCGTGAAGCAATCTAACGCTATCGTGGCGGTAGTTATAAGGGTTGTTTTCGAAGTGTTGCGAAATTTATGAATTTCGCTCGTAGTCAAACAGGATTTGTTTCCTTCAAATTTATTTTGAAGTATAATCTTATTGGGCCCTCGTAGGGTTGTCAAGATGTTTGCATGGCCATGCCCAAGGTCTTCGGAATATGTTCGGAAGAATTGGTAATCTTGATCAATCATATAAAGCGAGAAACAGAATAGTTAATTAAGAAATGAGTGAGATCCATATTCTTATTAACATGGTATTAGAAACAAAGGATAAGTATGATGATGAATCATCAAATGGTTTTCCAGAAACCATACTCGAGTTGTTTTGGGGTCATTGGCGTGTTGCTAGATGCTAACCAATGTCATTACGCATACTAAGATATCTCCAAGTGGGAGCTGTTGGTTTATGGATATATTTAATATGTGTATGACCGGATTCGAACTCGAGACCACGGGATTGCACACTTTACGTATGAGACTCGATGTTTAAATAATTAATATAAAATATTATGTTTAATTATTAAATTCACAATAAACGACTTAACGGCGATAAGTTCTTATCGAAAGTGACTATCGGTCGTTAAATGTCAACGGATATGAAGAAAAGTAAACAAGCCAAGAGACGGTTTAGGAACCCTCTTTTGGGCTTGTTTTTGGCGAAACTATGGAATCCCACATCGAAACCATAGTAAACTTGACATCTACCATAAGGCTATAAATACATTCCCTTGTATTCATCCTTTGGTACACTAGATTTCAATAGAGGCCAAACTTCTTCTTTTCTTCCCTATTGTTCTTGGTCGACGAGTGAATCCCCATTGTAAGGGATTTACGGTGACCTTGAGCATAACAAAGGTGTTTGGTTATTCTATTGTGATCAAGAACTAGCATTCGCATCGAATCGCTAATAATGCGTGTGTACAAAAGCGTGGTGTAACACACTATTGTTACATCAATTGGTTTGAATTGAAAAGCGGTAAGGTCAATTCGTTAAACCACATAAACCCTAATTAGGGTTCTTGAATTGAAGAGATCTAGCCAATTGCAAGAGGTGCGTTACGCATATTTTCGTTAATTAATTATTTGTTATGATTTAAGTCTTCCATCCTTGTACTCTCTTGATGTCTACATGTTTTATTGTATGTCATGTATCTTAAACTCAACAACTCTTTGTTGTGGAATTACTTTTGCGAGGACGATAAGTAATACAAAATAGTTTTATGAATTCAAATAATCTTTGAATATGTACAAACTGCAAGAATCCATGAATGGATATATGCATGCATCTAGGAGATGATTCTTATGTTTAATATTAAATCCATGTTTGATTTAATAATTAAAATAAGATAGCTCGTAAGTATTCCTGAAAGCTAGTGGGAGTATTATTTTCGTAAATCTTATATGTTGTATGGGCAACTACATTCCACCTAAATTAAGTTTTAGTTGGGAATGAAACTTTGTTTGTAAGATTTGGAAATAAGACATACAACCTTGGAATATATGTTTATTATTATAAACATATGCGGTAAATAAATGAGTCTAATAGAACATGATGGATATATAATGAGATCTTAAAGTCTAACTTGAAGATTCATCATGTACATCATGTTGTAAGATTGTTGTGTCATGCTTGATTACAAGATGATTTAACAACATTGTAATATTTATGTTTGGATTTAAAATTGCATTCCTCAGCCTGGAGTTGCTCCCAGATTCTATACAACAATTGTTATGTAATTGTTATAGTCAACAAACTTGAAGTTTGAATGGCACCAAACAAATAGTATTCAAAGTTTACGGATGTTTAAAGAGCATATTGTTGTATACAATGATGCTAGTATAATTGAGATGACACTCAATTGTAGTCACGGTATCCTTGATGATGACCATGTTGACTAGTTATGCTCAACTAAGAGCATAGTTGCATTATACATTAAAGAATAAAGAATACTTTAAAACTTTAAAGTTTTGAAAGATGATTGTCATAAAAGGGTGGTTCAGGTTATCACGCACCTTATGGAATGATATGACAATATCAAGATATGTAAACATATACAAGAATTTCACTTATTGAATTCTTGAAATAAGTATTCTCAAAATTCCTATGGATCAAAGTTAGTTGAAATTATGCCTTGTCAACAAGTATGATTATCATGACTTGAGGCAAAATTCATTAACTAAGAATTATCATGCATTGATCTATTTAGTATTTGGATAAAGGATATTGTAAACATTATTATTCAAATGAAATAAAGTATTTTGTTACGTTTATTATTCATTTATTATGATGTTATCCTATATTTGCATGTTTAAATCCTTGAATAACTTAAGTTATTCTAAATAGTCCGTTGTCAATCAATAACATGGGAATGATATTGAATTAAGACAAATCTGAGTATTAGTTAGAGTATACTTGAAAGTATGTTGATGCGTAGCATGACTAATTTCAGATGATATTCAATTGATTGAGTATAGGACTTATCCCACCCACATGATGGTACTTTTTGGATCTTAGTCATTAAGTACATCGTGAATATTTATCCTCTGACTTGAGATACCAGAGATATGTCATGGATGTAGTGCATTTCTGTGAAGCAATCTAACGCTATACGTAACTGGTAGTTATAAGGGTTGTTTTTAGAAGTGTTGCGAAATTTATGAATTCTGCTTGTAGTCAAAACGGGATTTGTTTCCTTCAAATTTATTTTGAAGTATAATACTGCTGGGCCCCTCGTAGGGTTGTCAAGATGTTTGCATGGCCATGCCAAAGGTCTTCGGAATATGTTCGGAAGAATTGGTAATCTTGATCAATCATATAAAGCGAGAAACTGAATAGTTAATTAAGAAATGAGTGAGACCCATATTCTTATTAACATTGTATTAGAAACAAAAGGATAAGTATGATGATGAATCATCAAATGGTTTTTCCAGGAAACCATACTCGAGTTGTTCTGGGGTCATTGGCGTGTTGCTAGATGCTAACCAATGTCATTACGCATACTAAGATATCTCCAAGTGGGAGCTGTTAGTTTATGGATATATTTAATATGTGTATGACCGGATTCGAACTCGAGACCACGGGATTGCACACTTTACGTATGAGACTCGATGTTTAAATAATTAATATAAAATATTATGTTTAATTATTAAATTCACAATAAACGACTTAACGAGCGATAAGTTCTTATCGAAAGTGACTATCGGTCGTTAAATGTCAACGGGATATGAAGAAAAGTAAACAAGCCAAGAGACGGTTTTAGGAACCTCTTTTGGGCTTGTTTTTGGCAAACTATGGAATCCACATCGAAACCATAGTAAACTTGACATCTACCATAAGGCTATAAATACATTCCCTTGTATTCATCCTTTGGTACATTAGATTTCAATAGAGGCCAAACTTCTTCTTTCTTCCCTATTGTTCTTAGGTCGACGAGTGAATCCCCACCGTAAGGGATTTCTGGTGACCTTGAGCATAACAAAGGTGTTTGGTTATTCTATTGTGATCAAGAACTAGCATTCGCATCGAATCGCTAATAGTACGTGTGTACAAAAACGTGGTGTAACACACTATTGTTACATCAATTGGTTTGAATTGAAAAACGGTAAGGGTCAATTCGTTAAACCACATAAACCCTAATTAGGGTTATTGAATTAAAGAGATCTAGCCAATTGCAAGAGGTATGTTACGTTTTATTTTCAGTTAATTAATTGCTATTATATTTTAAGTCTTTCGTTGTGTACTCTGTGATGTCTACATGTTATTATTTGTATATCATGTATCTTAAACTCAACACAAGTCACCCTTAAGTGGGTTAGGACATGTTTTTAGTTCACTTTTATAGGGCTGAGAATTGGGCCGAAACCGACTCGTCCCGACCCGATCCCGACCCATCCTAAAACGGACAAGGCTGAAAATCCTTACCGAATCCCAACCCAATTCTAGTTCGGGTAGTCCCGAATCCCGAAACGAAACCTGTTTGTATGGTTTTCTTTGTGTTATCTCGAGTAATCCCGAATCTCGACCCGACCTGAGTCCCGACATGGTTGAAAACCCAAACCGAGTCCCGACCCAAGTTAAGGTCGGTTTGCGTCGGTCAGAGTTGGGCGTCGGTCGGTCATCGATCGGGATTGCTCAGCCCTACACTTCTACCTGCGTGGATACTAACTTCATTCTATTATACTTAAAAAAAATCTTCTTTCTATTATTTTTTCTCACATAAGTTTACATTGTTCATCTCTGTAACAAACAACACCATGAAGCTAGTATCTATAAAAAATAATGCACACACCTATTAATGCTATTATATATCACCGCTGCTATGAATGAGTAATCGTCTGATTTAGATAATATAAAAATGTTAACAACAACCTTAAGGATTGCGGTTAAACAAACTTTATTTTTCTTATATCAAAATAATGCTAACATTAAGACATGACTAAAAACATTTGTCATTTTTTTTACTTATACAAATAATGAATAAAATGAATTACAAATATGTTTAAGAAACAACAAGAGCTAATAGCTAAATACTCCGTAGCTAAGAGCACAAGGTATGAGGTGCCATTGGTGTGCCAACATTACCGGCCAAAACTCTTTGTTGTGGAATTACTTTTGCGAGGACGATAAGTAATACAAAGTAGTTTTATGAATTCAAATAATCTTTGAATATGTACAAACTGCAAGAATCCATGAATGGATATATGCATGCATCTAGGAGATGATTCTTATGTTTAATATTAAATCCATGTTTGATTTAATAATTAAAATAAGATAGCTCGTAAGTATTCCTGAAAGCTAGTGGGAGTATTATTTTCGTAAATCTTATATGTTGTATGGGCAACTACATTCCACCTAAATTAAGTTTTAGTTGGGAATGAAACTTCGTTTGTAAGATTTGGAAATAAGACATACAACCTTGGAATATATGTTTATTATTATAAACATATGCGGTAAATAAATGAGTCTAATAGAACATGATGGATATATAATGAGATCTTAAAGTCTAACTTGAAGATTCATCATGTACATCATGTTGTAAGATTGTTGTGTCATGCTTGATTACAAGATGATTTAACAACATTGTAATATTTATGTTTGGATTTAAAATTGCATTCCTCACCTGGAGTTGCTCCCATTCTATACAACAATTGTTATGTAATTGTTATAGTCAACAAACTTGAAGTTTGAATGGCACCAAACAAATAGTATTCAAAGTTTACGGATGTTTAAAGAGCATATTGTTGTATACAATGATGCTAGTATAATTGAGATGAAACTCAATTGTAGTCACGGTATCCTTGATGATGACCATGTTGACTAGTTATGCTCAACTAAGAGCATAGTTGCATTATACATTAAAGAATAAAGAATACTTTAAAACTTTAAAGTTTTGAAAGATGATTGTCATAAAAGGGTGGTTCGAGTTATCACGCACCTTATGGAATGATATGACAATATCAAGATATGTGTAAACATATACAAGAATTTCACTTATTGAATTCTTGAAATAAGTATTCTCAAAATTCCTATGGATCAAAGTTAGTTGAAATTATGCCTTGTCAACAAGTATGATTATCATGACTTGAGGAAAATTCATTAACTAAGAATTATCATGCATTGATCTATTTAGTATTTGGATAAAGGATATTGTAAACATTATTATTCAAATGAAATAAAGTATTTTGTTACGTTTATTATTCATTTATTATGATGTTATCCTATATTTGCATGTTTAAATCCTTGAATAACTTAAGTTATTCTAAATAGTCCGTTGTCAATCAATAACATGGGAATGATATTGAATTAAGACAAATCTGAGTATTAGTTAGAGTATACTTGAAAGTATGTTGATGCGTAGCATGACTAATTTCAGATGATATTCAATGGATTGAGTATAGGACTTATCCCACCCACATGATGGTACTTTATTTGTCTTAGTCATTAAGTACATCGTGAATATTTATCCTCTGACTTGAGATACCAGAGATATGTCATGGATGTAGTGCATTTCTGTGAAGCAATCTAACGCTATACGAATCGGTAGTTATAAGGGTTGTTTTCGTGTTGCGAAATTTATGAATTTCGCTTGTAGTCAAACGGGATTTGTTTCCTTCAAATTTATTTTGAAGTATAATATTGTTGGGCCCTCGTAGGGTTGTCAAGATGTTTGCATGGCCATGCCCAAGGTCTTCGGAATATGTTCGGAAGAATTGGTAATCTTGATCAATCATATAAAGCGAGAAGCAGAATAGTTAATTAAGAAATGAGTGAGACCCATATTCTTATTAACATGGTATTAGAAACAAAGGATAAGTATGATGATGAATCATCAAATGGTTTTTCCAGAAACCATACTCGAGTTGTTCTGGGGTCATTGGCGTGTTGCTAGATGCTAACCAATGTCATTACGCATACTAAGATATCTCCAAGTGGGAGCTGTTGGTTTATGGATATATTTAATATGTGTATGACCGGATTCGAACTCGAGACCACGGGATTGCACACTTTACGTATGAGACTCGATGTTTAAATAATTAATATAAAATATTATGTTTAATTATTAAATTCACAATAAACGACTTAACGAGCGATAAGTTCTTATCGAAAGTGACTATCGGTCGTTAAATGTCAACGGGATATGAAGAAAAGTAAACAAGCCAAGAGACGGTTTTAGGAACCCTCTTTTGGGCTTGTTTTTGGCCGAAACTATGGAATCCCACATCGGAAACCATAGTAAACTTGACATCTACCATAAGGCTATAAATACATTCCTTGTATTCATCCTTTGGTACATTAGATTTCAATAGAGGCCAAACTTCTTCTTTCTTCCCTATTGTTCTTAGGTCGACGAGTGAATCCCCACCGAAAGGGATTTACTAGTGACCTTGAACATAACAAAGGTGTTTGGTTATTCTATTGTGATCAAGAACTAGCATTCGTGATCGAATCGCTAATAATGCGTGTGTACAAAAACGTGGTGTAACACACTATTGTTACATCAATTGGTTTGAATTGAAAACGGTAAGGTCAATTCGTTAAACCACATAAACCCTAATTAGGGTTCTTGAATTGAAGAGATCTAGCCAATTGCAAGAGGTATGTTACGTTTATTTTCGCTAATTAATTGCTATTATATTTTAAGTCTTCCGTTGTGTACTGTGATGTCTACATGTTATTATTTGTATATCATGTATCTTAAACTCAACATAAGTCACCCTTAAGTGGGTTAGGACATGTTTTAGTTCACTTTTATAGGTTGAGAATTGGGCGAAACCGACTCGTCCCGACCCGATCCCGACCCATCCCAAAACGGACAAGGTGAAAATCCTTACCGAATCCCAACCCAATTCTAGTTCGGGTAGTCCCGAATCCCGAAACGAAACCTGTTTGTATGGTTTTCTTTGTGTTATCTCGAGTAATCCCGACTCTCGACCCGACCTGAGTCCCGACAAGGTTGAAAACCCAAACCGAGTCCCGACCCAAGTTAAGGTCGGTTTGCGTCGGTCAGAGTCGGGCGTCGGTCGGTCATCGATCGGGATTGATCAGCCCTACACTTCTACATGCGTGGATACTAACTTCATTCTATTATACTTAAAAAAAATCTTCTTTCTATTATTTTTTCTCACAAAAGTTTACATTGTTCATCTCTGTAACAAACAACACCATGAAGCTAGTATCTATAAAAAATAATGCACACACCTATTAATGCTATTATATATCGCCGCTGATATGAACGAGTAATCGTCTGATTTAGATAATAGAAAAATGTTAACAACAACCTTAAGGATTGCGGTTAAACAAACTTTATTTTTCTTATATCAATATAATGCTAACATTAAGACATGACTAAAAACATTTGTCATTTTTTTTACTTATACAACAAATGAATAAAATGAATTACAAATATGTTTAAGAAACAACAAGAGCTAATAGCTAAATACTCCGTAGCTAAGAGCACAAGGTATGAGGTGCCATTGGTGTGCCAACATTACCGGCCAACATGCCAAACTTGTGCCAAATGCATCCTTTTGTGTTTTGAGCCATTGCACTGGCTCATGCCAAATGCAACTTGTGTGTGTGTGTGTGTGTGTGTTTTTGGTGTATTGTGAGTGAGTGATATATTTGGTCGGGTATTTTACGAGACCTACATGCAATGTTAGTGATGTGTTAAGAGGGAGGGTTGTTTGAGTTATTGGTGTGTTATTGGGAAGTGTATAATGTGGCGCTGATGTGGCATACCAATAACGTGTTATTGGGTCCTTGCATACTTTGTGCTCTAATAGCATATGGTATAGTGAAATTGAAGCCTCGCCAAGTTGACGTGAGGGCCTTTCGGCGATGCTGAATGGCAGCCACCACACCATCACCCCTTCGCCACTTTGGTTTTAGCCGGCTCTTCAACACAAAAAGACAAATCGTGTATCCGTTTGTTCTTTTATTTTATTTTTTTTTTCTTCGATTGATAAATGTGTGTATTTGTGTGTGATAGTTTAAAAAAATGGTGTTTAAAGAAAATGGGTGGTGTTGCAGGTCCACGAGGAAGAAGATAAGATTTTTTTTTTTTTTAATTTTATAAAAATTATATTTACAGTTTAAGCCTTTATGATTTTTTTTGTTTGTCATTTGTAGGTTTAAATTTATAAATTTGTTTATAAAGTGTGTTTTTTATTTTATAAAAAATAAATTTAAAATTTTGTATTTTTAATTTCGTATTGTATTTTTATTTGAATTAAATAAATTTAGTTTGTTTGGAAAAATAAAAAAAATAAAATGAAATTGGGGATGGGTAGGCCCAAATGGTTGTGTTGAAATTAGTTGTGATGGAAAGGTATTTTGAGGTTGGATTGTTGAAATGAGGTGGCATGTGTGGGGCCCAAATGGCTAAAAAATTGTAGTCACCATACCTTATGCTCTAAGGGCATCCACAATGGAGTCCTATTATCCGGTCAGTGAGTGATGACTGACAGGTTAATACATTGTGAAAATCCACCTAGGCATGTATGTTGAATGTTCGTTGGTCTTTGTACATACGGTTTATGAATGTCCTTTTAACAATTAAATATTCAAATCAATTGTGGAACTCTTTTTGGGCCAAAGTCATGCTGGGAATATATTTCCATGATTCATTTGGATGAGATTTAAGATCATTTTACATTTTGTAAACATAAAAACTCTATGTTTTCTTACCATTTATTAGATTCAACACTAAAATGATAGAATGATATACATTAATTAAGCTTTAGTTGGCTTGTGTAGTGTTTAATTGCTCAGTTTATACCATCGTTGGTTATAAATATTGTTAATACAAATAAGCCGTAAAAACGTTTATATTTTACGATTTTCTAATGTTTTGTTGACAACAAACGTAAAATCATTTTAACGAAACAAATAAAATACGTAAATGGTTTGAGCCAATAGTTTACTAACACACTTACATTTTTATATAAAACACTAAACAAGTAATAATGTTTACATTTTATAGAAATGCATATGTATAACAACTAGTGTCTACATAATGCGTATATATATGCATACTTAGTATATATTGTAATGGGTAATGTAATGGGTAAGAATCTAAGTACTTGACCAATTAACTAGATACATTGAATGTAATTGGGTAAAACCTAAAGTCCATGACCCATACCCAGGGAGCATGATCCATAACCCATGACCCATTGCATGACATCATGCATGAAGTCATGTTGGGTATTATCCATAACCCATGGAGCTAACCCATGACCCATTGACTAGATGCATTGCATCTTCTAGATACATTGTATCTATTTGGATACCCATGATCCAAAGTCCATGACCCATAACCCAAATAGGAGGAGCGTCTGACGGATCCCCAAGTTTACACTGGACGGATCCCTCATGTAAGGGATATGTGGGATCCGGGGAATAGTAGTTGATTTTCTCCTATAAATAGTGAGTCATTTCTTCAATGTAACTCACTCCTTTTACACACATTCTCTCTTAGTGTTGTAAACTCCCTAACCTCAGATCCAAAGGATCTTTCTATGTAGTTTTGTATTTGTGTGATTCTCTAGGTTCCTCTTAAAGGCGAGATCACCACCTCTTGATGATGAGTATTTAGACACTCATCAATCCCCCACACTAAACCATTGCTAGTCCCTAGCAATCTTTTGAGAAAACTTAATGGATTTGAATCTCTTTACCAAAAGCCATTACTTCTGGAGTAGCCAATTGTTTCAGTTCAAGTAAGAACCTTGGTACAATGATAACCAAATGATTTTGAGCAAATCACCAGCTTTCAACGGTTTTGATTTGTCTTTACCAGAAGCCGTTTGCTTCGGACTAGCCAACTCTTAGATAAAATATCTTTGGTGAGTCGATTACCAATTATGGTTTTCCAATCGCCTTTACCACAAGCCATAAACTTGCGGGCTAGCCAACTCTTCACTAATTAAAGATATGGTGAGTGAACACCATACAATTTTGGGCAAATTGCCGTCAACGGATTTGAGATATCTTTACCAAGAGCCGTTTGCTCTGGATTAGCCAATCATTTTGTTTATTAGACATGGCGGATCGATAATCAGAAGTCGAGTAAGTGCAAAACACTTACTCCAAAAAAATTTTGGCCAAAATGGGGAATTGGGTGGTATAATTACATGATAAAATTCGTGAGATTTCCACACTAGAAATGAATATTGCCCTCAATATTCAAAGTACCAGCAGTTATGCCAAAACATAGAACGAAATGGAAATACTACGCCATTATTTTTGTGATTTTTTTATTTTTATTTTTTGAAACTTATATACAACAATGGGGCAACTCCCCACACTAGGGTGGTACACACGGGTGAAAACCCATGTTTAACTCATCGTTTTTGATTACCGAGTCGCTAGCTTGACTCGACCCGAATTAATTTGTTCATGGGGAAGTGGAAGAGACAATCTCCATCGGACTTTCATTCAAGATGTTTGTATAAACATTGAAGCACGTGAAAGTTCCACACCGATGAGATATATTCGGCTCAAGATAATGGTACATGGAAATGCCGGATCAAAGATAATGTCTTCATTCCCGAAGGAGTGAAGAACAGGAGAAGTGATGAATATATGAAGAAAAGAAAGAAAATCATGATAAAATCATGACTAACTCTTCATCCTCAATAGGAGAATTCATAGTTTCATGAATCTCATCGATTAAGCTCGCTTGATCAAGACATATTATGGGTGTGTCTAGATCAGTAAAATTATCATACTCCGCGGAGATATGATATGAGTGAGTTCACCGCGAACTCCTCAAAAGTAAATGATTCATGATCGGGAGAGAATTATGAGAATGAGAAGTGGTACCGCCACTAATCTTCTCTCCCATATTATCAAAAGAAGGCTTTCATTTCCGGAATAGAATCATCGGAAAGAATGTCACTATCCTTAATGGGGATAGGAGATGAAATAGGCTTTTCATTAAAAGCCTCGATTCTAGAAATGAGAAGATTAACATTCTATAATGTAAGACGAAGAGCTTCGCCTTGGATTATTTCTTCATCATTCTCTTCTCCTAAGTCGACAAGCTCGTAAGGTAATTCCCCACATAACTTATGTCTCCACAAGATAAAGAATAGTCCTCATCGAATCGAGAACATCTCAATATGATCATTTTGGAAGACAAGAGGAGGAGGGATATCACACACATGATCAAGAATTCCGTGACTCTCTTGGAATTGGGACAAGGTTCTCAACACTAGACTTTATGAATTCGTCCGATTCCTTTTCGTGAACAGTGTCAAGATGCTCGTCCCCATGCTCGGAGAGTGAGTGTGAACCTCGGGTGTGATAACAACAGACCGAGGAGTTGAGAAGGACTAGCGATTATGGATTCTACAAGTTCCATTATTTCACCGCTAGTGATTCACCATATTCTTTTCTCCCTGTATTTCCACCGATGGAATCTCAATCTTGAACTTGATGAATCTTTATAAAATTGTAGAATATCAAGGGTATCTTCATCATCATTGTCATCAGAATGAAACGGAATCGAGAGCTAGATTTGGTCGCTTTTGTATTTCAATTAATTCCTAATAGAGTTTTCACCGGCAACTGGGAATCTAATTTAGCACCGCTCTTGCCTAACAATTCTTCCATGGATTTTTGATTTGGATTATCTTGGGAATGTTTAAATTCCTTCAAATCTTTCACTAAATCCAAAAGATCAAGGAGAAGATTTTGAGGAAGTGGCTTAAGGTGAGGTGGTGCTCGATTCATTTAGTCTTGTAGAGGTTGGTCATGATACGAAGAGTTGTAATTGTTACAAGGAAATGGATTCCTTGTTTGACAATCGAGCTAAAGTGTGGACCTCCACAAGACTCACAACAAAATGATTGTTGTGGTGGTCATGTGAATAATATGGAATTTGGTCATTTCAAAGTCCCGAGTGTTACCGTAAAACTGTTCATAGACAAACGCGTTCCGGATTGACACTCAAATCCTTGGTGAGGACTTCCACAAAACTCACACGAGATATGTCAATATCTCATGATGTGGTGGTGGTAGAATGAATCGATGTGTCATGGTAAGAATAGGGATCTTGGTTATAAAATGACCCATTTCCGACTCTACCAAGCTAAACCGAGACAATTATCATCATTATGAGGCCACCACACCATTGGCAACCAAAATGGTGTGGATACGACATAGGAAAGAATCAAAGGTTTACAGAGGGGTTGGGATGAAGAATCAAAGATGTGAGAGGGTAAAGATGGATATTTTGGATTTTGGATAAACATTTTGTAAAAATAAGAAAGAAAATCTTTTGGGTTTTGTGTTTGTTGAAAACCGATTTTAAAATGTTTTCGAGAATCGTTTTGTTTTATATGATAATAATAAGAAAATATGAACAAGGATGGCAAATATACAATGGATGTATATTCAACAACATCGATGCTTCAAATTGTAGTACGCAAAGACACTCCCCGTGGCGCCAAAATTTGATTGGTCCCAAACGGTCAACCCAAATTAACCGGTGAATGTTCAACAAGAGTCAATCACTTGAGAACGCAATGCAATTATCCAGAGAGTTTAGTGTTTCCGGTCGTTAAGTCCCAACGAGGTGTAAAGCGTAATACAACGAATCGTGATCGGGTGATATTGAGCAGGAAAGGGTTATGATTGATTAAGTGATTAAACTAAGGAAATTAAATCTATAAAAGACTTTGAAGTTATTTTAATTCTATATTTAAAATCGTTTAACGATTAAAACCTAAAACGTACGTTTAAATAAAATTACGTGAACGTACGGAATAAAATGTGAAAATAAAGAAGTAAAATACCTACGGATATGGAAAATACATTTTTACAATCCTAATGATGCAAGAAAATTATTGGAAATTTAAAACTAATTTTTTGGATTTTCTTGATTTAATTTGAATTAAAAACTAATTTTAAATATTTAAAATAGACTTAAAATACTAAAATCGGAAAATAAGCTAGAAAATTACAAAACTATTTTTCAAAATCTTAAATGACTAAAAAGAATTTTAGAAACTGGAATCACATTTTTTTGAATTTTTATGAATTTCTTATGAATTTAATACTATTGAAAACTAATAAAAATACTAGAAAATACTAATTGTTGAGAAAAATCGGAAAATACTTTTTATCACTTTTGATTTTTCTAAAACTAGGAAAATTGAAATTGTGTTTTTCGAACATTTTCGAATTATTTGGATTAAATGCTAATTAAAAATGCTAGAAAATGACATAAAGTGCGTAAAAATAGTAAATGAACAATGAAAAATATGAAAACTTCCATCAACGATAAAATAAACACGAGAACCAGGAAAATAATGAAACTACTTTGGAGTAGTGGAGATATGATTTGGGCGCACAACTAATGAAATAAGCACATGTAAATAAGCTAAAATCTAACCATAAGCTACTATAAGCTACCCTAGCCTTAATCTAACCTAACTTATGCTAATGCAACTGAATGGGACCCTAAAAGCACAGGCTAGAAGCATTTAAGCACAAAAGCAAGATCAAACCATAATAAGCCAAACAGCCCCTAAGGCCCTACTTTAAGCTTACATTAAGCCAGCTAGAAAAATTCCTAAAAATAAACTAAAATGGCCATGATGTCCACAACCAACCAAAGAGCTTAAGTCCTAAATTTAAGCTAATTTGGACTTAAGGCAAAGAAACTAAAAATTCATAAATAACTGCTCTCAGAAAACTTGATGACACTTTTGACTTTTTTCACAGAAATGAACTTTGATTCAAATTTTCTGATTAAAAATGATGTATAAGGATGAGATGAGACTAATTTTAGCTATTTTAACTCCTTTATGGACTAAATGCAAGCTTATGATATCTAAATTCTAACTAATGTACTGCTAGATCAAATGAAAGATTATTTTGACTTTTTGTGTGAAAGGACTATGAATATTATGATTTGTCTACACTATATAACCCAAATGAAAGCTAATACAACTAAATTAACTCACCAAATCTCCTATGAACTCAGACTACCACTCTATTCCAAACACTAGTTTTACTACTGAAATGCAATTTAGAACAACAAACTACTTTCCCAGTCTAAGCTATCACTTAATCTTAATCTAACTGACCAAATTAATCCTAAATATAGTGATCTAATCAACAGAAAACTACAGATTCAATTGCAAGCAAATAATGCAGACAATAACATATACGAAACAGACATTATGCAGAATTAGTATTTAAGCTAAGGCAATGCAAGAAACAATCAAATATGCTCTTAATTGATAAATCTAAGCTGAATTAACTAAGTTAACAGCAAGCACATAATCTACTAAGCTAACTGAGATTTTAATGGAATTATTAAAACTTACAAATGGTCCAAAGCAACTGCTATACTAACTGAGAACTCTAACTTTAATCAACACCCCTTGCTTATCCTTATCAAGCTCAGAATTAACCCCAAATCACTAGGGCTGTAAACGGACTGAACGTTCATTGAACATTTCATGAACCGTTCGGTAAAAAATTCGTTTATGTTCGTTTATTTATTAAATGAACGAACATGAACAATATTTTATGATCGTTTTGTTAAATAAACGAACATGAACAAAAGTCACGTCCGTTTATTTATGTCCGTGAACGTCCGATTATGTGTTCGTTAACGTTCGTTTATGTTCATTTATTTATTTATGTTTGTATATCATATTTTTTAATTGTATAATTTTAAAATTTGTTTGTCTAAACAAAAAAACACTTATAAACAATATTAGATGCATATTTTAATAAAGTTTATGTTTGTTTGTATGTGTTTATTTATGTTCGATCGTTTATGTCCGTTTAGCGTTCGTTTAGTGTCTTAATGAACGAACATAAACGAACATGAACAACTCATTTTCTTAATAAACGAACATGAACAAGAAATTTCGTCCGTTTAAGCGTTCATGTTCGTTTATTTGTCCGGTTAAAGTTAAATGAACGAACATGAACAAGGCTCCGTTCATGTTCGCCCGGTTCGTTTACAGCCCTACAAATCACTATCTAATCTGACATCATTTCCCCAATTCAACCTCAATGCTCCATGTTTGACTTTCGTTGACCAATTTGGAAATTTAAGCAATTAGACAGAAAAACCTTTTCAAATACTTAAATTAACTTAGGTTCTCTTCAACATACTCAATTAAGCAATTATGAGAGCTTGAAATGAAGAAACTGGTTAAAACCATTTTTGGCGGGAAGAACAAGGAGAACAATTAAAGCATGAAACTTGCAATTGATTACTGGAAACTATTGAATTAACATAAAAGTGACTTGTTCATTACAGAAAACTTAAAACCCAACTATCTTTAACATTAAAACATTAAAAACGATTACAATAAATTAGAGAAAATGGTCTAAAGCAGTGACAACTTTTCTCTTCTGTCTTCTTCCTCTTTTATATGCCTCAGTGAGTGTCTCTCTCCCTCTTCTGGCCATTAGATTGGTTCTTTTGATCTTGGCCCTTCATTGGCATTTTTGGCGCCAAACTATGCAAATTGAGTCCTGTGTGAATGGGACAGGGGAGAGGTGTATTAATTGAAGTTTTGGAGGGTTGTGTTTGGATGGGAGAAGAGGTAAGGTGGATGGAGTATTAGGTTGGATTTGCAGGTCAAGTGGTAATGGTGGAGGTGGTATTTGGAGGGAAGGAGGGAAACGGGGTGCGTGGGAAGATGGTTTAGTCAAACCATGTTTGACTGGAGTGGGTTGGGTTTATTTTTGTTTTGGGTTGATAATTTGTTTTGGATCCGGTTTGGTTTGTAGTAGGATTAAGCCCAAGGATCACTTTTGCAATTTATCCAAACTTGAGGGACTGAATTAGCAACTTTCCAAAATTTATCAAAAGGACCAATTTTGACAAGTTAGAATTACCAAAGGACTAAAAATGTTAATTTTCCAATTAAAATGTCCAGGGTAAATTCATCAATCTTTGAAATTTCGTGGACTAAAGTCGCCATTTTGCAAAACCGACTTTATAAGGCTAATTTTGACAACTTGAAAATCCTCGAGGGCATTTTATGAAAAATTACATGTTTTGAATAACTGTGGACTAGATTTTGACAATTATTGCATAAAATACGCCTAAATATTTTTTCGTCTTTTGAGACTTTTCAAAGTGTTTTTGACTGTTTTTGCAGTGTAGAAGGAACAAAAATGATGAGTATTTAGACACTCATCATGCATCGATGTACAAGATAGATTAGTTTGGGTCAAAGGATATTGTTATCCTTGTTGATGTTGTAATAAGGAGTGATCTCCTTTGGGATAGGTGTTGTGTAGTGTTGGGTAGTAGTTCCTCCTTAGTAATGGAACTCGGTATCTAGCCTTGTACGGGATAAAGTGTTGGCGACGTTGTGATAGGTTTGGTTCTACCTCGTGGAAGAACCCGGTGTATAGCCTTGTACCGGATAAAGAGTAGGCGACGTTGTGCAGGCTTCTCCGCCACAAGGAGCTTGTGTTGTGTAGTGATTACGAACTCTCGAGTAGGTGACTCGGGGAGTGGAGTAGGGCAAGGAAGGTGTCCTTGTAGCCGAACCACTATAAATACTCGCGTGGTTGTTTTGTGTTTCTTACTCTTTATCTTTACATTGCCTATTTATATGCTTATCTATCAACATCCAACACACACACTTAATAGATTGACATTAAAACGAAGTTTTAATCGGTAAAACTATTCAGCCCCCTTCTAGTTTTTCACATATATGAAATGTATACACATTGTGGTATGTTTTTAATGCAAAGTAAATGTTTTGTATTTTTTATAAAATGATATTATTAGACATTAGTTTATCAAATTAGAAAAAGTTTAATGATGTGGTAATCTATTAAACCATGTTAAGTTTAATGCATTGTGGAAGTTTTGTATGAAAGTTGATATGTTGATGTGGCGATGACGTGAAATTGTATTGAACCATGTATCAACTTATGTTCAATACAATTCCACATCAGCGCCACTGCCATATCAGCGCCACATCAACATCTTATTATTTTATATAAACTCTCACAATACATTGAACTTTGCACAGTTTAATACATTTCTACATCATTATAATTTAGTCATTTTTAAGATTACACTAATATAAAACTAGTTATAATACCCGCGCACGCGCGGGGTTTTTTCTAAAATTTTCAATAATGTATTTTTTTTAATTAAAAAACAAATTGCTTAATTTTTGTTTTTTGTTTTAATTATGTTTCTTAATTTTGATTTATTTAAAAATAATAAGATAAATTTAAAAAGCTTTTGCGAACATCACATTTTGGGTGATGGTGTTCTTTGTAGGATGATTTATGAAATGGTCAGTTTTCAGACATGGAGAACTACATACACAAATAACACGGTTCAATTTGACTATTCATGTAATATTGTAATTAGCAACGATGTTATCTTCTTTATTTTTCGATAATCCTAAACATCCTCTTAATCTGACATTTTTTTTACACTTAAGTAACAAAAAGTTGCTTATTTGCTCTAAAAGAATGCGGAAATAACACCCTGATTACATAAATAATATGGGTACTACCCTGCAATATAAATACCTTAATTACATCAGTAATATGCAAGTACATAATTGCTTTTTTTTTAAGTACCCGGTCCTTTTATAATAAGAAGATATACGGTTCTTGATAAAATACTTCATAATGATGCGATTTAAAATCTTTGAGCAACACAATTAGCATAAACTTACATAAGCAAGAAATACAAAAAAGTATGCAAAGCAAAGTCTTTAAAAAGCGACCCTATACACCATTAAATTGACACAAACAACTTAATCAAACATTACATATGACAGCTTGCGACACTTTATGTTCCTCAATATGATAATAAAATTCAATACAACAACACCCTTTAACACTTTTTGTCAAAGCACTCAATAAATGAACACAACACAAAATCATAAAACAAAATATAGCATATGATGTTTTATCTATTGGTACACGAACTGAAATTTGAAGAGTATAAGGTCTATTTTTTTACATTTTTCATTATTATAAAAAAGTTAGAACACAAATAGTATACAAAAGTAATAACATATAATGGTTTAGTAAAGTTAAATCATAACGTTCCATGCAAGCGAAGAACACAAATCAAAAATGGGGATGGACTATTTCTATTCATAATATAATCTTTTGGCCCATACAATTTCTAAAAATTTCAAGATCTTGTATCTCCTGAGAAAGTAAAACTAAGTATGTCGATGCTAATGTGCGCCCATCCGCCCATCCACTGCACTCTGTTGATTCAAGGATATCTGTAGACAGCAAATGAGAAAATATGACATTAATTTCCTTCTATGAATCTATAGTATGAAAGCTCTCAATTATGAGCAAATAGTAGTGGGCCAAGTCAAGTAAACCCCCGACATTTTTTTATCCATTTTGATAAGACGTGGAAACATGATAGAAAAGCAAGGCCGGCTCCTTTGTGAGGCGTGAACCATTCTTATCATCCTTATATGGATAAGTTAACGTATTAACATGAATATTAGTACTAAGCTTGAATAATAATTATAGAAGATCAAGAAGATAACAAGTTAAAACAATAATAAACCAAAAATCCCATACTTCTATGCCTCATATCCTATAAACGCACACAAAATACCACTATGCTTGGTCTTTTGATTCAATTGCATTCCTTCATTGCATATTGATATTTAACATGCTAATGCATCATTCTACCATCATTCCATCAACAATATTGGTCAATATATAAAGCTCTTTATGGCAACTTTTCAAGTATGTAACATAAGTTGTTAAAGTAGGTCAAACACTTTTCTTTTTGGTCCATAAAAGTGTTTGACCTCAAAAGAAAAGTCAAAGTTCCGTTATAAACATGGAGAGGTGATATGCACATCACCAAAAGGGATTTGCACACCACAAAATCACATTAGTGATGCATCTTGTACAACACCACATATGCATGATTGTGGTGTGCAAATCATTTTTGGTGGTGTGCATATCACCTCCCATAAGCATGTAGTAGTCCAGACTCCAGATTTAGTTTTAAAGTAGTTCTATCAAATCAAAGTTTGTCTGGAGTAAGTTCTTAACATATTATGCCACTGGCTTTCTTATAATCAGTTTTAGATAAATTTCAACAAAACCAACTAACAAACCGGTAGAAGAAGTTGCTTTATTACTCCTAAAGGGGTGTTTGAAATTGCATATTTGAATCTGTTCAAAACATAATCTGATAAATTTCCAGTGCTTATTTTGGTCTAAAATATGCAGATGGGCATTGTTATACAAATGTTCAAAAACAACTAATTTGCTTAATTTTTGAAGATCGTTGTTTTTTATCATTTTTTGTGACACTATTTTTTATGTTTTTAATAAGTGACAATTGCAAAATTCATATTATTTCAATAAACCGCCTTATAAAGCAAAAGCACATCAAAACACTACCTACAACCCGTTCTATGACAATATATTATCTGATTCGGATAATATAATATCGCATAATCACTTTCAAAACGCATACCTAAACAATGTGACAATCCCTGAGGGTAAAAACATATGCATACCTAAAGAGAAACACATTTGTTGCGGGTGGGAACGCAACACCAATCCTGTCTCCATGCAGGTACCGATAACAGCTCGGTCTATCATCAATAGCAGCAACCATGTTAAAAAGCTCAACTTCATCGGAAGGAACCATCACCACCATGTTTGGTAGACACACCATATAAGTAACATAAAATGACCCCGAATGTGTGGGCAACTAACCCTAGTTAATCCATTGCAAATCTCACCGGTACCTTCTGCAAATCTACATCATGCGCCACTTCTTACCCCTTTGCAAAAACGAAGATCAAATTGCACAAAATTATTTAAGTCCTTCATACGCTAATCCTGTAAAAAATGTGACCACATGTTGTTCTGCATTCCCGACATCGAAACACCGTCGCCGTAAGAGTTGGTTCATTCCAGTCCCACCATCCATCGCAGAATGAATCACGACAATCTTTTTATCCATCTCCACTTCTGTAATCAATGATTTTGAAAAGTACGGTGTGTAAGATTATGTCGGTGCACTTGACTTGAATTGCTTCCCAGGATAGAATTTCCCGACACCTGAATCTAGAATTAAAATCTTGTGAGTTGATGTAGACAGAAAAGCTAAACACAAATGCGTTAGTAACATTTTCTTGCCGTTGTAAGCTCCCCCAGCCTCACTATCTCAAGTAGATGATGGAGTTTCGTGATAATATCACTCGTTACTTCAAGATAAGATGAATCAACAATTGTTGTGATTAAGCTTTAATCGACACTTAATAGGAATAATGGGACCTTGCAGTTAAGCTATATCTATAAACAAAGGATCATAATGTAAGTCATGGTGCAAACAATATAATTGTATTCGATTAAAAAAGAATCCACATATAATTTATGATGGTAAGTTTAATATATCAACCTTTGAAGTGCACACTATTGACATCTATATAGGTAACTTGCATACCCTTCATGCATGAAACAAAACTAATGTATCCGTGTTATTAGAACTATAACAACTTATCTAATTCAGTTTCTCAACTATTTATATTAGTTCAACCAAACCTGCCTATTGATTAGTCGATTACTTTAGTACATCCAAATTTGACTATCTTATATTGGAATGCTTAAAATTAACTATTGGCTTTAAAATTTCTTTTAAGTGAATCAAAATGCATGTATTGGTTAATAATTTGGGATTCCACAGTTGAAACATTCAACACTGTTTATTAAATTACTTTTTGAGGCTTATAGATGAAAGGAAAAATGATTAAATACGTAATAGTTCCATACTTTATCATTAGTCCTACTTACAACTCTGATACATATAATTCATGTTATCCTTCTAGTACATTATTTTCTATTACTACTTTTGGACTTCCAAGTTTAATAAAAGTGCATATATTTTACACATAAAAAATTCATATGTCAAGCAAAGTAGCAAACTAAAGAAACTTATGCAAGTTAAAAAAAGAGTTTATAACATAATTTCCTGCCCATTTTTTACTATGTTAATTTGTGTAGCAAATGGTAATATTGCTGAAAAAATATTATCTTATGGTGCCTTTTATAACTTGTAGACTCTAAACATGACAACTTAATTGATAATGGCAAATGACCAAAACAAACAACCTGTTCTTTAATCACAATAGTCTAAGAATATGCCTTTAACTCAACAATTGTAGATATCAAGAAAAAAAATGCAACTTTAGTTATTATTGGGAAAGAATATATATTCCCTCGTAAAGAAGGATTTCTAGCCTAGTAATCAAACTAATGTTGTTGCAAAGTTTCACGCTTTTAAGCTGCCTGTCTATGTAGAGTCCATGAATAATGAGTTTGTTTCACAACCATGGGACTTCTTTTCAGACCCATATGTTGAAATAAACATGTATGTCAATGGAGCCAGGGTCAATGGTGACAGATGCAGTGAATTTATTTATCTTCTTACCATTTGGCTTTTAAGGTCAAATTAATAAGTTTTGTACTTCAAAATTGATATTGTTTCCCTTGCTAATATTTTTATTTACTAATAAGTTGGACATAAGTTAATATGTTGATCAAATATTTTTATGTAAAATTTATAGAATTCATATCTTTTGAGGTTAAAGAAAACATGTGGTTTTGAATTCAAGAGTCAATTCTTATACATCTCATTCATGCAGGGTTACTTAATGTGTAACTTTGTATACCTTCAGTGTAACTACAGGTTTTTTAAATACTAAATGGTGTTTTCGCTTCTTGATTCTTTACAAACCTTTGCTCAATCCATAGACTCGCCACAAATTAAATAATATTATACTAATATATAACCACAATAACTTAGACATCTTCATAAATAAACAATAATGTAACATTGATGAATAGTCGTAATACTAATTTTATATATTTAAATTATGGAGTACAATCATAGCCAAATAGATCAAACACAGCTCATTCGATACTTCTTACAAAGCCACATATCTATATTTGCACTCTAAGCTCAAAGCATCAAACTTTATTATAAACCAAAAACACAGCTTTATAACAAAGATCATACCATGTGCATAAAACTTTCAATTAACACAAAAATCTCATTAAGCACAAGTTGAAACATATAAAAAAAAGCAAAAAAATAAAAAATAAAAAATGTTAACCTAATCTTAAAATATCACTAAACACAAATCGAAACATATAAAAAAAAAGAACATATACAGACCAATCTACTTTTCCACTTCATAAATCAAAACATCAAACTTTATAATATCCAGAACCAAAATCATGCAACTAATAAAAGATAACAACTTATAAATAAAAACCATACCTTAGTACCGCAACTAAAAAAAAAACAATAATCAACCGATTTTCCTCAAGCATAAATCCCGATTCCTTGGATCAGATTTTAATAGGTGCGCCACCTCTTTAAAGACATGTTGAATTAGATCGAATCGCACGGTTACATTGGAATCTGTTCATGATGATGGATGGTGGTTGTATGGGGTGGTTGATAGAGTGGGTGGATCACTGGATCCATAGGAGATGCAAGATGAGGTCATGAGGATATACATCTCCGTGTTCTCTTTTAATTTTACAACTCGTGCCCACAATTATTAAAAAATAGCATTGAGGTCCATGTGTATTATCGATTTTTTTTAACATGTGCGTACAAAATCGGTTTTTTATAATTTTTTTAGACAATTTTGGAAATAATTAGCTTTTATAAATTTTTTAAATCTACAAATAAAATATTAATTAAAAAAAATATTACCAAATAAGGAATGAATTGATTTTTTTGAAATGAAAAATTTCCACTAAGGTTTTTGTTTTATTATATAACTAGACGAGTACCCGCGCCTAGCGGCAGCTGTTTCTAGCGTCAGATAATTAATGATTTGTGATATTGTGGTGAGTGTTTTGTGTAGCGTTTAAAATAGAACGTGAACCGATGAAAATGCAATTGCAAACGGTTGTATTATACGATAATTAAAGTCTAGACAAAATTCTTAACATCTATCAAACAACATATAAAATCATTTAATGAAAATGAAAGTAAACATTACATCAGTTATAGGATAAAAACTAACAACACACGTTACTTGTTGCCTAAAAACTAACAAGGATGAGATTAATGGTGACTAAAATTAGCGTGAATATGATTAGCCCAAAATAAAATAAAAATTGGCTAATTTTGGCTATTTTGTAAAAGATTTGGGCACATTTAGCCCCATCTTTTTTTTAAATGAGCGTATTTAGCATATTGAAAAGTTAAATGTGCACTAACGGGCACATATTTTCTCATAATTGTAAAACATTATAATTTTTTTTGAAGAAAAACTTATAGATAATATATTTATATAGCGACAGATCGTTTTGTGTTAAAAAAGTTTATGGGTTCTAAACGAAAAATAAAAAAAGTTTGAAGATTTGGGGTTCGACCCGGGTGGTTCAACCGGTTGAACCTTTCCCGTCGAAAAACGGGTCGATTTAAACCGAGTCAATATGACATGTTGGGTCAAAACGGGTCAAATTAAACAGGGTCAACCACTGGATTTCAAGCGTACTGTGTCAACCCGGTTTTCAATATGTGTTAATAGTTTCAAATTTTACTTTTTACTTTTGGTTTTCCTTTATATATAATATAGCGAGGTACCGTAGCGTTGCGGCGAAGTACCTGTGACTATTAACTTGGAGAAATAGATCTCGATGAGACCGATTCACCGGTTTGTATCGGTTTTAACGGGGCCTCTAGTTCGTTTCCGGATGGCTGTTATTGGTTAGCCGAACCGATGGCGACACGGTTTCGGTTGAACCCGTTGGTCCGGTCCGATTTTTAAAACTATATGTACCATCAACTTGTTAGCTTGTATGAAGCTTTGTGTGTTTTATTAATTTGTATAATGTGTATAATAACATGTATTTTTCATTTTAGAGTGTTTTAAAAATAACATTAATTAGTTTGTTTAATTATTTTATATTTAGAATTATGTTGTAGCTTGTTTAAATTGTACATTGTGAAAATTTCATTGTACTTTTTAATAAGGGTGTTTTAATTGGTTGTTTTTAATTTGGTAGATATGCTTTTAATTGGTTGTACAATGTGAATAAATTATTGTACTTTTATGTAATGGGGTGTTTTAATAAGAGTATTAATTACACAAATATATTTATCTCTCATTTGACCATTAAACTTTTTCACTTTGACTGTTTTTCCATTTTATGTAGTACTAGGCGAGTACCCGCGCCTAGCGGCAGCGGTTTCTAGCGTCGGATAATTAGAGATTTGTGATATTGTGGTGAGTGTTTTGTGTAGCGTTTAAAATAGAACGTGAACCGATTAAAATGCAATTGCAAACGGTTGTACTATACGATAACTAAAGTCTAGACAAAATTCTTAACATCTACCAAACATCATATAAAAAGATTTAATGAAAATGAAAGTAAACATTACATCAGTTATTAGATAAAAACTAACAACACACGTTACTTGTCGCGTAAAACTAACAAAGATGGGATTAATGGTGCCGTTGTTAAGAAGAACGCAAGTAACAAAATTAGCATGAATGTGATTAGCCCAAAATAATAAAAAATAAATAAATAAAAAAAAAATAAAAAAAAAACTTGGCTAATTTTGGCTATTTTATAAAAGATTTAGGCACATTTAGCCCCATTTTTCTTTTTGAAATGGGCGTATTTAGCCAATTGAAAAGTTAAATGTGCACTATCGGGCACATATTTTCTCTTAATTGTAAAACATTATAATCGTTTTTTTAAAAAAAACTTATATATATATAATATATTTATATAGCGACAAATCGTTTTGCGTTAAAAAAAGTTTATGGGTTCTAAACGAAAAATAATAAAAGTTTGAAGATTTGGGGATTAAACATAATGTTTTGAAACCCGGTACGATCCGGGTGGTTCAACCGGTTGAACCGTTCCCGTCGAAAAACGAGTCGCTTTAAACCGAGTCAACCCGACAGGTTGGGTCAAAATGGGTCAAATTAAACAGGGTCAACCCACCGGTTTTGAAGCGTCCAGAGTCAACCCGGTTTTCGATATGTATTAATAGTTTCAAATTTTCACTTTTTACTTTTTGGTTTTTCCTTTATACATAGTGTAACAGGTACCGTAGCGTTGCGGCGGCGGTACCCTGTGACGATTAACCGGAGAAATAGATCTCGAAGAGACCTGATTCACCAGTTTGTATCGGTTTCAACGGGTCTTCTCTAGTTCGTTTTCGGATGGCTATTATTGGTTAGTCGAACTGGTGGCCACACCGGTTTCCGGTTGAACCCGTTGGTCCGATCCGATTTTCAAAACTATATGTACCATCAATTTGTTAGCTTGTATGAAGTTTTGTGTGTTTTATTAATTTGTATAATGTATATAATAACATGTACTTTTCATTTTAGGGTGTTTTAAAAATAATATTAATTAGTATGTTTAATTATTTTATATTTGGAATTATGTTGTAGCTTGATTAAATTGTACATTTTAAAAATTTTATTGTACTTTTTAGAAAAATAGTTTTAGTGATAAAAAAAGTGTATGGGTTATAAACGAAAAATAGTAAAAGTTTGAGAAATTGGGGATTAACATAATATTTTGAAACCCGGTTCGACCCTGGAGGTTCAACTGGTTGAACGGTTCCGGTTAAAAAAATGAGTCAATATAAACCGGGTCAACCCGACGGGTTGGGTCGAAAAAACGGGTCAAATTAAACCGGGTCAACCCGACGGGTTTGAAGCGTTCTGGGTCAACCCGGTTTTCGATGTGTATTAATAGTTTACTTTTGAAACATATTTAGGTATTAATAGTTGAAATTACTCATAATTAATTATTTCAACATTTCTTTTTTAAATTTTTTCACATTTCACTTTCTTGACTTTTCACTTTTCACTTTGACCATTTTTCTATTATAGATAGTATAGATAGATAAAAGATTAAGGGACAAATTACATATAAATTAAAAAGACTTAGTTGCATAAATAGAATCTACCATAATCTAAAATTATCATACAATAAACTAAACTACAAATTATACTTTTCTTTAATCTCAATACAACGTTTTCTCCAAATCTCTTGTGCAAAATCATCCATTTTGTTAGGATCTTTAAACAAGATCGCAATCTCTTTATTTTTTGCTTTGACGGCTTCAACTTTCAACTTCTCAACTTCAACTTTAATCTTTTTTTCTTTCAACAAGATGAATTAAGTTAACTTTAGTAGAATTTTTTTTGTTGTTTAATTTATTTGTGTTGTTCAAGTATATATTAAGCTTCTTGTCTCGTAATTTATTATGTACGCACAAGTTATGCAAAAGTAAGTAGAAAAAAACACATGAATTTTTCAAATAGCATCAAGATACGTATATATTGTGTAGACATTAATTTCTACTCCGTTAATAATAGCAGGAGAAGTCATATTAAATAATGGAGACATTATTTTCATATATTAAATTAAAGTAAGTGAAGAAAGATGACCCACTTTAGAACTCAAGATCAATATGTGTCACCTTCACAATGCATTGCATGCTTAAAGAACCATTCGTTATACTTTCCACCGTGGAGTATTGTGGAAGCACTCAGGGGGGAGGGAGTCCAAGTTTCTTACCCTAATGTCTGCGAGGCGCTGCGTCACCTCCATCCAATAAAAACCTTTCAACTCAAAACTACCCCAATACTACCCTAACACTACCCTAACAAGGCGGAATTTGAGCACCGATCCTACCCTAACACTATATTTCATAAAAGACAAAAAAAAAAAAGAACAAAGCTTTATACGAGCGGATTCCGAACGAATTGCTTCCACATTTTCATGCACTGGTGACACGAGACGGTGTAGCCTCACGGGTTCATGAACTCGATCACATACCCGAAGTCCACTCCGTTGGCTCTCAGAGATGCTCTAATTCATGATGCTTTTGTTTGAAAAGTATATAATTTTTTGAATAAAAAATGGAAAGTTTCTTGTTAATCCTCAACAAGAATATTGAGAAAAACAAACAAAGTAAGACCAACAAACACCTGACAACCATCCGATCATCCCTTCATCTCATCCATCCCATCCAACGGCCAGAACAAAAACAAACTCACACGGATCGCCAGCTTGGCAAACTCCCACTCCCCCACCCACACACTATATAAACCCACTCCTTCCCCCTCATTAATCACCAAACACATTCAAATTCACATATTTTCAAAAACACACACTCTCTTCTCAACAAAAAATGGAATCAGGAAAGACAAAGGGAGCTGGAGGACGTAAGGGAGCGGGATCACGAAAGAAGTCGGTGACGAAATCAGTGAAAGCAGGGCTTCAGTTCCCAGTTGGAAGGATTGGGAGGTTTTTAAAGAAAGGAAGATATGCTCAGAGGACCGGCTCCGGTGCTCCTATTTATCTCGCTGCTGTCCTTGAATACCTTGCTGCTGAGGTTTTGGAATTGGCGGGAAATGCTGCAAGAGACAACAAGAAGACAAGGATTAACCCCAGACATTTGCTATTGGCCGTGAGAAACGATGAAGAATTGGGGAAACTGTTGGCTGGTGTTACTATTGCTAGCGGTGGCGTGTTGCCCAACATTAACCCGGTGCTTTTGCCTAAGAAATCTGCTGTCAGTGAAGGTGACAAGACCAAGCCGTCGCCAAAGAAATCTCCAAAGAAGGCTTAAGTTTGTTGTCGGTTTTAGGTTAAGTTTTAGCGAAACTTCGGGTTTTGTTGTTGGTTTTAGTTAATGGTTCTTATGGTTATGTACTTATGTATCTATCTGATTATGAAATAGAATTGTGATGTTTAAGTAGTCTTGATTGTACATCTGATTATGTACACTTGCTTGGACGAGGCTTACATTATAAAGATTGTTAATTGATAATTATCGTTTTGATCAATTTAATGCTAAATTACAAACCCATTTGAGATAACAAACTTGATAAACAAAGAAACTAAAAGAACGGTTTACGCTTGTTAATCAATATAGTCTTGAATTGGGCAATGGAATATAAAGCTTGTTTCTGGGTGGTATAGTTCTGACAGGGGTTGTATATCTTGAAATCAAAGAAAGAATTGGGTAAAATTTGGTCTTATGCTCATAATTTAACTTGTCAAAACAGTTCATCAAACCAACAATCGTTTTATATAGTGAATTCAAGCAAGTGTCATTATCACAAATAGGAATCACCATAACAACCCCTTAAGCGATAATTGACATCTTGTTTTATTTGGTTCCAAAAATACCCAAATCAATCAAATCCTTTTCTGAATTTAGAATCATCACAAGTCCTGTAGATGACTCGGACTTATTGAGACTTCATTACACACGACAAGGTAGACTTGCCCTGATTATGTTTTACTCAAATTCGGTATGTCTAGTTTATAAATTTATAACTCTTCATAACACATTCAGGTAAGAGCAGTGAAAGTGTGTTTATAAGTGCAATTTCACTCAAATGTTTGAAAATCTTTTAGAGGCTTTTGGAGGGAAACTATGGAAAGATTATTTTGATTTATCAAATACTTAGCAATTTGCATATTTGCACTACTTGTTTTGAAAAAAAGACAAATTTGTTATTAATTTTTAAGCAGAATTGTTTTACAATTCTGTAATTTACAGTTAATGGCAGTTATTTACGGAGGGAAAAGTTAAGCATTATGTTGGTTCGATTTGGTAGACTTTTTACTGGTAGTTGTGTACTTGTGTTGGTTGGTATCAATTTCCAACTATAAAAGGGGGTGTTTAGTGCCACAATTATACACAACAAAATATGATACAATTTCTTCAAAAGATGGAATCCAACGAGGTTCACGTAAACTTTATATATGCTGCATAAAGTTCTAATCTTTGAGGTTCATAAAGACTTTTGGTTTATATTATTAAATGTAATCTGAGATATTTTAACACTTATTATGTACTTTAAGCATCAATGTGTACATCCAAACAAGAGTTTAACATCCAAACAACAAAATGATGTATGGCAAATCTTAAATCTAACAAGTCCTTCACCCCAGTCAGCAGATTAAGTACTAAACAAACAGCACTCATAATCATGCTTGCATTCTTGTTCATATGACATCAATGTCACTTTTTATGGGACTAATTCGAACAAGCAACCCTTGATCAAATTCTGGCAGGGGGATTCTTTTGAAGGATTCGTCTTTATTAATAAGCTCCCACGTGAAGTGCGTCACTAAGTGATGGATCATAGCTAAAGTTTCCATTTTTGCAAGTTGCATACCAGGACACATCCTTGGCCCAGCTCCAAATGCCAAGTAACTAAGAGGTGGCGGCGATGGTTTATTTTTTTCAAAACGGGACGGATCAAATATGGCCGGGTTTTGGAAAAGGCTATCATCCATATGTGTCATGGACGAAGACATCATCACCTGAAAATACATCAAGTAAAGTAGTAAGTGATTACGTTAAATGATCTTTGACATCTTTTAATAACTTTTTATTGGCTAATTATTTCTTTGACATACTTGCCATCCTTTAGGTATTATGTATCCTTCATACTCGATATCTTGGGCAACTCGCCGGAAGGTTAGATTTATAGGAGGGTTCATTCTAAGCGTCTCAGATGCTACTCTCCATGTGTAGTTCATTTTGGTTAGGTCGTCCCATGTCAAAGCTTCCCCGGGTGCTTTGCTCTTGGAAATTTCTTCTTGTTCTACAATCTCAATTATGTTAGTACTAGCGGGACCAGCTGCATGTGCACGGTGATAAGTATAGTTATATGTGTTTTCACCCGTTTAGTGAATTCGTTTCACAACACTTGAATGTATATGTGTTAGTTGTAAGTGTTTGTTTGGGTTACCGTAGCTTTCCCATGACATCATTATTCCGCATATAGAAATACCCCGCAATCTCTTACGCGTCAAACACTACCCCAAAAGTATATGATTTTGACGAATCAAGATTATATTGATTGAAATAAATGAAATAAAGGTTAAAGTTGTAAAATTTGAATTAAAATAAAATAAACCCATTAAAAATATAAAACTAAAACTCATAAAAATATATCAAAATGGATGTTGAATTAAAGGCGTAAAATTTTAGAAAATATGGTGAAATTAGATTATAAAAAAATAAGTAGATAAAAGATATTTTAATTTAAAAATAAAGATGAATTTTAGTTGAGAAACGATATACGTCATTTTATAATTGGAGCTCTTTATCTTAATTTTTAGTGGTTAGGAGATAGGTTTGGAGTTTGTTAAGAAATGACACATGTCATCTCATGATTGGAGCTCCTTATCTTAATTTTTGGTTAGAAAAACTCTTTCCATAAGGGTTATGGTACAGAAAAGTTACTAAAGTTTACAAAAAATTTGTCCTAACGTAATATAGTTTCATTTTGTTCGATTAGGTTACTAAACTTCGTTAAGCATACACTTCAAAAATTCGGTGTTAGTCAGAGTAACTTGGATGTATATTTTTGATAAGTTCGATGCTTGAGTGAACAAAATTCAAAGTTCAATAACCCGAACATTCACTTTTAGTAGTTCGATTCGTGAGTGAACAAAGTTCAAAGTTCGATGAACCCTGGATGAACAAAATGAAACTATATTACCTTATGACAAATTTTTTGTAAACTTTAGTAACTTTTGTATACCATAACCTTTTCCATAATAAGTAAGTAAAAAAGTCTGAAGTTTTAAGCCTTCTAATTTTAGAAGGCCTAAATGCATTATAAAGTAGTATAGATAATATGATGTACTACTAATGGATTCGGTGATATAAACTTTTCAGTAATACAACCTTTCGTGTTGAATAAGATTCGTTGTTCCGAAGAAAAATAATTGAAATTACAATGTATTACCTCGAACTATGT
The DNA here is from genome assembly GCA_022545495.1 of Chrysanthemum lavandulifolium. Lineage (NCBI taxonomy): Eukaryota > Viridiplantae > Streptophyta > Magnoliopsida > Asterales > Asteraceae > Chrysanthemum > Chrysanthemum lavandulifolium. The sequence continues at coordinate 87,967,615 of CM040238.1, read as the reverse complement.
TAGAGTAGATAGAATTGTTATTTGCCATAACCTTCACCAAAAGCGTAAGAAGAATGGAGGTTGTATCATATCCTCCAACCATCAAAATGATGATGTTATCGAGGATCTCCTCATCTGACATCGTTGAGTTATTATCATCACAAATGCTGAGCAGCGAGGTAATGAGATCTTTATGAGGATTAGTTTGTAGCTTTTGCTCTTTGAGTACCTCCCTTTTCTCGCGTAGAATATCTGCAAGAATCTTTAATAGTTTCTTTCTTGCTTTAAGTCCGCGATTGAATTGAGTGAAAGGCAAATTGACTGGAACTGACAGCGAACTTATCATCATATCTTCGAATAGTGGTAGCAATTGCTGTCTTTTGGGCCCTCTTTCAATCCCAAAGAGAAGTGAGCAAATTATGTTGAAGGTTAAGATCCTAGTAAGGGGTTGCACCTATATCCATGTAAAAAAGGATTGTTGGTTAAGTAAAATATAAACATACATGAACCTGAATATTATGGAAGCATATAGTGAAGAGTCTCAATTCGACAAAAAATTATAACAAAATTTCTCATAAAACAAGGAATATAAATTACCCGAACTTCCTTTTTACCACGCCAATGCATCTCAAGATTGTTTTGGATTTCTTCATCTACTTTTGAAAAATGTTGTTTTAATACGTCAAGCTTTAAAAATGAAAGCAGGGCTGTTTTAACTCGTTTGTGATCATTTCCTATCAACTCAAATATATTCTTTGAACCCATGATTCTGCTCACAGACGGTGGCTGTTTGTTGGCGAGTGTGTTGCTGTCACATGTGTATACAAACTTATTAGCTGTTGTACCATGTAAAACAACCGTCGGGTATCCAAAAAGACTTGTTTTCCACACGGGACCATTTTTAGCTATACCTTCTTGGATCCATTCCTTGACCTTGTCGGCTTTCAAGGCCCTTAAAAGTCCGAAGCTTTGTCCTATCAAGGGCAGTCCTAAAGAACCAGGGGGTAACTTATATGAACATTTCCTACCACGGAAAAGAAAGAAAATCGAGAATAAAAATAACAATAACAGTAATAGTAACATTGCAAGAAACTTGTGCTCCATATTGGCTAGAAACACAATCTGGTTCAAATGAGGTCCTTAGATATATTAGACTCATGTTTCAATAACTGTTTTCTTGTCTTTTAGTGTAATTGGCATCATTGAAAAGATCCTTCTTGATTACTATTTAATTAGAGTTGGTACGTATATGAGCTTAAAGTTTGTAGATGCCTTATGTTCCATCATCCATTTGCAGATAAATTATAAATTGTCAGTGATTTAGAATATAATATTAGTGTTTGCTTAGGATACCATAATGTGTCATAATTTTAGATTAACTTCAGTTTTTAAATGGTTGCAACTTTCAAGGTCAATTTGAATTTCATAGTAAACTTAAATCGAGTGTGTATCCATGTGTAGCTCAAAATGTCAGTTATTAGTGATAAGCTAATATTCTGATAAAAGTGCATCACATATTATAAGTTGGATTGGATTTTTATGTTTAGGATGTTAGAACATAAATAATTTTTTGTATCTTAAGTTCTAAATAAATCAATCTTGTGGACCATGGGATCAGAATGACTATCACAACAAACTGCAAAGTACAAAGGAGGCTGCTCATGATCTATCACGTAAATCTTTCCGTGCATCTCTTGACTTGCACTAAGGCTTCGGAAATAGATATGATTATTGAAGCACTCCTGGTCCTGGTAGAAAGTGTAAATATCCTTATTGAGAACCATAAAAACTAGAGGGTGTCAACGGGAAAGAGGTTGGGTCACGGATCAAAATGGGTAATTTTGGTAAGAGTGTAATGGGTCTGGCAGACCCAAGATACCTTTTGTGCATACAAAAATTAGCTCTTTTTTTAGTCATTGGTTTGTCAAACAGGATACGAAAATTCTATTACTTTTCAAAACTAAATGTATTTTTATTTCTTAACAAAATGAACTAGAAAGTTGAATGCGCTAAAATTACAATTTTGGGTGACTTTCAACCCACCCTTAAACCCATTTCCTTTTAAGCTACTGTAGTAATTTAATTTACCTGTTTAACACTCAACCCATTCAAGATAAAACATAGCCTGCATCAACCCATTCATCAAATAAAAATGAAGAAACCTAGTTAATGAAGCATACATGTCCTGGACGAGACAGTCGCATCCCAGTTTCGCGTTTTGGGTGTCACTAACACTAATATTATGACTGCAATTATTGCAGGAAGCCTTAAACATGCATAACTATGTTGTAAGTTATCACACATTGGACTAGTTTCCGCATACATGTCTTGGTGATTTTCAGCAATAGCATTCACTAAACTAAAAAAGTATCTCCAGTTATCTTTTCTTATACATTGCAGAACACTACTATATTCTTTTTCAAGGCATCATTGCTAATTCACCTTCAGATCTAAAGTACAGTAATTTCTGTAAAAATACTGTGTGGAGTTCCATAAACCGAAAATGCCTGTAAGGCTGTAACACCAACGTTATAATGAATCAAGAGTCCTCACATTAAAATTTCAAACCTGAGTTTAAAAGAATTTAGTGAATCTTAAATGCATTACAAGCGCGTAATGAACATTGATCCAAAAAGCTTGCTTTTCCTCAGGGCTTAAGTGTTCCAAGATCAACCTTATCCAATTGAGATACTAAATTTTAACCTGAAAAAAGACACACGGTCAGGACCAAAATCCCAAAGGGTGTCTAATACTCACCTAAAGTTTATTTCTTTATGTTCAACATTACTCGATTTTTGTGGGCGTTTGGCTTTATAGTATTGTGTTGCAATCAAATTATCAGAATTCTAAATTATGAACAGATAAATCCAAGCTTTTTGACACAAATCAAATACACATAACACAAAGTAGAAATTGGATTTCAAATTCAGATATCCTGTACTCGTAAACCAGATCAAATTTAAATAAGGCGAACACAAATAACCAAACATTAATCGGCAAACTTATGGAGTAATTTTATATTGTAAAAATCATGTTTGGATTACTGGATTCTACATTCATTATATGATTTCGAAGATGGATGTGTACATTCATTTGTAACCTATGACTTTGACATCGTTACATGTAAAATCCTAAATTGAATACCATCAACACATCAAGTACAACAACCAATAAGCCTCACAATCATGCCTACATTCATGGTTTATACGACACCAATGTCTCTTTTTATAGGACTGATTCTAACAAGCAACCCTTGATCGAATTCCGGCATTGGGATTCTTTTGAAGGATTCATCTTTCTTAACAAGCTCCCACTTGAATTGTGTCACCAAGCGATGAATCATGACTAAAGTTTCCATTTTTGCAAGCTCCATACCAGGGCACATCCTTGGACCAGCTCCAAATGCCAACAAGCTAAAAGGTGGTGGTGATGGTGTATCTATTTCAAAACGAGCTGGATCAAACATGGTCGGGTTTTGAAAAATGCTACCATCCATACGTGTCATGGCTGCAGACAACATCACCTGAAAAAGAAGCAAAATTGAATAAGCGATTGTTTTATATGATCCTTTGCATCTAGGTCGTTCTTGGTTAATCATTTATGTAACATACTTGCCATCCTTTAGGTATTATGTATCCTCCATACTCGATATCTTGGGCAGCTCGACGGAAGGTTAAAATTACAGGAGAATTAATTCTAAGCATCTCAGACGCCACTCTCCAAGTGTAGTTCATCTTGGTAAGGTCTTCCCATGTCAAATCTTCGCCTGGTGCTTTACTCTTGGATATTTCTTCTTGTTCTAAAATCTCAGTAATGTAAGCTCAACAAGATGAAACATTTAATTTTAGAAATACGGGACAACCTTTTTTGTCAATACAACCTTTCAAATTTATTAAGATTAATTGTTATGAAAAAAAGACTGAAATAAAGATGTCTTACCCCGAGATATATTACAGTAGATAGTATCGTTATTAGCCAAAAGTCTGACCAAAAACGTAAGAAGAACGGAGGTTGTATCATATCCTGCGACCATCACAAAGATGATGTTGTCGATGATCTCCTCATCAGACATCATTGCTGAGCAACGATATGAAGAGATCTTTAGAAGAATTATCTTGTTGTTTTTGTTCTTCGTGTGCCACCCTTTTCTCATGTAGAAGATCTAGAAGCATCGGTACTAGTTTCTTTCTTGCTTTAAGTCCACGATTAAATTGAGTGAAAGGCAAATTGACTGGGAACTGCTAGCCAACTTTCAATCAGATGTTGGAACAGTGGTAAAAATTTCTCTCGTTTGGGTCCTCTTTCAATCCCAAAGAGAAGCGAACAAATTAGGTTGAAGGTTAAGGTCTCATGAGGGGTTGCACCTATAGTGATGTAAAAAAAAAGAGAGAAAAAAGAAAGATAAAATGGGCAAGCAAATTAATAGTGAGAGTCACATTCAAATTCTAAAAACTAAAAAAAAATCCAAATTGCTCATGTTTTAATTATGGCGACATAGAATCTGGTATGATCAACCCCATTTGTAGTAAACATTTTTTAACTACTACTAGTATATATCAAGTCTAGCTTTATAAATTGATTTTAGAATATAAGGAATGTCATTTAAATACCTGAACTTCATTTTCACCACACCAATGCGTCTCAAGATGGTGTTGGATTTCTTCATCTGCTTTCGCAACATATTGCCTTAAAACTTCAGGCTTCAGAAAAGAGACCAATGCCGCTTTAACTCGTTTGTGATCAGCACCGCTCAACTCAAGTATATTTCTCGTACCCAAGATCCTACTAATTGATGGTGGCTGTTTGTTAATGAGTGTATTGTTGTCACAAGTATATGTAGGGGATATGAAGTAATAACGAACACCAACGGATATACTTGATCTCTGAAAGGCGTGTGAACACTTTCAGATCGAATCAATTCGGCGGTTCTACCAAATTATTCAATCGGATACAATTCAGAGTTGAGAATTTTCTGTATGTGTGTATGTGAGATATAATATTGAACCGTTTTATGATAATGACCAAACAAACCGTATATAACAGGTTACGGGATAACTGCCAATGGCAGTTTTAGGGTTTCCAAGTTGTCAAGTTTTGTCCCTCAATTTCCGAAACTTAATTTCGAGGAACAACACTTGAGAGAATCAATGGCTTGTGAGAATCCATTGTATTTCAATGAAATACAACCGGTGACAATTTTACATAGCAACTTGGTGGAAATCCTCGCCCCTTGGACCTGCCGGGTGCCGCCTGGACCACGCTACCAGGGCACGCGCCCGGACCCCGTCCGCCAGGGGCTTCGCCCTAAGATCATAATAAATTCAAGTAGGTGTGCACTCCGCACCTCCAAACCTAAATGATGTAATATTATGATGAAATTGGTCAAAACAAGTTAATCCAATTACATTAAAATATCCAACAGATATACAAACTTATTTCTTTGTCGTACCATGTAAAAAACCGTTGGGTATCCAAAAGGCGGGCTTTCCACATGTGACTATGTTTAGCTATTCTTTCTTGCAACCATTCCTCTACCTTGCTCGGCCAAGGCCCTTAATAGTTCAAGCTTTGCCTATCAAGGCGTCCAAGAAGAACAGGGGTACCCGATGGGAATATTTCCTATTTCGATAAAGAAAGAAAACCGAGAATAGCAATACCAACAACAATAACAGTAACATTGTAACAATTTTGGAGTCAATGGCTAGAAACAGATTATGGTCAGGTCCTATGATATACAAACTCATGTTTCTAAGATTGTTTTGTATTTTTGTGTAACTGGCATCAATAATTAGGATCCTTCAGAGTATTATTTTAATAGAAGTCAACTATTTCAAGATGAGTTTTAATATTTAATTTGTTAATTATTCAAAATATATTATTGTTATTGTTTATTTCTATAATGTTGTCTTGGAGTAGCCAAGCCTGCAGAAAAAGAAAAAAAAAATCAATTTATCAGAAGTAGTCTAAAAAACTTTATTAATGCTTGTAATGCATCTCTAGACAATTTATTTGTTTTATGTAATGTATGGGTCAATATGGGTCAAATCCGTTTGGGTCAAAACTCTTAACCCAAACAGCCCGTTAGTATTAGTTAAATTAGTTTGAAAGTTATGTATTTGACAGTTACAAAACGGTTATCTTGAAGAATCGACACAATGGTTGACCTTTGAAAGGTTGTGTCGTTTCACAAGATATATATACTCTAGGATTATGTCAATGTAATTAAGTCCTTTTATTATATTTACTGTTTCATTGTTTTACTCATATACAAACATACACAAACCAAACGTTGCACTTAATACTTATGGCAAACATCAAACATCTGTTAGAATGCAATTGTCTTCGACCAAAACCTGTGACAAGATACCAACAATGGTATCAGAGCGCATGTTCTGATTCCTGGAGGAAGCAATTGCAAAAGAAAAACAAGGCACCTCTCAATTCGCATTACTTACAAAAGGAAGCCCAACCCAATACCCCAAAGTGGCCTAAACACAAGAAACACATATCCCCTGAGGGAAAACAACTACTTAAGAAGAAAATGGAAGAAGTTGTATCGTTCAACGCCTCAAAAACCAAACACCCACTGGGAAGCAGTTACAAACAAATTGGAGAACCAAGCAAATTGTCCAGAAGAGAAAAGCGTGCACGTTGCTATATTTGCAAGAAAATAGGGCACGTTTATTGGAAGTGTATAAAGGAGAAGAAGGCTTGTGATACAGAAAACATGGAATCAATCACCACGAATACTGCAAACCCAGAACCATTCAAATACCAACCAGAGACTGTGCATGTAACATCAGACTACATGGTTGAGGGCTCTGATTTGAACAACTGGGATGACATATGGTATGTCAGTTCTATATACAAGAAGCATATGTATCCCATGAAGCACTTGTTCAAGCGAATGATACAGAGATTCAAAGTGGAGGGGACAGAAGAGAGGGAAAAGAAATTCATAGTTTCATATGGCATAGGAGAGGCATATGTGGAGACAAGAGAACGGAGATTGGTGATACCAAATGTAACTTTCACACCAGAAGTTACATTGAACATTATGAGTTTAGAGCAATTAGAAAACCAAGGATTCATGGTAAGTTATGAAGGAAATAGATGCAAGATTGGGTACATATTCGACAACATGGAAGAAGACTTCGAATATAACAACACCATAGAAGGAGAAAATGAAGAAAGCATCAAAGAAAGTCATGACAGATTCTTGGATGGGTACTTTAGATCTTTGGATCTTGATGAAGAATGCTCCTGATTAAAGGCATGAAAGAAATGAATATGGACAGTAAAGGAGATCATGATTATGTAGATAGTGAGTATCTAAGCATGAATGGGACTTTGTACTTCATGAAGGTAAACACTTTCAAAAGATTTACTGCATTTCTAAACTTATTGAAATCAGATAAATTGGTATATGCAAAATGGGAAGTGTTTAATGGGAAATTCATGGAGATGCTAGACTGGTTTTACATAGGATTTTTAAGGCAACAAAAATTAGGAGAATTACCACCATATATAGGGCCAATTAAGATTGACTTATTAGCCTTATACTAGTTTGTTGATACACTGGGTGGGTATATGGATGTTACTATCAATGGAAATTGGCATCAAGTTGCAAGGATATTAGGATTGGCACATGAACATTCTGAGGCAGTAAAAGAGATGTACAAAGAGTATATTGGCATGGTTAAAGTTTATTATGAAGAGGCAAAGAGGGTGCAAGGAAAGCCAGATGATGAGGCAGAGAATGGCAGAGATGCTGCAGACATTCAGTGGCCACAGGTTGATGCACAGATTATTGCAGGAGTACCAGGGATGCCAGAAGAAACTCCAAAGAAATGGAGCAGGACTGCTGAAGGAGATACATTCATGGAAGATGCCAACAATGGAAGCAAATATGAAAATGCAGTGGAAGGAATGGATGCAAGTAGCAGTGATGATTTTGAAATCATTACTTGAAGATTAAACCAGGAAGCAAGTGGAACTTGGCATTAACGCATTAGGAGGGAGAATGTGAACCTTTATTAATGCTTGTAATGCATCTCTAGACAATTTATTTGTTTTATGTAATGTATGGGTCAATATGGGTCAAATCCGTTTGGGTCAAAACTCTTAACCCAAACAGCCCGTTAGTATTAGTTTAATTAGTTTGACAGTTATGTATTGGCAGTTACAAAACGGTTATCTTGAGAATCGACACAATGGTTGACCTTTGAAAGGTTGTGTCGTTTCACAAGGTATATATACTCTAGGATTATGTCAATGTAAATTAAGTCCTTTTATTATTTTACTGTTTCATTGTTTTACTCATATACAAACATACACAAACCAAACGTTGCACTTAATACTTATGGCAAACATCAAACATCTGTTAGAATGCAATTGTCTTCGACCAAAACCTGTGACAAGATACCAACATAGTCAAAACTCAATGTTAACATGAGACTAGTATCTCATGATTGTTCAATAATAGTACAAGAAATGGACACCTTCACCTATACAAAGTGATCATGCAAATCTCATATATCATATATGATCTCTTGCAAATCTCAGATAAATCCAAGCTTTTTGACACAAATCAAACACACATAACACAAAGTAGAAATCGGATTTCAAATTCAGATATACTGACTCGTAAACCAGATCAAATTTAAATAAGGCGAACACAAATAACCAAACATTTATCGGCAAACTTACGGAGTAATTTTATATTGTGAAAATCATGTTTGGATTACTGGATTCTACATTCATTATATGATTTCGAAGATGGATGTGTACATTCATTTGTAACCTATGACCTTGACTTCGTTACATGTAAAATACTAAATGAATACCATTAACACATTAAGTACAACAACCAATAAGCCTCACAATCATGCCTACATTCATGGTTTATACGACACCAATGTCTCTTTTATGGAACTGATTCTAACAAGCAACCCTTGATCGAATTCCGGCATTGGGATTCTTTTGAAGGATTCATCTTTCTTAACAAGCTCCCACTTGAACTGTGTCACCAAGCGATGAATCATGACTAAAGTTTCCATTTTTGCAAGCTCCATACCAGGGCACATCCTTGGACCAGCTCCAAATGCCAACAAGCTAAAAGGTGGTGGTGATGGTGTATTTTTTTCAAAACGGGCTGGATCAAACACTGCCGGGTTTTGAAAAATGCTACCATCCATATGTGTCATGGCTGTAGACAACATCACCTGAAAAAGATTTCAAGCAAAACTGAATAAGCGATTGTTTTATATGATCCTTTGCATCTAGGTCGTTCTTGGTTAATCATTTCTGTAACATACTTGCCATCCTTTGGGTATTATGTATCCTCCATACTCGATATCTTGGGCAGCTCGACGAAAGGTTAACATTACAGGAGAATTAATTCTAAGCATCTCAGACGCCACTCTCCAAGTGTACTTCATCTTGGTTAGGTCTTCCCATGTCAAATCTTCGCCTGGTGCTTTACTCTTGGATATTTCTTCTTGTTCTAAAATCTCAGTAATGTAAGCTCAACAAGATGAAACATTTAATTTTTAGGAAATACGGGACAATCTTTTTTGTCAATACAACCTTTCAAATTCATTAAGATTAATTGTTATGAAAAAAAGACTGAAATAAAGATGTCTTACCCCGAGATATATTACGGTAGATAGCATCGTCGTTATTAGCCAAAAGTCTGACCAAAAACGTAAGAAGAACGGAGGTTGTATCATATCCTGCAACCATCACAACGATGATGTTGTCGATAATCTCATCATCAGACATCATTGATGAGCTATCATCATCATGAACACTAAGCAACGATATGAAGAGATCTTTAGAAGAATTATCTTGTTGTTTTTGTTCTTCGTGTGCCACCCTTTTCTCATGTAGAAGATCTAGAAGCATCTGTACTAGTTTCTTTCTTGCTTTAAGTCCACGATTGAATTGAGTGAAAGGCAAATTGACTGGAACTGCTAGCACACTTTCCATCATATCATGGAACAGTGGTAGCAATTTCTCTCGTTTGGGCCCTCTTTCAATCCCAAAGAGAAGTGAACAAATTAGGTTGAAGGTTAAGGTCTTCATGAGGGGTTGCACCTATAGTGATGTAAAAAAAAAAAGAATGATAAAATGGGCAAGCAAATTAATAGTGAGAGTCACATTCAAATTCCAAAAAGTTAAAAAAAAAAAAAAAAAAAAAAAATCCAAATTGCTCATGTTTAATTATGGCGACATAGAATCTGGTATGATCAACCCCATTTGTAGTAAACACTTTTTAACTACTACTAGTATATATCAAGTCTAGCTTTATAAATTGATTTTAGAATATAAGGAATGTCATTTAATTACCTGGACTTCATTTTTACCACACCAATGCGTCTCAAGATGGTGTTGGATTTCTTCATCTGCTTTCGCAACATATTGCCTTAAAACTTCAGGCTTCAGAAAAGAGACCAATGCCGCTTTAACTCGTTTGTGATCAGCACCGCTCAACTCAAGTATATTTCTCGTACCCAAGATCCTACTAATTGATGGTGGCTGTTTGTTAGTGAGTGTATTGCTGTCACAAGTATATACAAACTTATTTGCTGCCGTACCATGTAAAAAAACCGTTGGGTATCCAAAAAGACTGGCTTTCCACATGTGACCATGTTTAGCTATTCTTTCTTGCAACCATTCCTCTACCTTGTCGGCTTTCAAGGCCCTTAATAGATCGAAGCTTTGCCCTATCAAGGGCAATCCAAGAGAGCCAGGGGGTACCCGATGGGAATATTTCCTATTTCGATAAAGAAAGAAAACCGAGAATAGCAATACCAACAACAATAACAGTAACATTGTAACAACTTTGGAGTCAATGGCTAGAAATAAATTTTGGTATGGTCAGGTCCTATGATATACAAACTCATGTTTCTAAGATTCTTTGTATTTTTGTGTAACTAGCATCAATAATAAGGATCCTTCAGAGTATTATTTTAATAGAAGCCAACTATTTCAAGATGAGTTTTAATATTTAATTTGTTAGTTATTCAAAATATATTATTGTTATTGTTTATTTCTATAATGTTGTCTTGGAGTAGCCAAGCCTGCAGAAAAAAAAAATCAATTTATCAGAAGTAGTCAAAACTCAATGTTAACATGATACTAGTATCTCATGATTGTTCAATAATAGTACAAGAAATGGACACCTTCACCTATACAAAGTGATCATGCAAATCTCATATATCATATATGATCTCTTGCTATAGATATTTACATATGCAAGAAATACTTAAACAATCCCTAAATTAAGAAGATCTATAGTTGCATCTCCAAGAATTCAAATACTTAGACAAATTCTGATGGAATAAGATAACGAAATTCAAAGTTATGTGAGACCCACTCGATCTTCTTTGAAGATTTCCCTGCTCGAATCAACTTGAAGCTCTTTGAGTACATCTCGGGTATAGAGTGTTCAATCACATCCATTAACCCATTCATGCACAAACTTGAATCTTTTGCATACAGTTCCACAAGTTTCGGGAGCAACAACTTTTGGCCTTTTTGGATTTTAATGTTTGTATGAATGTACTCTTCTTTCGCCACTTCAAGCTCCTGGAAAATGCTCTTTGGTGTATAGATGCGTACCTGTCAGTAGGTAAAAAAATAAATAAATGAAGAAAACATTATTACTAAACACATAATGAATTTAAGATTGAATCTCGTGTACCATGGGATCAGAATGATTTCCACAACAAAGCGCAAAGTATAAGAGAGGCTGCTCATGATCTGTTGCATAATCTTTTCGTGCATCTCCTGACTTGGACCTATGCTTTGGAAATAGCAAAGACTGAAGCCACTGCAGGTAGAAATTGTCGTTAGCTTCGTTGAGGACAGCCATTAAAGCTTGAGGATGGAAAATGGGTGGATTTGGTAAAGGGTCAAAATGGGTCATTTTTGTACGAGTGGAATCAGGTCGAGTCGGGTTGATCCAGAATACATTGCCCAAAACTTTGAAGGTTGAACTTGTTATATACTCCATTTTGGGATGTCTCAAAAAAATTGTCCACTTTCCATTTTTAGTAAAAACTAGAGATTATATTAGAGGAATATTCTCTTTGAGTGGTTGAGATTTATAGAGGCCCCATTTTTATTAAACTTAATTATTTCTCATGACAATAATTTTGAGACGGAGGAAGTATCTTAATAAAAATATGTGTTTTTGAACAAAATGAATAAGGTGGTTTCATGCATGAGAAAACTTCGACCCATTCACCCGTTATTTATAAAACATAACCCTAATATACCCATCCATACTTACATGTGCCGAAAACAAACATTATATGAAAATTAAAAAACCTGAAACCTATAGTAGTTTATGAAGCTTACTTGTCCAGGACGAGGCAGCCTGCATCCCAGGATAGTTCTTTGGATGTCAAAAACACTAATATTAAGACCACCAATGTTATAAGAAGCCTGAAACATGCAGAAGTAAGTAAATACATTATCAAACATCGGACTAGTTTCCGTATAAATAATTTGTTTATATGATCTATGATTTTCAACAGGAGTTTTCACTACAATATAAATAATTTGTTTCCCATTTCTTTTACACTAGAAAACACTACAATAATCTTTTCTGTATTATGTATGTGCATGTCTGTTTACCTTCAGGAATAAGGAAATCCTCTTCAAAGTACCACGTGGAATTCCATAAACCAAGAATGCCTGTAACACGAGTGTTATAATGAATCAGTTTCCTAATTTCCTCGTGCTACCAATTGAAAAATAAAATTAAAGACTTTTTTTGTAAATTATACATGCATCACGAGCGCGTTATGAACATTAATCCAAAAAGCTAGCTTTTCCTCGGGCTTCAGTGTTATAGGATCAACCTGTTCTAATTGAGAAACTAAAGACCTGCAAAAGGGTTGTGTTTTTCACATCATTAGGCATAAACAAGACACGACGGGATCAAAAACTCAAAGGTTATCTAGTACCTAAAGTTTCGTTCTTTATGTTCAACACTACTCGACCTTTGATCAAGTCTGCAAATACCTTGCACCTCAACAACATTTAAACAGTATTCACTAGACTCCATTGATGGTTCAGAATCATTATGTGCCCATGTTGTTTCACCATCACATTGAGGACTCCACATAACGAACTCATCTCGTGGTGAAGAATCACTAGGTGACGAAAGGAAACCATGATTCAACACAGGTGGATCGGCGATTTGACAGTATATGGTGGATAAACACTTGACCATCTCCTCGGATAGCTGATTTGCAGACATACAAATATCACGATTCTCAGCTCGGCTTATACTCGATAAATCATCTGTAGCACGCTGGTAAAACAACATCCAAATGATACAAGAATTTAGAATAGTGACATGTGACTCGAGATTTGAAGCTTTACAGATTTAGTATATAGCTAACTTACCTCTAGCATTGCTAATGGCAATGAATGGCATGAATCTAGAGCTTCATGAAATGATTTTTCAAGAGGATTTGTTCTTAACGAAAGAGAAGAGTGGCTTCGTTGAACATAAGAATCTTCAACTGGTTCCTGTGGTACTGGACAATTTACATATTCTTGGAAAGCTTTACGATAAAGTGAGAGCAGATACGTCTCCAAATGCTTAACTTCAAATTCTAGTACCGATATCTCCTTGATCAAATCTTTAGCAGGCTGTTCACATGAAGAAGAAGATCTTAGAAGAGCGAAATTCTTGATTCGCATATATTCATGATTAGAATTTTTTTTACCTTTGGAAGTGAATCTTCATTGACTGGATCATGTAAAAGAGGTGGATCAACAGTTGCTTTCTCCAATTCTCGGCGTATTACAAACTGATCCTTTAGTTCATTTTGAAGTTCTAAAATCTGCGAAAAGATACCGAATGAATGATGATTTATATTACAAGAATTCTAAATAATGTAAACTTTCACCTCTTTGTTTAACAAGTCTTTGGTGTTATAAAACTCGAATTCTTCGGGTTCTTTGCAATTCTTTACCTGTTCCATTGACACTATTCAATGCTAAATCCAGACACATAAGAATCTCAAATAAAAAATAAATCAAAAAAATCTCACCATTTTGAGATGCTGAGGACTTATGAACATTGGGTTCATATGTTCATGTATTCTTTGCTCACTGTCAATATAAACAACAAAATTTATTCCAACATTAATATGGCCATTTGACTTTATAGCATTTATTTACAATCAGATTACACAAAATTATGATAATCAACAAAAAAAAAAAAAAAAGTCATATTCTTGCTAACAAACCTCATTTCATACAAACCTATTGAGCAATATTGTCAAGCATTAATAAAACATCATTTTAGTATAAACAAGAAAACATGTTACAAGAATAATACCTCTTAAAGCGTTTGTGTGTTGAGGCAAATGATTCCATGTTTGGTTTAAAAGAAATAGGAGAATTGGTGATGGACCCACTTTGTTAAAACATCATTACTAGAATAAAAAGAACATAATCATATAACTATAGCAAGATTGATCACATAATTGAGGCTAATCAAGAACAGAGGAAATGCTAAAAACAGAGGAAGTATCTCTAGCACTCATTCACCCTCCAAAACCAACCTTTATGACCTTTTTTTTGGAAAATAAATGTGTTTGCTATGCAAGACCATTAGTCTTATTTAATTAATAGAAAGTTGCACCAATATGTGACAAACATTTATTTATGTTTTTGTCATTGTGTATATCATGTCAAACTTTATTTTTTTAAGCATTTAATTCAACAGATTTATTGTTTTTTTACCCATTTTTTAAATACTTTTGTCACATTTTTGACGTAAACGGTTTGAACATCGATCGGCATAATTATTTTGTATGTCTAAATGTATGACTAAACTATGTGACATGATCGGGGTGATGGTAAATAATCCGTTTTTCGCAAATTAATAAATCAGTGTCATGTCAATTTAGACACATAATTAGTCACAATTTTATAGATTTTAATTATTTCTCCATTAGACGGTGATAAAAACTAAAATACTTATTACATTTTAGAGCAAATTTTCCCTTAAATAAATAGAAACTGCAATCATAACTTTATTTTAATTTATAGGAATGTTAAATTGGTTAAATGAGGCAACGTAAATATGTTGACTAGTCACTAGTCTTCGAAAGTGATGTTACCTTTGTGTATGCGCCTTTTGCAAAGTGTTGGCTTTAATTTTATGCATCAAAAGATGTAATACACGTCCATAAAATTGACACATTAATGCAATAATTTCAGTATGTAGTGTTTGGCATATAATGCTTGCAAATATACTTCTCACCAACAATAGATTTACATCTTTCTCTTTTCTTTTTTTTCGTTTAAGTTCAAGAATGCATATCGAAATGATCTTTACCTGCTAACTCGTAGTAGAATAGTTGACGGAGTCGTGAAGCAAACCCTATGGGCTTTCTTTGCTAGAAAACCATGAATTTTGACGTTTTGACTCGCTAAAATACCTCAATGTGTTGCTCGTGTACAAATAAACCACAATAGTTTATTACATAATATTTTTTATTAGATTATATAAATTATTTTATTACTTATATAGTTGTAATATCCGTGCACGCGTGAGTTTTTTTACATAGAAAATTTATTATGTAATAAATATAGAATAATATTTTGTATTTTTCTATTGGACGAATGATTTGACTTGGTTATAATATCATGGTGTTGAGAATGATATTATTTAATTTTAACTATTGATATCATGTTTAATAGCACACAATGATTATTGCAAAAATGTTTTTAGATATCCTTATTTAAACTCTAAAAATGATTTAAATGCTTAGTTGTTATATGTATAATCTCATGTATTTATTTTCATCTCATAAGCATTTGCGGCTGTGCATTTATTTTGATATTTATATTCATGTTAATTATAATTTTAGTTGTACAATATTTAGTTTTTTAACTTGTGTACGTGCGAGTTAAACTTATAAAATGAATAACATGTGTCATTTGAACGCGGATAGTAAAAAAAAATATTTTTCTAGATATCCTTACTTAGTATCATAAAGAGGAATAACATGATTTGTTCGCATATGAACAATTTCGCGTATTCATTTACATATCAGGGTAACTCGTCTTTTATTTTTATATTTATAACTCCGTGCACCTATACATATAATGTTCGTATGAAGATTGGTTACATTGGATGGTTAAGATTAGGGTTCCGGCTAAGCATAAAACGGTGTTGGAGGGAGTTTGTTATGGGTTGTGGTGGCATATATGGTCTTTCCGTAACAAATGTGTTTTTGGCTGGAAATTCCCCAAGGAGAAGCTTTTGAAGACGTAGTGTTACACTCTTTTCTTGGATTCGTATCGTTGTAAGGTTTCATTTAGTTGGGTAGATTGGTTAAGAAACCCGTATCTTGTAAATTTGTAATTCCTAGCGCCTTGCTAGCTTTTTAATAATACAATGGCCGTTCAAAAAAAAACAACGTTTTTTTTTAATAGAAAATATAAAGTCTAGAGTGTATTTATTAAATTAATAAAATTATTAAAAAACATGAAAACTGATATGTTTACTTAAGTTCATATAACTTATTTAAAATTTAACAAATAAAATTTTATTAATTATCTCCTTTTTTTTTAGTTTTTTCTTTATAAAATTAACGCATGTGTTCTTATATATATTTATTTTGCTGAATGAAATTAGATAAGTTTGACTAAATTGAATTAATTTTGACATTTATTACTCAATCGGAATATTCAAATTTTAAGCTCTCGTTTTTATTAATAGAAGAATCATTTTTCAATTTTTATATTTTCTCTTATTACCTAAAAGATATGCATTATCGACAAGTTTTCCATTTCAAACTAACAAAACACAATACTTTGATGAGGAATTGTTGGCAAATACAAACACTGAGTATTTTGTGAAGAGATATAATTAGCATGACTAAATTTATGTCTAAAACTACATGTAAATCATTTATTGATGATGAATAGACATACATTTAGTCATGTTAATCATTTCTTTTTGTGAATAACCAAGCTAATAATTTGCACATTTTAAATTGTGCTTTAAACAATTACATTTATCATATGCTGCTTTTGAAAATTATACATTAAAATGCGCGAATTAAAAGTTAAAATGTGCCAGTAAACACTCATATAACAATAAGCTTCATGTTTGACTTTCTAGGGTGTCAAACAAGTAAGACTTTGACTTTGAAATTGGAGATAGTTAAATACTAATGTGCTAAGAGAGACCAATACCATGTTTTACCAAGTAAACAAGGATTAGAATATAATAAAAGTTAGAGACCTAGAGTTTGATAATAACGCTAATTTTGAGTCTTTAAAATCAACATTTTGACTTTTATTTTTTGTGTGACAATGTAAGTGAAAACTTTTTTATACTTAAAGAACTAGTATGAGATTTTTACTGCATCTATGAACTTAAAAATGCATAACAATGAAAATCAAAAGGAGTCTCAAAAGGGGTGAAAGCTGAAAGTCAAATGCAAAGCAAAAAGAATTGTTTGAAAAGAAATTGACTGTTAAGGTAGTCTAGCCTTTTTGTCTAATTCCAAGTTAAAGTTTTCCACTAAGTTGTTCTTGATGAGATGTTGGTGCAACAAGGTCCCATTTTTCTGGGCTGGAAAACACAAAATTAAAAAGTTCTCTAAACTTTTTTATATCACATTCCAATGAAATAAAGTTGCACACGAGTAAACCAATAACATCAAGACTTTTAGGTTATATAAAAGTTAAAGAAATTATTTTGTTATTTTTCATACTGTTAATACATATTTCAAATCATATTTGTGACATTTCGTAAGGTAAAAGGTTAGGCGGTGTGTCGTTAGTGTACTATAACGCAAAATACAACTTGTAATAACCCATCGTTATATACTTTTGACATTTAATCGATCGCCACCTATTTCATGTATGTATAATTAATATATCATTTTGTATATGTGTTGATGTGGATGTAAATCAACTAATCATGATTGATGGAGGATTAGATGGCGATGTAAATTTTGTCAAACATCTTACGCCAACTTTTCTTATTTATATCAGCCACGTAGTATTTTTTATGTCACAAATGTTCAACGTAATTCTAAACTTCGTGTTTGTTTGAAGTCTAAACTCGCTTGCTTTGACCACAAAAGTCAAGGTCTATATTTCTCTAGAAGAAAAAGTATTCTAGACTAGAAATATGAGGAAAAACCTTGTTGCGTCAAGTTGTAACAATGTTTGTCCATAAATTAGAGATATAAAATTGTTAGTTATTTAATAAACGAAATAGACCACACGAAATTTATGTATATAATATCACCCCTTAAAAGTATAGAGGTCTTGATATGAAATCACAAATGATATTTCTTTGTTACTACACGTATGTAAAAATGATATTTCAGCAAGGATTAATGCCCCTGCGTCGGTTATTCGATCGTACATTATTTACGCACTGAATAATTTAGTTCTTATTTTATTTTCTTTTAACTTTTTGATATAGAGTGTGTTTGTTAAAAGTAGCGTTGAAGCTGTGAAAGTGAATTCTACCACCGCTCATTCGTTCTTTTAAAAGACGTTAAAAAAGCGTTTTAAGAAATAACAGAGTTCATCGTTTTTTTACTAAACGAACACTAAAATCAAAATGCTCATTGCTCACCGATCATCGCCCAAAAAGCTCCGCACCAAACATAGCCATAGTTTTCAAATATACAATAGTAACATAATTCTCTGCTTCAACTTTTTAGCAATGCGATATATAGTTCTGTTTCTCGGAGGTTTGTTAAACTTTACGGGTGACTAAGAAGTCGTTTGTTTTTTCAGAGTTTTTATTTCTTCAACTGCAAACCATGTTTAAGCTATTTATCTGCAAAAATAAGACTGTTTGTTTTTCGTCTTATCAAGATCTTTCTTCTTTTTTTTTTTTTTTTTTTTTTTTTCGCTAGTATTTTTGTGCTATTGAAGTATTTTTTTCCTTTTCCTTTTCACTAGTTTTTGTCTTTATCGAGTGCAGAAACAAGAATCGCTATCTGATATTAAAGACAATACATGATGGTTCAAAATATACCAATATCGACCGTTTTTGTAATATAAATCCTTTTATCATATGGGTCAAATGGATCATTTGGTTTCTTACGTTTTGTATTTTTTACGTTTCGACCGTTTTACACTTCGTCTCGTTTTTATGTCTTCGTGCTTTTTTAAGTTTTCGACCCCTTTTAAGTTTTGTTTGTTTTATCGTATTTTCCTTTTTACGGTTTAAATGCTTTTTACGTTTTCGATGGTTTTTTCCGTTTTAGTCCGTTTTCGTCCATTTTTTTACGTTTTCATATGTTTTTTACGTTTTCATAAATTTTTTTACGTTTTTGTTTGTTTTTTTACGCTTTTTCATCTGTTTTTCACGTTTTCCACCGTTTTTTACATTTTCGTTTGTTTCTTTACTATTTTTTTTTACGTTTTCGTCTGTTTTTTAAGTTTTCGTCTGTTTTTTAACGTTTTCGTTCGTTTTTTTACATTTTACTCAATTTTCTTACGTTTTCGTCCATTTTTTTTTACCTTTTCGTCTGTTTTTGTAACGTTTTCATCATTTGTTTACGTTTTCGTATATTTTTACGTTTTATTCCGTTTTTTACGTTTTAGTCCGTTTTCTTACGTTTTCGTCATTTTTTTACGTTTTCGTCCGTTTTCATTTGTTTTTTACCTTTTCGTCTGTTTTTTAAGTTTCGACCGTTTTTTTACGTTTTCGTCTGTTTTTTTACGTTTTCGTATATTTTCTTTCGTTTTCATCTGGTTTTTTTTTCGTTTTCTTACATTATCTTACGTTTTGTTAGGTAAGATAAAATAACGTACAAAAAACATATAAAATCATATGAAAACGGATGAAAAAGTAAAATAAACAGATGAAAATATAAAAAATCGACTAAAACGTAAAAAACGGACGAAAGCGTAAAAAACGTAAGAAAACGTAAAAAATCGGTAGAAAACGTAAACATCTGACGAAAACGTAAAAATAGGACGAAAAAGCAAAAAAAACGGTGAAGACGTAAGGAAACTGACGAAAATTGACGAAAACGTAAAAAATATGGCCGAAACGTAAAAAAGGGACGAGAACCGACGAAAACATAAAAAACGGACGAAAACGTAAAAAAGCAGGTGAAAACGTAAGAAAACGGGCGAAAACGTTAAAATATGATCGAAAACTTAAAAAATAGATGAAAACGTAAAAAAAAAAAGGTGAAAACGGAGGAAAACGGACAAAAACGGACGAAACGTAAAAAAACGGACGAAAACGGATGAATACGTAAAAAACTGGCGAAAGCATAAAAAAGCAGACTAAAACATAAAAAACGGACGAAAACTTAAAAAACGAATGTAAACGTAATAAATCAGACGAATACTTAAGAAAACGGGCGAGAATGTAAGAAAACGAACGAAAACGTAAAAAAATGGACGAAAACGTAAAAAAACGGACTAAAACGTTAAAAAATGGCGAAAACGTAAACAAAGAAGAGAAAACGTAAAAAAAGGGCGAAAACGTAAAAGAACGGACAAAAAAGTAAAAAACAGACGAAAACGTAAAAAGATGGAGGAAACGTAAAAGAGATGTAAGATATTGAGAAAAAAGATGTAGGGGTTGTGAAAGAAGAGGTAAGAAGTGATAGATAATGTCTGAAATTTAGAAGAGGAAAGAAGTGAAAAGAATCACTTATGTCTGCAAAAACAAACAAAAACCTCTGCCTTCTTGCAGACAAAAAAAGTGAAAAGAAGAAAAAAATGTTTATTGAGAAAAAAAACAAACGACACCTAAGTGGCTAATGGCTTGTGACTGTTATGTAAAATAAGTTTGAAGTTCAAATCATGTTAGTTACAAACAATCGTTAAATATATGCCAACTTTTACGAACATAGTTCAAGTATGTGCGTTGCTCATAAAGTGGTGTGTTGTGATCGATATTAAAACATGATTTTCAAAAAATCATATTAAAAGGTTTTTCATCTTAAATTAACAGTTCATGTTTTCTTTTCGGGATATCACAATTTAATTGTCCATGACTAAACATATATAGAAAAGTTTAATCGATTTTACTATAATATCTTTACTTGAAATTATTATTACAAATTTTAAAAAATATATTAATTAATTTCAAGATAAAATCTTCGTTTTGTTAAAGAGTAATAAAAATAAGAGGATAGTGAATATGGGGCTGTCTCACATCTAAGCTTACATGCGAAACCATAAAAAATTACATCGTTTTAACAAGAAAAACATCAAATCTTCTTCATTTGTATCATATCTTTCACTATATTAGTGTTTTCCTCGATTTCATCATGTGCTCACTTATGTTGGGTTCACGTTGATACATGTGTAATCTACATCATATTGTTAGGTGTTTTCATTTACTAACATATTAGTTATAGATTCAACAATGATTTGATTTACCACCATCAAAATCATTCCACTACGTATATTAGTTCCACTACTAAAATTTTGAAAAATAGTAATCAAAATGACGTATTTTATAGTGATATTTGATGGTTTCGCATGTAAGCTTAGATGTGATACAACCCCATATTCACTTTTCCCTAAAAATAAAACATTAATAATTATGTATTTTTAAACTGTGTTTTCTCGTCGGAAAATAATTATTTAGGGACGTAAGGTTGCAGGGGCTAGGGCCGGTCTTTTCTTGGGCTAAATTACCTAGTTATTTAGCCCACACTTTTCTAGCCCAACATTTTGTGCTTGGAGGTAGTTTTGAATACAGATATCTAGGTGATCGATATGTTGGTTGTACGCACATTTGCATAATTCACTGCAGAACTAAGTGTAGCTTTGCACTTCCTTAACTTACCTACAATCTAATTGCCATGGCTAATTATATGTTGTAATTACATAAATCGTTTTTGTGGTTTGCCGAGTTTTACGGGTTTTGTCCTTGTGCTTATTTTTAAGCGATCTTTGTGGTTTTTGAGTTTTACGGGTCTTGTCCAATTTTCTAAGTCCAAACGAGCGTTAAAAAGGTCATAAACGTGAGGGCCAACATTGTAATTTGGGGTTTCCTCTCAAAATACAAACTACGAGGATGATTTATGTACTTTACTCTTTTTAAAAAAACAAACGTTTTTTTTTTTCTTTTTCTTATACTTAGATTTTAGGCTTATTTACTAACTGAATTTTTTTAATATGTTTTTTTTTATGTTTCTTTTACGTCTTTATACGTTTGCGTACGTTTGAATACGTTTGCGTACGTTTTATAAGTTTTTATACTTTTGCATATGTTTTTATAAACTTTGTACGTTTTTATACGTCTTCATCCATTTTTATACGTGTTCGTCCCTTTTTATACGGTTTTGTATGTTTTTATATGTTTTTATCCGTTTTTGTACGCATTTATATGATTTTTTTACGTATTCATACTATTTTTATTTTCGTTTTTGGACGTTATTATACGTTTTTATCTCTTGTTTTACGTTTTTATAAGTTTTTATACGTTTTCATCTGTTTTTATACGATTTTTGTACGTTTTTATACATTTTCATCCGTTTTTATACATTTTCGTCTGTTTTTACACGTTTTGTATGTTTTCATTCATTTTTATACGTTTTCATTCGTTTTTGTCCGTTTTATACGGTTTTCGTCCGTTTTTGTATGTATTTAAAAGTTATTTTTATTTTAATTTTTATTATTTTTTTTAATGTTTCATCCGTTTTTATACGTATTTATATACACACACACTTATAATAACGTCATGTTTTTTATATTTTTGGGCGTTATCATACGTATGAAAACTTACAAAACCTTATTATAACGTCCAAAAACGGATAAAAACATATAATAACGTCTAAACACGTAAAAAAAGGATATTAAGGTATAATAACATCCAAAAATGAAAAATAACCGTATGAAAACGGTTGAAAACGTACAAAAAATCGTATAAAAACGGAACAAAATGGATGAAAACGAACGAAAACAGACGAAAACGTATAAAACGGATGGAAATGTATAAAAATGTACAAAAATCGTATAAAAATGTATAAAACCAGATGAAAACGTATAAAAACTTATAAACGTCCAAAAATGAAAAAAAAAGTATGAAAACGGATTAAAACGTACAAAAATCGTACAAAAACGAATGAAAACGTATCAAAACATACAAAAATCGTATAAAATTGTATAAAGACGTTTAAAAATAGATGAAAACGTACAAAAAAGAACGAAAACGTATAAAAAATGATGAAACATATAAAAATGTTCAAAATCGTACAAAAACGTATAAAGACGTAAAAAAAACATACAAAAACGTTCAAAAAATTCGGTTAGTACATAAGCCTAAAATTTAAGTATAATAAAATGATTTTTTTTTTTTTTTTTTTTTTAAAACAGTAAATTACATAAATCATGCTTGTGGTTTGTATTTTGAGAGGGAAAACCCAAATTACAAGTTTAGTCTTCACGTTAATGCATCAGTATCAAGTTAGGACATTTTTAACGCTCGTTTGGACTTGGATCGAAAATTAAACAAGACCCGTAAAATTCAAAAACCACAAGAATATGACCCGTTTAAAAATAAGCACATAGACAAAACCCGTAAAATTTAGCAAACCACAAGGACGATTTATGTAAGTGACTCTTATATGTTTAAAGATACATGGCTTAGATCCATTATTTAGACACATTTGAATGGTCTACTTTCTCTCAAACAAATTAATGAATGACACATTTGTGTGTATATATAAATGGGCACAATTTTAAGCTCTTTGTTCACTTCTATTCAAAGAACGGAATCAGAACTAACTGCAATCGGATGCATAATTTTTTTTTAAATTGAAGTATAAAAGAAAAAAGTAACAAACAACTATGATTTTTAGTTGAAATTATTTTTCACTTATTGATGAATTAATTAAACAATAACTAGAAACATTATGCATTGGGACCGGATACATTTTTGAAAAATCAGTTTTTTACGAAAATAAACACTACCAAGATAATTCTATCAAGGTCTTGTGACACCGCAAATCCGCAATACCACCTAGTTCCATCACTGTTTCTTCTAGTCTATTTAGTTTTGCATTGAATTATTTAAGTCTTAAGTTAACGGTAGGACTATTTATTCTTGAGAGTAAATTGCAAAAATCGTTTTTGTAGTTTGGCCAAATTGCACGTTTCGTCTTTGTGGCTCATTAAATTCAAAAATCGTTCTTATTTTGCAATGTTTGGAATCATTTTAGTCCTTCGGCAGCGCAAAAATCGTCCGTGTAGTTTCTATAAAGTTATTGCTGATTGACCAAAATGATTCTAGACAGTGCAAAATAAGGACAATTTTTGCACTTAATGAATCACAAAGACAAAAATGCAATTTGACCAAACCACATTGACGATTTTTGCAATTTACTCTTATCTTGATTAGTCCCATACAATTGTTCATATTAAAACTTTTTGTTCATCCGGGTTTTAACTTTTTTACATATGCAATTGGTAATTCTCTTAATAGTAAGGATCAAATGAGAAATAAAATTAAAATGAGAAGGGTGAGAAGAAATCACAACCGCACATTTTTGATGCATCTACAAATATAGATGCATCTCCTCTTAAATTTATGTCACTCATTTGAAATGTGTGGCTGAAATTTCTTATCATTCTTCTCATTTTAACTTTTGTTCTCACTAGATTTCTTCTCATTCTCTTAATCATAATTGTATATATACAATAGGATTACTAATTGTAAAAGTAGCAAGTTAATCAACGTATGTCATAAGAATGACGTTGGTCCAATGGTTTGGGTTATTTGGTGCAAGTGAGCGAGGTTCAACACTTTTTTTTTTTTTTTTTTTTTTTTTTTTCGGGTAGTAATGTTTCATGCACAAAACCAAGGTTTGCGTAGGATGTCAATCGAGTCGAGTTCCGGTTGATATAACTTTTACCCAAACATGACTCATTTATTAATTATATCAAGAAAATCAACTGTAACCCATATATGCATAACATATGTAGCCCGTTTAATCTGTCTAAGTAGATAGGTTAACTGGTGAAGAAGTTTGGTTATTTTTTATTCTACTAGTTAACATTCAAAAATGATATAATGGTTTAAAAAAAACATATAAATAAGTATACAACAATTTCGATAATATCCAAGTTATGATCGTTTAAACCCAAATCAAACATAAAATCCAAGTTATATATATTATTTTTGGACGCTTATATACTTAAACGGGTTTGCGAGTTGACTTCTTTAATATTTACTCACCCAAAACACGACCCTTTTACTAAACGGGTTAGACAAGTTAATCTTTTTTTGACTCAAACTTGTTTATCCTATTCTTTAACCCAAGCTTTCGTATCAGGTTCGTGTAAGCTATTGTCTCATGTCGAGAATTGCTACTCCTTGATTTGAGTCATGTCAGTTTATTTTTACATTAACAAAATGAGTTTGTGTTTTAAATAGGACCCATAATTTTCTAAAATAAGTATTTATACTTACTTTTATATTTCATTTTTACAATCAATTTATTGTTAACTTTACCTTTTCATTTACTCCATATAGTTATGTTTTATAATTATTCTAAATCACATGCAATTTCACATAAAAAATGTCATAAGAAATGTATAATTATAAATTCTTCGCAACTTGCAATAGATAAAACTCGTTCTATACATTGTTATACACTAGCAGGGCACCCGCGCAATGCGGCGGCGGGTACTCCGTGACTATATTTTGTAGCGTGTAAATGTTATTCGGTTACAATTTTTTCTAACAATAACTATACGAATAAATAATAATTTAAATTAAAATAACTTTAAGCAATAATAATGCAAACATAAGATCCCAACTACTTTATATTAGTAGAGATAAAGATAGAGAAGTAGAAATTAGTCTAATATCACAACTTATACCACTAAAAAATAGACAAATTACGCAAAAAAATCGTCTTTTTTTAGTTAGCCCAATCGAAAATCATCCAACATTTTCGTTGGCCATTACAACAATCAAACACAAGTCCAATAGACAAACCAAAACCCCATTTTTGAATAGCAACAACTGTAAGCCCAAGTATACAAACCTAACTCCTTTGCTAATAACCCTAATCTTACTTCATCATAAAAAAAAAAACGCATTCATCTTCAGTCACCTTCCATCCCACCTTATCTCTCCCAACACATATATCTATTTCCCTTCTTGTTTCTTCTGATTGACACAAACATAAGAAACGAACGTAAATTAGCAACCCTTTTTTTTTCCTTATATCACCCGAAAAATACACAATTAACATTTCTACCAAACATCTTAACACAACTCGAATCAAACACAAATACCCGTTGTTCCCTTTCTCATGCATACGAACACATTGAATGAGCTTTAGATCTTTTTATATTTAGTAAACAACTTCACAACCAAGGCTACAAACAATGACTTGTTACAAGGCTTCAAGGTCTTATAAAGATCTAAGGTAGGTTTTGTGTTTTGTGTAAGATCTATGATGAATTTGTGTTTATATCTTTAAAAGATTTGTGATAATCACTATAAAACACAAAACTTAGATCTTGTCTTCTTTCAATTTTTTCGAGTCGTCTGGCGAGTGACGTGAGGTTATGGTTTATTGTGGTTAGCTTCTTTTCATATCTTCGAATCTTTGTTGTTGTGTAGACGTGAGATGGGTTTGGACTTAGGACATGGATGTACGAATAAAACCAAGATTCGAGTAATGAGAGGTGGTAAGAGGCTTATAAATGAGTAACATATTTTGAAACGTAAAGGCATTTAAATTTTGCAGGCAGTTACAAGTCTACGAATGGTGGAAATAGGTTGCTATCAATATAGCTGGCAGTTACAGCTACAAATGTAAAAACATTTAAATTTTCAACCGGCCATAAAAGTGAGCTTTAAAAATCTTAGAGGGATGTTTAATTCTGTATTCAATTACAATGGTTGTCACAAGTCATAAGTTAACTTTTAAGCTAGCATGTGTATGTATTGATTTAGCAAGAGACATACATTTCCATAATAAACAAGTTAAAAAGTCTGAATTTTAAGTCTTGCCATTTAAGAAAATGTCCTAAATGCATTATAAGGTAATATAGATTTTTAGTTCTTTCACCAACGACTGTCTATTTGTGTTAGCAAAACTAATAATAGCAAGAAGCATCAGCGTTATATCCGGTAAATCTTTAATTGATGATGTTTGAGTTGTTTTGAAATAATATATGGAAACATCAAGTTTGTTGATTATATATGTAATTGCATTTATATTTAAAAAGTGATGATTTGCAAACTCTACAAATTTATTTGCACATTTTAATTTATGATTTTTTTTTTTTTTTACATTTATACTTTGACAAGGATGAAAATAAATAAAAGTGATGTAAGAATATAAATGTCAACATATCATAAATTGGAGTGTGCAAATAAATTTGTAAAATGCGCAAATCATCACTCATATTTAAATGCTTGTTTGAGTAGCATCGAAATAAACAATAAACGCTAGTAGTTCGTAAATATGCTTACTGATCATACAAAACTCTTTTAATTTTCCAATCTCAAAATAAGTGTTCAATATTAAAACACATAAAGTTTAAAAAAGAACTCATTAGGTACACTATTTAATAATAAAATATCATCGCAACTAGGGGTGTAAGCAGTAGAGTCGGTCAGAAGATCGCTGACTCGAACTCGACTCGATTAGTAAAACTCGAGCTCGAACTCGACTCGAGCTCGTTCGAGCTTTGATTTCAAGCTCGAGCTCGGCTCGTCATCTCAAACTCGAGCTCGAAACTCGACTCGAGCTCGATTATGCCACTTTTAAAGCTCAAACTCGATGAAAATGGGCATATCGCTCGACTCGACTCGATTTTACTTAACTATATGTATATAAAGGGTAAAAGTGTAATATCATTGAAGCTCGATAAGGGCTCATGAGCCTCACGAGTGAGCATATTCGAGCTCGAACTTGGCTCGAAGCGTCTCAGTAGCTCGAGCTCGAGCTCGACTCGTTTATATCGAGTCGATTTCGAGTAGTTCTGGTCGATCTCGAATATTTCATGAATTGCCTCATCTCGTTTACACCCCTAATCGCAACCCAGCAAAGCCTATTTTTATTGGTTTAAATTAAAAAAAATATTCAATCATTCTTAAAATTGTAATTTATATTTTTTTTAAATATTTTAAAATAATTACTCACTTTCTATTTTAACTGGTAAAAAAAACTTTAGTTAAAAAATATTATATTTAATTGATTGAAAAATATACATAGTAACAAAATTACTTTATTAAACGCTGTGATTTTTGTGTTTGAGAATAATTTTAAACTGGCTTTAACTTTTTTTTAGGGCAATTCCATATATACCCAAAAACAAACATCATAAATCCATATTTTTCCAACACATGCTTTAAAAGCATTGTACTCATGCATTAAAAACTTATCATTTGAGTAAATATGTCATTATCTAGTTTCATTTGGTTGTATATGGAATTTTCCCTAACTTTTTACCCCTACTACTTTTCCCATCTTTCTACTCTTGTTGAAAAAAAAAAAAAAAAACCATTTATCTTATTATTTTTTGCCTTAAATTTCTCATAATTTCTCGAACAAGAATAATAAATCCGAAATATTATCTTTCTGGAACATTGCAAGATTTTGGGTAAGAATCACTGTAGCCATCATTTTCCCCATTTCCGTTACAATGTCAATGTCATTTCAACAACCCTAAAAAAAACATTCTCAGATCACCAACAAACAAGGTATATATATTCATCACCTTCTTATAATGATCTCATATAACCCTTTTGTTGCATTTTTATCTATTCGAATTGTTTTATGTTTGGTTTTTACTAGGTTGTTTTTGCGGCAGAAACACATGTACATTTTTTACGGAGATATAATCATTTTTTACGGATATATATACATACATTCGACAGGGAAAAAAAGTTTGATATATACTAAAGAATAATGAGTCAAGTTACATACATTTTTAGATTCTTTTTTATATTTCGTTTAATTATTATTTATTATGTATTGAAGTTGCATGTGTATTTGTATTTGTATGTGTATAGACTTGGTCTATATTAAATTATATCTGCCCTTGTCCAGTAGATTTGCTGATTTGGTTGTTTTATGTTTAATTATAAACATTATTTTTTATTGTAAAGCTGGATATTAGTTTTACTCGGTCAGCATTTTGGTTTGAATTGTAGTCTAGTTGCTCGTCGTTTCTTCCCGTGTTTTTAAGTTTTGTGTGTGGGTTATGTTTTTATTTTATGAACAACATGTGTTTGATGAAATGCCACAATGAGGGTATTTAGCTTAGGAAGATGCAGTAATAAGGTAGTTGTGAGAAGAGAACAATTGTGCTAAAGCAATATGGCTATTTAGTACACTAAGTATATAGGTTATTGAGAAATCAAGAATGGGAAGAGCTACCGAATCACTAATATGACAAGTCAAAATATTTTCGAGGTTCTTCTAGTGCTTTAATATTTCCGGGCTTGCGTTTGCTGTGTTTTTCCTAGTAAATGGGTTTGTGATATGGATGATGTGTCTGGGCTACTATTTCGGAAGTAAGAATTACGGCTTTATTTTATGAACACCACCTGTCCGATGAAATGACCCAATGAGAGTAACAGTAGTGGTAATGCCTAGTTATAATGCATGTCACCAGCAAATCTTGAGTGAAGATTCATTTAGTTGGAAGAAGCTGAATACATGATGGTGAGAACAGGACAATTGTAGTTTCGAAATATAATTATTTAGTATGTTAATCTCATAGGTTAAATCCGAATCGAGAGCTGGAAGTGCCGCTAAATCAACATTATGACAAGTCAAGAACTCAAGATACCTTGATCCTATAATATATCACTAAAGTAATGTATTTTTTAATGGAAATTTATGATTAAATGACTTATGTTCATTGATTTTTCAAGTATATGTGCATAACTGCATACATGTCTGTATTATGGTTGGAAAAGGTTATTACTCTAGCTTATGATTGACCTTTTCTTGGTAAGAAGTAGAGTTATAAGAATGAATTACAACTGTAAAGGATGAAATAATGATTGAAAATGAAAGAAAACACCAGGAAAGCATTATATATAAATATAATATATACATGTATGTATGGATGTATAATTGTAAAAATATTTGCATGAGTCAAGAAGCGTCTAGAGGCAGAGTAGTTCTAGGCTTGTAGCTAAGATGGAAATAAATATTTCATGTGAAGTAGATTACAAGTGTGAAACACTACATCTGCAACTGTTAAGTATACACCATCAGGTAAATCAACAACTCAAAACGAGTGCACTATTACAACCACCAATACGTACTCCTATGTAGATTATAGCTTTAGAGGATATATCAAGTCAACCATCATATGTGTTCAACATCAATGGTCTTAATTTCTAATAAAAACCCTGTAACCGTGTACCAACTACATGTACTAACAGGTTTAGCTGGCCATGACAAAACACGTATAATATTGAATACAACATGTACTAGCAGGTTTAGTTGGCCCATCACCGAAGCCTTTTTTGGTGAAAATGCGTCATAAAAGTATCTTAGATATACCTACTGATCGAATAAAATATCTTTGACTTGAGAGTGATTTGTGGAAGCAGATATACTTTATTTCAATATATCAACCAATTAACTTGTATCATACCATCCTACCATGGCTAGCTCAAGAGCATCCAAATTAAGTGCCAGGGGACCATGCAATATCCAGTAGTACATACATACTGACTCTCCTTCACATTTAGGGTATATGCGTGTTTTGGTTAACCACTGTCCTGGTCTTTTTTTTTCTCTCTCAATGTATTGATAGGCATGGAAGGTATTGAAACACATGAATTATTGTTTTGTGTTTTTTTGGCGTAAATGTTCACGATGTTGTAGAGTTGGCTTTTCATATTTGCTTGTATAATGTATGCTCATTTCTCTCTGTAAAGGAAACATAGGATTAGTTGGAAAAATGAAGATCTGGTGATTTTTTTTCTCGAGGGCGGAGGTATGAAGGGACTATGGAGGGTGGTGGCCCCCCAGACTTTGGACCATTCTTGTACATTTACTTGTTTTCAATGTGTAAAAAATCTGTTTCTACGATTTAGCCCTCCCATAAAAGACTTCGATTTTTTTTGGTCCTCCCACAAAAACCTTTTAAGCTCCGCCATTGTTGCTAGCGATGGGTGGGAATGTGCTAACCTTAAGGTACTTTCATGGAAAAACACGTATCAGACAATAATTTTCTTCTTGTATTATTGATTGTTGGTCAATTAGAATACTTGTTAAAAGATACAGTAAATTATCATTCAACATTTTTGTAGACATAAGGATAAAATGGTATTTTTTTTTCAGTTGGACTTTTCATTCAGAGCAATTGTCAAAGAATAATTCTTCACTTATCACTTGTTCCAGACTGAGCCTCTAAATCGTATAGACATTTAGTATTTTTGTATGAGGGAAAACAGTCCAGATGTTTAGTTAGGGTTACAAATTTGCTGTTCCATACTCTGGCTATACCCTTTTTATACCAGGGTTCAGTCTTTGTTCTTTGATGTATTATCATTATGGATTACTTGAGAGGATGATAAAATCTGGTGGTTAGAATTTTGGTCCAGTATTAGGTAAATGGGTCGATTTGGCTGGTGTTTTGTCTTTGACCAGTCATATGGGTACCTTTCTGAAAACATAGCTAAAAATTGAACTGGCCAAATGAGTGAAACAGAAAGTCGCCCAAAGTATACTGAAACGATTAGAAACTGCTGCACCATTTTATTGAATAATCTGATTAGCACTTGTATTGTATAGGTTTATAATCATATTTAGCACGCATATAGAAAAATTTAGTACTCAACTATGATTTTGCCATTTGTAGATTAAGAGGCTCTACTAATCTGTAGATTAGTTGTGCTTGTCCTTAGCTAAAATTCGCATAAAACGCGGTGATTTGGACACAAGAAATGATAGCTTAACTAAAGTTGTTTCATCACCTCTCTTGATATCTGTTATACTGATTTTCATATGTCTGATTATTGCTTTGCTGTAACCTTGAGGTTTTTCTGCATTCTTTACTTCTTGGAGTTGCGTTAATGTGGGTGTGGGGGCTTATTACAGTATTTGTATCCTTCAACATTGTTATAAATACTTATTGGACGCGTCTATAAGTCTCAAGTAAGGCATATCTTCTAACTAGGAAACTATGTGTCTACTGTCTGAAGCTTGTACAAGTTGCATGCAAGTATGCAATAATATTTAAAACTCGTACAAGTTACTAAAGTTCTTTATCAACTATTTTCTGGCAGGAATAAATCATCTTGTGCCCATGTGTGGACCCAGTTAGTTCATTTTGCATTTCTAATATCACAGTACTGCATGGTGCTGGTTTTCAGGAAAGTTGACCTACTACTCTAATCACATTAGGACCTTTTTGAAAATTTTGGAAAGAAGATGGAAGTTAACAGTAACGGGAAAGAAACACGTGTTCTAACTCCATTGAGATTGTTGAGGGGTATATGTTGTTTATTAGTGCTGCTTTCAACAGCATTCGTGATATTAGTCTACTTTGGTTTCTTCACAGCTGTAATCGTAAGACTTTTCAGTATCCATTACAGCAGAAAATCAACAGCATTTTTCTTTGGCAGCTGGCTGGCCTTGTGGCCTTTTCTATTTGAGAAGATAAACAAAACGAAGGTAGTGTTTTCTGGTGAAAGTGTTCCTGCAAACGAGAGAGTGTTGATCATTGCAAACCATAGAACTGAGGTTGATTGGATGTACTTGTGGGATCTTGCCTTGCGGAAGGGACGTTTAGGCTACATTAAATATGTTCTCAAGAAGAGTTTGATGAAGCTGCCTGTATTTGGTTGGGCATTTCAAATTCTGGAGTTTATTTCAGTTGAAAGAAAGTGGGAGGCGGATGAGTCATCTATGCGCCAGATGCTTTCAACTTTCAAAAATTATGAAGATCCTCTCTGGCTTGCTGTCTTTCCTGAGGGCACTGACTTCACGTAATGTCTATATTATAATTTTTTTTACTCTTCTATAATGGGTGTGTTGGCTAAGGTCAAAACTGGTAAATTTCTGGTACGGTTCGATATGGGACAGGTAGGCTTGGGTTTACATATGCCACTTTTTTTTTTTTTTTTTTTTTTAAAATTTTTTTTTGCTTACATGGAACCTTTTCAATTCTTGATCTGCTAAGGGAAAAGTGGAAGTGATTTGATCTGTCCATAATTTATAAAAAGTTCAGAAAAACTGGTGTGTCAAATTTGATTAGAAAATACATAAATATTATTTCAACAAAAATGATATTTTGAATAATGAATATAATCGTTGTGATTCAGAAGGTTTTGTGGATTAAAATTTTAAAGTATATTTGGCGAGTCTCAATTTGTTTCCTTTTTAGCTAATTTGCATGCTTGTTTGAGTTGATAAAGATACACAGCTCGAATTGACCCATTAAAAAATAAGAGGGTTGAAATTGCCAGCTCTAGAGATGTCTTTGGTAGGTTATGAATGAAGTATCCTGTCACAAGATCGATTATGCCAACTGTTGTTTTCTGATTCATGTTTTCTTTTTAGGATTAATTTCATGTATCCCCTACTTACCTTGTATTTATCTATGTATTTGTTCTGGTGCAGTGAACAGAAGTGCATTCGGAGCCAGAAATTTGCTTCTGAAAAGGGGCTTCCTATCTTACATAATGTGCTGCTCCCGAAAACAAAAGGTTTTGCTGCCTGCTTGGAGGAACTGAGGGGCAGCTTGGATGCAGGTTTTTGCTCTCCTAATTTCTTTTAGATTCGCGAATGCTCTTTATTACAGCAATTCTTCATATCTGTAATCTGTCTTACAAAGAGCAAAGAGGAATTGGTTGATTGTTAATCTAATTGTTTCACATCCTTAACATGCTCCTAAATATTATTGCATATAATATATTGCAGTTTATGATATAACCATTGGCTACAAAAACCGTTGCCCAACTTTCTTAGATAATGCATGCGGAGTGGCCCCATCTGAAGTTCATATCCATGTTCGGCGTATTATAGTGAACGACATTCCAACATCTGAAGAAATGGTTGGGAATTGGTTAATGGAGACGTTCTCCAAGAAGGACCAAATGCTCTCAGATTTTCATTTGCGTGGTTGTTTCCCTCACCAAGGAACAGAAGGAGACCTTCCTATGATTCCATGCCTAGTTAACGTTTTAGGGGTAATTGTTTTAACCTCCGTCTGTATTTTCTTAACCATTTTTTCATCAGTTTGGTTTAGAGTATACTTATCGTTGGTATGCGCATATCTAGGATCTGCTACCTACTTTAATATCCGACCATCACCCATTTTTACCTTGTAAAACCTTGTCTTATGTTTTTAATAGACAAATTTATGAACCAATATCTACGTTGATAATAACTTGAGTATCTTGTCCTGATTAACTTCATAAAACTTTATTGGTTAATGACTTAATGTAGCAAATTTGAAAAACACACAACATTATCGCATGAAGTTCTTTGAAAAAGCAACTTACTTGAGGTTTAGCCAACAATATAAGGTCAACCAATCCGGTCTTTGAGTATGCCGTCACGAATAATTTGTGCACATTTTCATTTCGGGAGTCTTAAATTAATTGTCCAATACTCAAAAAAGCAAAATTTAATGATTAGTTAAGGATGAAACTATCTTTTTGAAAAAAAAGAAAAGAAAATAAGAAAGAAAAAACGATAATAATTATATTTTTTTATTTCTAAACTATGTTTCTTTTGTGAGAACAATGAATTTGTGACGGAGGGATTAGTATGACACCGATTAAGATCTCGTTCAAAACATGGGTGGAGAAATCCACATAAATGTTTGCGTTGATTAGATCAAACTATACCGAAATAATCAATGAAACAACTAAACCTTAAAGTTGATGATTTGCTCTATAATAGCCTTCTAATCTATTTTTGATATGGATTCACCCAATCCCTTTAGAACCAACTTGGATGACATTGACTGCAGGGGTGGAGTAAGGAATAATTTTAAGTATGAGCAAAATTTAATCTTTCTGTTAGCTATTTTTCATTAATAAATAGTGGGTGTTCTAAGAGTTACAAGGCTACATTCAAATTGCTCGTAAGATCAATAACTGCAAGAGTAATATTCGTTAATTAGCGAAATATTTACTGTAGTAAAAAAAGAATAAGCTCTAAGAAATTGTCCATGCGTTGAGCATCTTCTGGTGTTTACTAGTGAAAATTATATAGATGGCCAATGGCCCAATGGGTCACCTTATCATCTAATCTTTTATATCAATATGATTCAAGACTAAAAATCTATCGAGTTATTATTTTTAAGGAAAATGTCGGGAAAATTTGAAAAGAAAGGGTGCTATTTGTGTTGCAATTTGCAAAATGGACAAGGCTGGTATGTGTCGTTGGAGCATTTTCACTGAGAGCTTGCAGAACTTTTTTACTTCAAAAGTGAGATTGTTGTGGTTTGTGAGAATATTTATATCTGTACTATTTATAAAAAACCAAATGTTCATTCTTGAAATATTAAAATCTTAAATTAATATTATTTGCCTAAATTACCTTTAATTATTCTTTAATACACTTTAAGCTTGATCGATTGTAAACTTGACAACTTCTAAAAAATACACTATATTAATTCAAAAAAAACACACACTTTGTATTTCAAAAAACACACGTTTTGCATAAAAGGTCGAACCCGAATCACTATTTACAGCTATACACCGTCGCTTTACGCGGGTATACGTCTAGTATATATAATAGTTGTTTTTCGAAGTTTTTTAAAAGCTTTTCTTTTTCTTTGAAGTTTAAAGTTTCTTAGTCAATAGATTGAGAATTCTATTTAGTTTTTAGGTGTTATTCTACAATCTTTTCCTTCTTATAATATATTTTTTTAGTTGATTATATATACTTCTAACAAGCCTTTTGCCTTGGAGCAAATGGTTTTTGGAAAAAAGTTTTTGATAAAAACCTTTCCCATTGGAGATCTTCGTAGCAAGTAACTTTCAAACACAAATTCTAAACTGCAGCGTATTATTGCAAACTCAAATGGCTAGAAAACAAACAAGAGTAAATTACGCCTGCATCCCTGTCGACACACCTAAATGGACGGACGGTGTAATTTAGCCCACAAATAATGAGCATATGTTGAATATCATCACAGCTTCTGCAAGATTTATATTGTGATGGACCTACTTACAATAACACCATGCATCAACCCAAAAATACACTTATCGATTTTTACAGTGTCTCTCATCCATACATACCCTATCTATACTCATGAAATGCCCCACACAACAATAATATGGATACTGCATGTCTCTGTGCTATATATGTAGAGGAAGGAAAAAAAATGCACCATCACCCTGATTTATCATTTGCAAAACGAAAAAATGGTGCAACTAAACGACCAAGAGCTTATCCTTGTCACCATTTCAGTAGCTATCTTAGCAATGTTATGGTACAAGTTGACGCTTTCGAGTTCATCAAATGGTGCACCATCTTTGCCACCAGGCCCTCGTTGGTTACCAGTTGTTGGATACCTTCCATTTCTTAGTCCGGACTTGCACAAACAGTTCACCAACATGGCTAACACCTACGGGCCTATTTTTAAGTTATATTTGGGAACAAGCAAGCTTTACGTCGTCATAAATACCCCAGAATTAGCAAAGGCTGTGGTTCGTGACCAGGACGAGGCTTTTTCTAATCGCGACCAAACAGTTGCTGCTTCAGTAATAAGTTACGGAGGCCAAGATTTGGTAGTTTCTAAAAACAACTCACATTGGCGCAAACTTCGTAAGATATTTGTCCATGAGGTTATGAGCAACAGGAGTCTTGAAGCATGTGGTTGTTTCCGAAGGGATCAAGTTAGAAAAACAATTATGAATGTTTTTAGTAATATTGGTACACCAATCAATATTAGTGAGATTGCTTTCATGACAGAAGCGAACGTCATAACAAGCATGATTTTTGATGCTACATTAGATCATTTTGGAGATAGTTTTGGAGTTGAATTACAAATGGTGTCTGCAAAAATCGCTGAGATTTTTGGACAGCCAAATTTATCTGATTTCTTCCCAAGTCTCGCTAGGTTTGATCTACAAGGTGTCGAGCGGGACATGAAGAAGCAACGTGACAAGATGGATAATATTTTCACAAGCATCATTGAAGAACGAATCAAATCTAGCTCAACAAAATCACAAGATGGAATGGGGCAAGATAACGGAAAAAAAGATTTTTTACAAATATTATTAGATCTCAAGGATAAAGAAGGTCCAACATCGCTTAACATCACCCAAATTAAGGCACTTATCTTGGTAAGATTTATTCATAAAACCACTCCTCTTGATTTTAAAATTATTGTCCATATTGCTATTTTGATTTGCAGTTTTTGGTTACAGGGTAAAACTAAAATTCTACCAAATAAAACTAAAGCTGTAATAACTACTAAACACTTAAGAAAAACATGTGATTTTCTTGTGTTGGACATGTATTTTGGAACGAGGAAGTATTAAGTAAAATTATGAAGATGATATCATTCTTTCAGTTCATTTTACATTCTTCATTTTGTGGATACCTGACATTACCATTTATTAATCTTGATTTTCGTTTTGTTGCATCAGGACATTATGATAGCAGGAACAGAAACAACGGCAACACTGATTGAATGGGCAATGGCTGAAATCATGCGAGATCATAGGGTGATGAAAAAGGTTCAAGAAGAATTATCAAGTATCGTAGGAGTAAACAACCATGTCCAAGAATCTCATCTCCCAAAACTACAATACCTTGATGCAACAGTTAAGGAAACATTTCGGTTGCACCCTATACTCCCTTTCATATTGCCACGGGTGCCAAGCCAAGATTGCATAGTCGGGTTGAATAGTTTTGCCGATTTTAAGTTAGTTTCAAAAACTTTAGATTCGATATTATGTGAAATCGTATGGATGAAGAGAAAGTATAGATCTAATGATAATGCAAGTAAATAAAGTAAAGTAAAGGATAGAAATGACACAACCGATTTATAGTGGTTCGGCTACAAGGACACCTTCCTTGCCCTACTCCACTCCCGAGTCACCTACTTCGAGAGTTCAAGCACTATGTCAACAAACTCCTTCAACTTGGCGGAGAAGCCTTCACAACGTTGCTTACACCTTTTTCCGGTACAAAGCTAAATACCGAGTCCGTAACACGGTGGACCAAACCAACACGACTATTACACAACAACTATGTGAAATATCAAATACAAGATCTTTGCTATAGAAATCTTGTGGAGGAACAAATCAATCAAGGACCCCTTGCTTGGATGACTTGTAGAATGCTCGTGATCTCGCCTTAGAGAAGGACCTATATGAGAATCACTAAAGAAAGAAAGAAGAACAACTCTCTAGATCAAGTGATCTTTTGTTAGAAGAGAATGAGAGTATATGAGAGAATTAGTAAGAAGAGGGATGAGTTAGAATGAAGAAATGGCTCTCTATTTATAGGCAAAACTTGCCCTTGTTCCCCGGATCCCACGGATCCCTCCCTTAGGGATCCGTCTAGTGTAAACCTAGGGATCCGTGGGACGCTCCTCTTGCCCATGGGTTTTTGGTTATGGGTCATGGGTCATGGGTTATGGGTTGGTCCATGGGTATTTCATTAGATACAATGTATCTAATAGATGCAATGCATCTAGTCAAATGGGTATGGGTCAATACCATGGGTTATGGATATGATCCATGGGTTGTGATTTTTACCCATCCTAATAAACTATTACAACAAATGATTTATTACAACAATTTGTATTAAATGACTATATGTAAATGCTTTACAAAAATAACATGTATCCTTATAATTTTACTTATGATAACATTATATTTGTTATCAACAAAACACAAAGAGATCGCAAAATATTAATAAACGTTTTACGGTTTATTTGTATTAACAATCTCCCCTTTTGTTGATGACAAAACATAATGTTATGATGAGTAAAACTTAAGATTAGATGTATGTTTTGAAAGCCCTAAGTTTTACTTCTTCTCCCCTTTTGTCGAAACAAAAGTTAACCCATCGAAGAAATAAAATGTGGAAAAATAGTCCACGATCGCTTACTCCCTTGACGGTAGCTCCCCTAGTTTGGGCGTCAAGTGAAGAAAAAAAAAAATCCTACAAAGAAAAGGTTAGTAGTAACATGCATAAATAATCTTGTGATTGACGAGAATCAAGATTGGGAGCCAAGGTATGTAAACAAGGCCTTGTAATAAAACAACAAAATGTAGTGGTATTTATGCCACATACAAGCATGTAAAAGTAAGAACAAGACTTGTTCTTAAAAATGACTCAAAAGAAAAAATACTAAAAATAGAAAATAGTAATAATGATTCCTTCCATGCTTGCATAAGGTTATGGATGGAGGTTTTGATGAGTAATGATATTGATGCGATCAAGAATGAGGTTGAGTATGAATCGCATTTCTTCCCTAACTTCTATTGCAATATCCCTAGTGGATTGGCAATGTTCACAATGTAAGTGATGTGGGTAATGAGTGCGGAAGTTTTTCGGGTTGTTTTGATTTGTGAGATGCGGAAGATGTGGTGGAAAAATAGGAAAATACGGATCAAAGTCCGGAATGTTTGGAAGTGGTGGTGGAAAAGAACCTAGATGTTCTTGTAGCTCAATGGGAGCTAAGGGTGGTGAGGTTTCAAGGTCTTTGAAAATTGTGTTTGGAGAAGTGGGAGGTGTCAAAAAGGCTATTTCTTTTTGTTTTGGTTGTTGAGATCTTGTTGGAGTCTTAAGGAGTTCCAAAAGAGTGACTTTAGGTGGTGAGTTGATGGGTGATGAAGTTGGTGTACTTGTTGGTGATGAAGGAGGTGCTATAATGGAAGCATCTTGTGGTGAGTTAGTGGTTGGTGATGAGCCATTCGATGATGGTTTTGCTAAGCAACAAGGCCGGATGCTAATCCGTGCGGATATCCTAGATTTTGATTGTGGTATTTTGGAAGGCGGGAGGACAAAAGTTTGGATTTCTTGAAATGGATTGTTTGCATTAGGTGATTCATCTAAGTTGGAAGATCTTTTGGAAGACATGGTGGTGTTTGTTTGTGAGGATGAGATGAATAGCAAGCAATGTTGGGAATCCTACTTATAGAAAAAAATTATGCATTGCAATGAATGCTTGACCCAAAATATGGATTAAAATCTAATGATTATATATGAATTTAAGGCATGTGATCATGAGAAAACAAGCATTAAATCACATACTCCAAAATAAAGTGAGAAAAATAGAAGTTAAAATAGCTTCGTCTCACGGATCCCACGGATCCTTCCTTGAGGATCCGTCCAACATTAAATTTGGGATCCGTGGTCTTGGTGATTCAGCGACTCAAAATTTTCCTTTTGGAAACATTTGTGCCTAGTGTGTGCCTATATGCAAACTATTTGGAGTTGCGGTTATCTCGACTCCTAAAAAGAAAAGAAAAATAAACTAGAAGTGAAAAAGCATACTATTATGTGAGATAACCCGAGTGCTCCTAATTCATTGTTGCTTAAATGAATGTACCGAAAACACATATTAGTTATGTGTCCTCTTTAGCATTCAAAAGACATGAGATGCAATGAAAACGGTTTTACTTTGTATTAATAATGAAAAGCGATTTGTCCTAGACGTGAGAAATTGCTTTTGTGAAATTGATACGGAAGAGGTATCATTTTAGAAAACATTTTGAAAAGAGGTTTCTATGTGTGAATAAAAATCGTTTTATCCTTTGAAAAGAAGATGTGCATGTAATTATGTGTTTGCAACTTGTACTTATTTTTTAAAGAAATCAAGAAAAAACTATGAGTTATAAGTGAAAAACTTATCTTGGGTTTTGAAAATTCCCGTATTGCTTGTGAGTTGTGCGTGAAATAGAGATCCTAGACTCAGAAAGAAGAAGGCTAGTGTTTACATACCTTGTAGAGTTAAAAAGTAAATTACGACGATTGTTCCATGAGACCAAGACCAAGACGAAGTAGGTTGAATTGTTCCCGCTTCAACGGTTTGGTGAGGACGTCGGCTATGTTGTCTTCGGACGCTACCTTCTCAATAGAGATGTTCCCCTTTTGAACATTGTCTCTTAAGAAGTGATGACGAATCTCTATATGCTTTGTGCGAGAATGTAATACCGGATTCTTGCTTAAATCGATGGCACCTTTGTTGTCACATAGAATGGCTATGTCACTTAGATGAATGTCGTAGTCAACTAACGCTTGTTTCATCCATAGTGCTTGTTGGCATGCTTTGCCGGCGGAGACATATTCGGCTTCGGTTGTTGATATTGCTAATGCCGTTTGTTTCTTAGAAAACCAAGATGTTAAACAACATCCCATAAAAGTACATACCCCACTTGTACTTTTTCGGTCAACATAATCACCTGCATGGTCAGAATCTGCATATACAATTGTTTCTACTCCGTGCCCTTAGGATACCATAATCCTAATTGTGTTGTACCCTTAATGTATCTAAATATCCTTTTTACGGCTTCTAGATGTGATGTTTTAGGGTCTTCTTGAAACCTAGCACATAGACAAACACTAAACATGATATCCGCCTACTAGCCGTGAGGTAGAGAAGACTACCAATCATGCCACAGTATTTTGTGTTATCAACGGATTCACCGTCTTCATCTTTTGTGAGTTTAGTATCGGATGACATTGGTGTCCTAATTGGTTTTGACTCTTCTAAACCGAATTTCTTTAACATCCCTTTTATGTATTTAGATTGATTAAAGAAGATACCATCTTCTACTTGTTTGATTTGTAGACCAAGAAAGAAACTAAGTTCTCCCATCATACTCATCTCGAACTCGTCATGCATGATTTTAGAGAAATCATCACACATGTCTTGACAAGTAGATCCGAATATAATATCATCTACATATATTTGAACAATGATTATATGTGACTCTCTTTTCTTAGTAAAAAGTGTGTTATCAACTAACCCCATGGTGTAGTTGTGTTTGATTAAGAATGACTTGAGTCTATCATACCAAGCTTTTGGAGCTTGTTTAAGACCGTAAAGGGCTTTCTTTAACTTATACACATGTTTAGGTT
This sequence comes from Chrysanthemum lavandulifolium, assembly GCA_022545495.1. NCBI lineage: Eukaryota > Viridiplantae > Streptophyta > Magnoliopsida > Asterales > Asteraceae > Chrysanthemum > Chrysanthemum lavandulifolium. The sequence continues at coordinate 87,925,595 of CM040238.1, read as the reverse complement.
TTTCAAAATCGATGAAGCCCGGAGGTTGAGCTACATATACTTCTTCATTAATAAAACCATTTAGAAAAGCACTTTTGACATCCATTTGATAAAGCTTAAGATCATTAGCACAAGCATAAGCAAGAAGTATTCTTATAGACTCTAATCTAGCCACGGGGGCATAGGTCTCATCAAAGTCTATTCCTTCTTGTTGGTTATACCCTTGGGCAACGAGTCTAGCCTTGTTTCTAGACACTACTCCGTTTGCATCTAACTTGTTTTTATAAACCCATTTGGTTCCTATTATGGTTTGATTACTAGGTGGAGGGACAAGTGTCCAAACATCATTAGAAACAAATTGATTTAACTCTTCTTGCATAGCCATTACCCAACTTTCATCTTTTATGGCTTCTTGTGTATTCTTAGGTTCTATGGTTGAAACAAAACAAAATAGGCTACTTTGGTTTTGAACTTGAGACCTTAAGGTTCTTTCGTTTAACTTTCCTATGACCTTATCTACGGGGTGATCTTTGGACTCTTTAATATTTATGAGTTCATTATTTGAAGATTCTTCTTCTTCTTCATTTATCTTTTTCTTTATTACAATAGCTTCACTTTCAACAATCTCGTCATCGACAAGAGGTGGAGAGGGTTTGGGTGGACTTTCATCAAATTTTACATTTAATGACTCTTCTACCTTCATTGTTTCTTTATTTAATATGACGTAAGCTTTGCTATTAGGAGAGTAACCTAGAAAGATACCTTCGTTGATTTAGGATCAAATTTTGTAAGGTAATCTTTAGTGTTAAGAAGAAAACATTTGCTACCAAAGACTCTAAAGTGATCTAACGTAGGCTTTTTGCCTCGAAGTAACTCGTATGGAGTTTTACCTAAAATTGGTCTAATTAAGACTCGATTAAGTATGTACGTTGAAGTATCAACGGCATTGCACCAAAACTTTTGAGGTATGGATTGCTCATTTAGCATGGTGCGACTCATTTCTTGTAGGGTTCTATTCTTTCTTTCAACTACCCCATTCGATTGTGGAGTGCGAGGAGCCGAGAAGTTGTGAGTAATACCATTAGCGTCACAAAAAGCTCCAAATTGCACTTCATTATCGAATTCCCTACCATGATCCGTTCTAATAGACACTATAGGACTTCCTAGTTGTCTTTGGATTTTCTTGCTTAATATTTCAAAATAATTAAACGTTTCCGTTTTGTTCTTTAAGAATTTAGTCCATGTGTACCTAGAGTAATCATCCACTATGACCAAAGTGTAGTAGTTGCCTCCATAACTTTGGATAGCGGATGGACCAAATAAATCCATGTGTAGTAATTCTAGACACTTAGTTGTAGACACCATGTTTTTAGCTTTGTGACTAGAATGGACTTGTTTTCCTACGTTACAAGCATCACAAAAGTGATATTCATATTTTAACTTAGGTAGATCTCTTACTAGATCTTTGGATGATAGCGATTGAAGAAGTCGCATATTGGCATGACCCAATCTTTGATGCCATAAGGTCGAAGTATCATCCATAAAGGTAAGACAAAGTTTGTCTTTAGGTTCATTACCAATTTTAATGACATAGACTCCATGTTTCCTAATTCCTCTTCCTATGGTTATGCCATTTTTAATATCTTACTACGGTTTGGTAAAAGTACATTGCACTTTTATCACATATTTGTCCTATACTTAAGAGGTTAAAGTTTAGGTTTTCACGTGACACACATCGTTAATGGTTAGAGATTTGTTAGAAATCGTACCTTTACCGATGATTTTACTTTTGCTATTTCCAAACACCACATTTCCTCCATTGAAGGATTCATATGTGGAGAATAGATCTTTATTGCCGGTCATGTGCCTCGTGCACCCGCTATCCTTGACCCATTCATCCGGATCTAGGTCGACCTTTAAGCACACCTAAGAAAACAATTAACTCAAAAGTTTGGTCCCCATTTGTTCATGGGTCCATTAGTGTTAAACATTCCATTCATGTTAGACATGTATGGATAAGGTGAATATGCATTCCATGGTGCAAAGTTTTGAAATGGAAAGCCATTTTGCATATTTGGGTTCCATCCCATTTGATGGTTACTTCTCGGGTAAACATTATTAGGTCTCCTAGATGTGTTTGGTTTTGAAAAGATGGAGCTTTGTTTCTTGCAAAATTGGATTATATTTTGGGGTGGTTGTCTAGTGGTAATATGAGTTGGTTTCTTCTTATTAACAATAACAAAATCGGTTCTAGAGGAAGAAGCTATGTTATTACCATTGTTTTTTCAAAGAGACCCACGGATCCTGGTTGTACACTAGCGGTTCCCTTTTGTGGGATCCGTGGGATCCGCCACAACAAATGGCTTGTTTTTCTATTGCTTTTACGAATTGTGTTTCTTTGTTTTCACTAGTTGACGCATCAAGTTGCTGAATACCTAAACCTTTTTGGTTGTTTCCAGTTTTAACACTATCTAGTATCATATCTAAAGTATTAGTACTCATTCTAGCAATCTTAGAATCTAGTTGATCAACTAGTGTTTGAAGTTGAACGCAAAGTTCACATTCGCCACTTGCTATTTTACCCTTTTCTAGACGTTTCAATTTTGCTTTTAACTCTATGACTTCCTTATCTAAACGTTGGTTTTGATTTTTCAAAAACTTGTTTTTGTTAATTACTTTTAAGCTAATTTTGCAAAGTTTGTCATATTCATTATGCAATGAGTCATCATCTAGTGATGAGCTACTATAGTATTCGTGACATACCTCGTCATTTGCCATGAGACAAATTTCTTCGTCCTCCTCCTCGCTCATTCCCCACGAGCCGCTCACGAATGCCTTTTGATCATCCCGTTTGGGACACTTACTAATAAAGTGGTTTGGGTCCCCACATTTAAAGCAAGCACGATCATCCCTTGGCTTCTCGTCCTCTTTGCTTTTCCGGAATCCTTTCTTGTCGTCATACGGTTGTTTGACGTATCTTCCCTTCCTTCTAAAGAACTTTTTAAAGTCCCTTACCGCCATGGCATACTCCTCGTCGTCACTATCCGAAGAGGAGTTCTCTTCATCGCTTGAGGCCTTTTTGGCTTTAAGGGCAAGAGATTTGTGTTTTCTTTCACCTTTGAGGCTTCGGAATCTTTAGCAAGGACAAGCTCATAGACTTTTAAGTTGCCTATGAGTTCATCAAGGGTGAGGATTGTCAAATCTTTTGACTCTTCGATTGCCGTCACCTTGGATCTCCACTTGGATGGAAGTGCCCTTAGATATCTCCTAACATGGTTACGGCTAGAAAAAGATTCATCAAGTGCTTGTAAAGATGTAATAATAGTATTAAAATTAGCAAAAGAATGATCTATAGTTTCCTCATCCGATATTGAAAATTGTTCATATTGTTGAACAAATAAATCAATTTTATTATTTTTAACTTGTTGATTACCTTGATGAGTTACAACTAAAGAATTCCAAATTTCTTTAGAGGTTTTAAGCATAGAAATTCTTCGAATTCCTTTTGGGTAAAGCATTATATAAAACCATTTTAGCTTCACTATTTTTGGAAAGCTTTTTCTTCATGTCATCGTTTAGTTTATCATGAGGTATGTTAACTAAATTTCCTTTATCATCTTTTGAGGTAGCCTCAAAATCGCCTTCAACAATAATGTACCAAAGATCAATATCTTTAGACTTCACATACGTTTCGAATCTATTTTTCCAATATATAAAACCATTAGTTTCAAGTAGTGGTGGTCGTTGCATAGATTGCCCTTCCTTGTAGTTTTCAGAACCCATAGTGATCGAAAAGTTTTTAAAATACGGTTTACTTTAAAACTTTTATAAACTTAGCTCTTGATGCCAATTGTGGAAAACTAGAAGGGGGTTGAATAGTTTTGCCGATTTTAAGTTAGTTTCAAAAACTTTAGATTCGATATTATGTGAAATCGTATGGATGAAGAGAAAGTATAGATCTAATGATAATGCAAGTAAATAAAGTAAAGTAAAGGATAGAAATGACACAACCGATTTATAGTGGTTCGGCTACAAGGACACCTTCCTTGCCCTACTCCACTCCCCGAGTCACCTACTCGAGAGTTCAAGCACTATGTCAACAAACTCCTTCAACTTGGCGGAGAAGCCTTCACAACGTTGCTTACACCTTTTTCCGGTACAAAGCTAAATACCGAGTCCGTAACACGGTGGACCAAACCAACACGACTATTACACAACAACTATGTGAAATATCAAATACAAGATCTTTGCTACAGAAATCTTGTGGAGGAACAAATCAATCAAGGACCCCTTGCTTGGATGACTTGTAGAATGCTCGTGATCTCGCCTTAGAGAAGGACCTATATGAGAATCACTAAAGAAAGAAAGAAGAACAACTCTCTAGATCAAGTGATCTTTTGTTAGAAGAGAATGAGAGTATATGAGAGAATTAGTAAGAAGAGGGGTGAGTTAGAATGAAGAAATGGCTCTCTATTTATAGGCAAAACTTGCCACTGTTCCCCGGATCCCACGGATCCCTCCCTTAAGGGATCCGTGGGACGCTCCTCTTTGCCCATGGGTTTTTGGTTATGGGTCATGGGTCATGGGTTATGGGTTGGTCCATGGGTATTTCATTAGATACAATGTATCTAATAGATGCAATGTATCTAGTCAAATGGGTATGGGTCAATACCATGGGTTATGGATATGATCCATGGGTTGTGATTTTACCCATCCTAATAAACTATTACAACAAATGATTTATTACAACAATTTGTATTAAGTGACTATATGTAAATGCTTTACAAAAATAACATGTATCCTTATAATTTTACTTATGATAACATTATATTTGTTATCAACAAAACACAAAGAGATCGCAAAATATTAATAAACGTTTTACGGTTTATTTGTATTAACATTTTATTGGATATTTATAATTGCGTGTTTCGATTTCTCCGTGACTTGGCGTCTGTTAACATTTTCTGAGTTATAAAGTTCTAGAACGAGGGTTGGTTAGTTTGTTTTTGTTATCGTCGATTTTGTTTGCTATACTGTTTAAGTTTGAAGATTGTTAAATGTTGTTGTAAATATTAGGTTTATGGAAGTAGGGTTTGGTGTTTTGTTGCATGTCTATGGATGTTTGTATATGATGTCGTGTTAATGTTGTTCTTTGTATTTTTATGAATGTGTTTTGCTTTGTTCCAGTTTAGTTAAGTGTATGGGATATGTGTTGTGTTTAAGAAGCTTCCATGTTAGTTTTGCATGTTAATGTTTTACACTAAAGCTTAGACGTTTACTAATAATGAAAATAATGGTTATCCTTTTGTTTTGATATGTTTTACTGCATGTGGGACATGACTAACATATGGGTCTTAGTGTTTAAGAAGTTTACATGTTATTTTTGCATTTTTATCGATTTGCAGCAAAGGTCTAGGTATATGTTTAGTATGTGGTCGACTGTCTACTAAGAAGCAAAATGAGAGCTGGCATGGTTACTAATTTGGTTTGTTATGTTTTTCACATGTGCGATATGGTTTTGGCTAGGGATTTAACTAGGTGGCATTCTATTGTTCCTGTAAAGCTTGCGTAACCGGTAGGTAGGTGTGTTGTAATTTATATTGTTTATGTTCATGTCGAAGACGTGACTGAACTTTGTGATTTTATGTATATAATATAAGCCGCGTTTGTGTATTTGTAATTCGCCGTTGCTAAATAGTTAGAGTTTATTTCAAAGTTTCCAGTTTATATCTGCATAAAAATATGAAATCCAAACGAAAATAAGCAAAGGTATTTGCTTGTGTTCTCAGTCCTAATGTTGCTTTTAAGAAACAGAATGTTAAACAATGGTGTTATTCACATGTTTGGCATGAATAGTGTTGAGAGTAGGTGATATCAGAATGTGCATAATTTTGCATTGTCAATTGTTAAAAGCAACGAGGGGTGTTTTTTAGGTGAGTTAATCTTCTGTGTTCAGGTTATTTGGAGATGAGAAAGTGCCTAAATGTTTTGCTACTCTTTATAGTGTTGAAATGAGTTTGTTGAAGCCTTATTCGTTGCAGGGCCATGAAAAGGAAAGGTTATGTTAGCTCAGACGAGGCAACACATTATGGTAACAATGGAGTAGATTCATGAATCGTGTATGTATGTTTGTACCTAAACTCTTTTACCTTTACAGGTTTGCCTCATAGGGTTAAGTTTGAAATAGGGGCACAAAGTTAATACTTTTAGTTTCACTAATTTTTAGCCTAATAGGTGCCTGTACGAAATAGGGACACCTATTATGTTTTTTAGAAATGTCAATTTTGGTTGGCGAGTTGTGTAATCGCATGAGGATGAGGCCGAAAATCCTTATCAAATAATACACAATTGACCGCGAGGCAGAATAAAAAATGTAGGCTAATAAGTATTTTTTGCGAAAACTTATAAAGCACGGGTTGAGTTCAAATTTAATTTAACGCAAAAGTGGATAGTTGTTGCTATTCATGGTTTCTATGTCCTGTATTTAATGCCTTTAATTAGAATGCTTGTTTTTATATTTGTTTTTTTATTGTTATAGTTATTTATCTAATATTTGTTTTGCATGGTAATGTCAACAAGTTGCGGCGATAATGTGATGCCACGAGATACTAGAAAGGCCATTGTAGCACAGTAAGAAGCTGTTGGGATTTGTGGCTTGAATTCACTGACAACAATAGAATTATAGAGGCCAAGATATACTGAAAGTGTTAGGAATTAGAAAATTCCAGTATTGAAGAGTCGGTCACCCCATCTATTATCTAGCATAAGTTAGCTCGTAGACTTGTCGTTATTTACGTATTTATGTAGTTAATTAGTTAGTCAAGAGCGTAAAATAGTTTAGTGCAACACCGTGGAGGAAGGACGGGTCTTTACCCATCGTATCCCCGATCCACAGCCGTCGGAGGTCGCTTAGTTTGTAACCTATAAATACCTCTACCTTGCAAGGTAGAGGGTTGGATGTTCTTTGGTAATCTAATATTCTACAAGTTTCTCTTACTAGAATATCCCACTTCTCTCTCTAAAATCATCTATATGCTCATTGTGTTAATGTTATGATATGTAAGTGAAATCCAATATCCTACAATTGGTATCAAGAGCCATGGTTAGATCATATCGTGCACATCTTTGGATTTCTAGTGGTTTTAGGTGGTTTTGAGTTTGAAAAGTTTAGTGGTTTTGCATCATTTGGGTGATCTCTAGTGTTAAAGTTTGGATTTTGATAGTACTTTTATGTTTAGAATCATCACAAGTGTTTAGGTTTTGATTTGGTAAGCTTGAATCATCGTGGTTGGGTAGTTTTGGATTGAAAAGTGATGTTTTGTGGTTTTCTTGCTAGCGACTTGACATTCGGACTTCATTCTTCGTAGCGACTTGCTTTGCAATTTCGTAGCGAGTTACGCTGTTGGAGCTAGCGACTTAGATCTAGCGATTAACAAAGACAAGTAGTGGACCTCCACTACGGGTAGCGACTGGTGGTAGCGACTTGGTCTCCAGCGAGTTGCTCTTTAGCGACTTGAATCTTTAGCGACTGATTAGCTTAATTGTCGCCAAAATTTTGCTAGCGACTTAATGCTTAGCGAGTTACTACTTAGCGACTTGCAATTGTTTAGTGACTTGGTGGTATAGCGAATTAGGTGTTAGCGACTAGAGGATTAGCGACTTGTACTTAGCGATTTGGATGTTGATTTAACGACTTGGGATTATTGCTATTTAGTTGCTAGCGAGTTGGTTCAAAATCTCTAGAGACTTGGGAGTAATTCATAATAACACAATGTCACCATCAAGGATCCTTTAATCACCAAAGTACTTGCTCTCTATGACACAAAGACGTAATAGTGAAATGTAATGCTTACTTGAATGCCATACATTTAATGATTCAAGATCAATTAATCGTAACAACTCAAATAAGTCACTCTTAATGTCCGCAAATGATGCTAAGAATATGGAATGCACCGGTGAGCCATTTCAACATCTCGATCGACTTCTCAAATTACTCTTATCTACAACCATGGATCGAACAAGTTGTGCCATCCTTCGTCAGATTTTCCCACTTTGACAAGAACTGCTTTTACTTAACTTAGAACGATCGAGGTTTCAAATTACCAAAGAAAAGGTCTCAACCGATGAGTCTCATGCCTATCTTCAAACTATCTTCAATCAATTTCACCCACTTATCCGGAAGAATACTCCTCGATTTTGATGATATCATGACCGGAATATCATTCAAAAACATACGGAATGGAAATTCATGAGTTCGTAAACTCATTTACTCAACTTATGGGTAATATGGAAACATACATCAAGGAAGTCGCAAAAAGAATAACAAGTGAATGCGTTGAATGAGTACCAAGAGACACCATGGAGCAATTGTGACAAGTCATGCAACATTCCAGTTGAACCAGTTGAACCGGTGAATGACTCGATTGCGAATCTCGGTTGTAATGAAAAGGATGAAGACAACAAGACCGATCTCAAACACTCGAGTCGAAAAGGTTTCTTTCGATAAGGTACACTTAAGCGATCACACAAATTCTCATAAAAGGTACATGACTCTTACTCGAACATAACATTGTGGAATCAATCTTTGTTTTACCCGAATCTAATGCAAGTAACATGATTGAAAAAGGGTATATGATGAGCTTTCAAACAAATTTTCAATTCTTGAAAACACTGATCTCATTGCAAATTGAAATACAACAAAAGGATGAAATGTTTTATGCAAAAAAACCGTGTACTAATCGTGAACTTCCGAATTTAGAGAATTTTTGAAATTAATCGTTAAAATCCCGATTCGGGACAAAGATTCGACCATTGGCAATCAAATTACTTCTTCGTAAGCTCGTAAATATGATCGTCATGAGATGAGTGATGCACTAGAATCTAGAAATTCGAACTAGCTCTATGTGTGTCCAACCTTCTAAGAGAAAATGAGCATTTAAGAATGAACCTTGAGGAAACAAACTCTAAGTTAGTCAATCAATCTAACCTATTGATGAAAGACATTGATGACCTCAAAGCACAAATTCAGGATAAAAGCTTCAATATTGTTGCCCTAAAAAATGAGCTCAGGAAGTCTGTTGGTAATAGGATGAACACTAAGTTTGCAAAACCTTCAACTTTGGGAAAGTCAAATGCTCAGAACCACTTGAAACGAACAGTTATCAAACAACCTAATGCCTTTAGGTCTGAAAGAGCTAAACCATTGAAATCTAAGCTTACATCCCAAGTTGATAATATGTCTGCATTTTGTCAAAACCAGTCACTTCATTGCCTAGTTCGGATATGATGAATCTCAAACCCGGACTTATAGTCAATTCTCACGGATCGTAAATGCAATAAGTATTACTAGCTCTCATGCAAAACATCATTTGACTAATCAATCCCCTAAGAAATACTCTGATCACAAAAGGACAAATAGTCAAAACAAGGTTGTGCACTCATTTAGTTCAACTAACAATGGTTTCAAATGGATTCCCACTGGCAGATTTTTTAAGTTTACAGGACTTAAACGAACTTACATTCCTAGATCATGCCTCAAGTGGATTCCCACAGGTAAACTCTTCAAGAATGTAGAACCTAATAGGATCCCCATTAATGATACGTCTGTGTCATACTGTGATGCATCCAAATGTGAGATTAAGCATGTCACTAACCCTGCTATGTACAAGTCTTCATGTGCTTCCAAGACAATGTGCTCTCGCCTTTTTCGTGTACAATGCTCAACTCAATCAGAACTTCATGACTTGGTTCCTTCAGAAATGAACATAGCTCATTCAGAGCTATAGCTTGCCGAGTTGATGTACTTTTACTTTGACTCCTATTCATCTTGAATCGGGACTCGCTCTTTTATATCCGTGTATAAATCAAGTTTAAAAAAAAAAAAAAAAAAAATTGTTTTATAGGTTTAAAAAAAAAAAAAAAAAAAAAAAAAAAAAACAATTCAAAATTTTATATATATATTTATTTGTCATTTCTTTAAATTCAAAATTTTATCATTTTCCTCAATCTAATAAAGAATACCTTCCTTGTTATCGATAACATCTACGGTCCTAGAAATGTCATTCAATAATGGCACGGGATCATAGATGAAGTTCGAACAAATGATATATTCTTGTTTTATAATGGATTGGTTAATATCAATCAATGGTCTTTGATGACATTGATTGGGGAGATTTGGTATTAGTTTTATATGCCATTGGCTTCGTCTTTGGTTATGACGGTTGCTCATTTGTATGTTGTGGTTGTGTTTTGCTTGGTGACTAACTGGTTATGCTTTTGTAACTATCTCGTTATGGTGTTTCTCTCGGTTATAGGTTGTGGTCGTATCTTGCTCATGTGATTATCCTTGTGTACCCATGCATTGAGTGCCTTGCATTAAATGCTTTTATTTGATTAAATGTTTAGATGATTCATGATTATCATTGTCATCATCTATGATAGAGTCTTAGTCTATAATCCTCGTGTTGCAATTTACCATTCTTGCCTCTAAACCAAAGGGATCGAATGTGTCAAATAGCCAAAATAGTTTTACACTAGCGACTTACCACACTTCATTTTAAAACCACAAGGACCGAATGTGTCAAATTGCCAAAGATCTTTTCTATACCCCTAGCGACTTACCTTATTTTCTCAAATAAGTTTTTTTTCTTTCCTTCTTCTCTCGCTTTTTCTCGTCAAATTGTTCTTTCTAGCGACTTAAAGTGGTACGTTTTGAATCACACCCCATTTGTTCTCTCTCATGCGTTTGGGTCTAGCTTCTAACTTGTCTTTTTTACCAGATCCCGTCGAGCTCGTGATTTGTGACTGTTTGATTCCCACCTAGGTTCGATTTGTCATGATATCATGTTCTTGTTGTTATAATGATGTTGAAAGTGTACAAATTGTTTGGAATATCTTATCTTGATTGCTTATTAATTGGTCTTTATGATCTGGTGGTGATTGATTAGTGGATTGGGTTGTTTGTGTTCTATTATGGGTGTTCTTGATGGCGACTTATCGTGTTCTTGGTAGCGACTTAGCTTGTATGTTCTTCATGGCGAGTTAGCACACTACTTAGCGACTAAGATGTTGTGGCTTAATTAGTTTATTATATTGTGGCGACTTGAGTAGCGACTTAGTTGTAGACTTGTCTTTACAAGTTAGCGAATTAGTAACATTAGCGACTTAGTTAACAAATTTGTAGCGACTTGGTTTTGTCAACCTTCATGGCGACTTGTCTTACAAGTTAGCGAATTAGTAACATTAGCGACTTAGTTTTGATTTGTAGCGACTTGGTTTTGTTATCGCTCATGGCGACTTGTCCTTACAAGTTAGCTTAATTAGCATATAGCGACTTAAAGAGCTAAACTATTGGCGACTTGTCTGTGGTACTAGTGATGGCGACTTGCCTTTACAAGTTAGCAACATTGTTCACTTTCATGTTGCGAATCGGTCCTTCTTTACTTGTCTATCTATAACTTTAGACATGTTTGGTGGATTTTTTTTTTGGTCTAGGGTTATTAAAATGTTTAAAGATTAATTGCTAAAGTTGATCTCATTCTCACAATACTTAGGATCTCCTGATTCAACTTGTTGAGTCAACATACTCTATGTAATCTACTATGACATTTCTGTTTAGGCAAACGGTACTTGGTTTCTCTCACGACAACCAAATGTTACTTTTTGCCTCATGCATATTTGTTATATCACTTCTACATTTGTATCTTGGCTTATGACATAATCCCTTTGCAATGCACTCTTTAACCTTTTAATCCCTTATCAACTCGTCAAGTGATAATTTATCTAAAGGACTCTACTTCATTGAAATATATCACTTGTGCCACTCAATCATTTTCTATATGTGTTTTGGGGACTCCGTCGTGTTACTAGTACTATTTGTCTATGTCATAAGGGTGCTCTCAATGTTGTCTCACTTACCATTTATTATCTAACCTGTTCCCAACCATTATCGTTGATTGTATGTTTGCTCGGATCATCAATGGCAAGTTCAAACCCGAAAAGAGCCTTACCCTTCGGCATCATCCAAAGTTCTCTCGACGAAGAAATCCTTCCAGAGTCAATGGGCCGATATTGGAAAAAGTAAGCGTATGTGGACCTACAAAAGCTTCAACAAAATCCGATACTCAAAGTTTCTATTGACGTCCTCAAAACACAAACTTCTTCGAGCTATTACCAAGCAATGCTCAATTCCCACCATTTACATTCAACAATTCGGAACACCGTTCAATGGGACAAAATCACACCGATACTCTTGCAAACGGATGATAGGGAGTTCACGATTGATTTTGATATTCGAGCAAGGCTCTTGGAATCACCCCATGTAACCACGACCTTCGCTCGAATCTCCACCGTGTCGACGATCCGAGTGTCTTTCTAATTGGGTTGGGTTATCGAACAAGATTTCAAGAGCATCCGACATCATCATGGACACATGTATCAACCCCGAGAGCTATCACAACTATTCTTAACTTGTGCTTATCCGCAAAACATCGTGGTTCGATAAAGTGAGAATTCCTATCCCGCAAATCCTATGGGAATTGTTAATAGGGTTGATGTGAATGTCTCGATCGTATTTGGGAAGAAATTTCTTTATCAATACACACATTCATATCGATAGAACTAATTTCCGAACAAAGCTCAAGGACGAAAGAAACAGAACAAGCTTGTGATTCCCAAAGATCGATTTTCTAAGCTTGTTATCCAAGATTTGCAACAAACTCACAACTTCAATCCTAGGAGTGAATCAACTCGCATAAAGCGTAAGATGAATATGTTTTAGGAAACCTAAAATATGTTCCTAGAGGTATGGATAAAGAAATATTTGGATTGCCAATTCACGATTGTCTTCTCACGTAAGATATCAAGAAGGACTAGTTCAAACAATACAAGAAAAGAGCCACCAGTTCCTCTCACGATGTCACACCTTCTCCTCCACAACCCAATGCTCCCAAGTCCACGCCACCTCACAAGCATCCTATGCCTCTTCCTAAAAAGAGACTTGAAAGGTCATCACAATGACACCGCATCCAAGAAGCGTAAAGTAAAAAGGAAGAAAGTGGAAAAGGAAATTGGTGAAAATAATCGAGGTATCAAGGAATATTACAAGGTTGACTAATGAAGATGATGCTAATCTACAACTTGGAATCCAAGAAAGCCTTGAAAGTCTAAATGTGAAAGCACCAATGGGTGGAGTTATGTTAAGAGAGCCCGATCAACTACCACGACAACCAACCCAATAACACATGACAAAGGAAAGGGATTGTGAGTGTTGAACCGAACAAGCGACTCACATGCTTTTAACGATCTCATCATCTCCATCAAGCACCACCAATCAATATGAGTCAAGAGAAGATCGAATTATCTCATGCTAATGAACAATCCGGAGTGGACAAAGTTCTCAAACGTTTAAAGAAACTCTTACTCTTAGTGAGACTCAATCGGCTTGAATGTTGACACTGTTGCATAAAGGCTCGCAGGAGAACCTTGAGACAAGATCCGATGAGACCTTGAAGATGGATGAACCAAACTGTCTACTAACTCTCTATCCTCACTTACGGATCTCGATCTGATTTCTCTTTGGAGATCAATACATTAATGACAAACCCTTAGATATCGCACAATCCATGTATACCGTCAACATTCAAGAAGATACGTCAACCATTCCTCCGATGTCGCATCTTCATTATCAATCGCACTTCCTCCTCCCATACCAACTCAATCAACTGTACAAACACCACCGACATCATCACCAACCCCGAACTCGTCATTACAGATTGCCGATGTGGATGCTCCACCACTTCACCACCACGCATCCTTACCTCGATCAACCATTGGACAAAGTCGTAAAAGGATAGAAGCTCGGAAAGGCAACTTCCTAAACCTGCTGATTCCCTTGATGGATCGTGTCTATAGATTGGAGCACCTCAAATGAGGGGTTACTCCGCTATTGAAGGAGAAGTCAAGGATTTGTGGAATGGGCTATTGATGAGTGTCTAAATACTCATCATTTTGTACCAATTAAAGCGCAAAACATCGAAAACACTCGAAATGCATCAAAATGATAAAATATCACAAATAAGTGTTTTATATGTTTTAAATGCAAAATATCAAAATATGGTGAAAAACGATCAAGTTTGCATAATTGGCGCTTTAGTCCCCAAGTTTTAAAAGTTGTCAAAACAGTCCCTGGAAAATCAAAATAAAGAAAATATCATTTTAAGTCCTTAGGGATTCTTGAGTTGTCAAAATTGGTCCTTAAAATAAAAATTGCAAAATTACAACTTTAGTCCTCAAGTTTTGAAATTGTCACAAATAGTCCTTGGAAAATTGAAAATGTCAAAACTAGTCCTTGTACTATTGAACTTGTCGGTTTGGTCCTTGTGTTAACTTTGATAAATTGGCGTAAATGGTCCTTGGTCTTTCAAAATTACAAGTCAAGTCCTTGTCATTTAAACCTAAACCAAGCCTTGTTAAACCTTTTGGACCGCCACTTACCCCATTTTGACCCCTACCAACCTGTGACCCTTCCCTTTTGGACCCTTGGTCAACCAAAGTCAAACTTTATCACTTACCCGCCCCACTGCTTATCTCCTCCCCAAGTTGCTCGCAAAACACTTGCACCCTCCCATCAATTTTCTCCTTTCCTCCACCCTCATCATCATCAACCCACCGCAATAAATGCCACCCCCTAGTTGCTATATCGAGCCTACAAGTCAAATCCAGCTTTTCCCGCCATTTTGATCAAGTAGTTATTATCACCAAAACTCATCCATTGGCCAAGCTTAGAGGTGGGATTTGCTCGAAGGACACGTGGAAGCTTTTGGTGCATAAAAGAGGAAGAGAGGCAGAGAAGCAAGTACTTAGTTTTTTAATTTTATGAATGTCGTATTTTATTTTCATGTCTTTAATTAAGCTTTAAAGCTGTAATCTTTGGTTTTCATTGTATCAAATTGTCTTTTAAGTGTATTCAAACTATTATCAAGTATCAATTCAAGTTATTATTCACATTTCATGTTTTATGCTTATTGTTGCAAATTTCCATTTCAAAATCTCATACCAAGCTTCAATAAGCTTATTTAATATTCAAACAAGCTTATCTAAGCTTATTATAGCTTGAGATAAGCTTGGAATTCACGATTTTAAGCAACTTTGGTAAAAGTCAACATAAGTTAGCGAAGAAGCATAATTGGTTCAAACAGGCTTGCAAATGGATATGGGTGTTGCGAGAGATGGATTTGGGTTGACTTGACTTAGAATGGCGTAGTATGGTTTGGTATAAGCTACATCATATTTGGACACTTGTGAGCCTTTTCTCTCATTTTCATTTTTTATGCGTTTGTGCTTGTATTTGTATTTGTGATCATTAAATCTTTTAAACTGTTTAACTAGTTGTGATTAGGGTACTAAAATCGTTTAAGGTGTTAGTATTAGCTTAGTCAATAGATAGATCGTTTAAAGTTCAAATCAGTTGTAAAATTAGTGTTTGGATGAGTTGTTTGTTTGAGCATTGAGCTTTTGTTTGAGCTTAATATCTGTCTATGTAGTCTCAGTTAGATTCACTTAAACCATCTTAGTCATAAAATTTCATCTGAGCATCCTCAAAGTCAAAATCACTCTTAAAAGGTCTTAATCTCATATCTGTTGAAAATCAGTGACATCAAAACCTTATTTTGTGTTTAAAATACATAAAGATAGCTTGTACTAGTTTTAATTCACCATATAACATCATTCTCAGTCCACAAAATTGGATCAAAACTCATATAAGTCAACATTGCAAAAGTCAAAAGTGAAAATCAAGTTTTCACCCCACTTGGGTGATTTTTCACGGTCTCATTGTTGGTCCAAATCAAGTGAAACTTGGGGTCTTATAACTTTAGTTGGTCTAGTGTCTTAATATCATTTTAGTTGAATTTTAGTAATTTTCTACAAGTCTCAAAATGGTTTGTCAAAAGGGCATAATTCCCTGCTCACACAAAGACATAACGAGTGTGAGTTTTTGTGTGTTGTGCAAGTTTGTAAAAGTTCATTTGAGCTTCTCTAAGGCTCAATCTTGGTTCATTGATAGTTGGTGGTTGGCTTGAAGCCTCCACTTTTGTTTTTCACATAAGCTTGTCCAATAAGCGCTTATGCACCACCTACAAAAGTAGCTAAAAACTGCTTTTGGCTTAAGTGTTCAAAACATCAAATCATAGCAGGTGTAATTTAGGTTAAGGATAGTTGTAATTTGTTGTTTTAGAGTAATTTTATCTTATTAAAGCTTCGTTTCGGTTTGGGCTCATTGGTAGCCTTTGGCTTAAACAAAGTGCTTATTTATAAGCACTTCCATTGCGATTCATATTCTTACACACAAGCCACATGTTTTTCTATTTTCTTAGATTCAACATATTAAATTAGACTTTTCCTGAAATTTTCATATTTTTCCATAACAGTTTGCTATTTTTCTTAATTAAAAGCAGCTTTTAGGTAATTTTAATTAGCTTTTAATACAATTAAATAAGAAAAGTTCAAAAAATAATTTTTCATTTTTCTTAGGTTAAGATAAATATAAAAAGTAAAAAATTATTTTCAGATTTTTCATAGTTTAATTTATAATTTTAGCAATTTAATTAATTTTAAATAGTTTAAAATTCAAAAATAAAAATAGAAAAATAATCAGAAAAATACAAAAATAGTTTTGAAAATTCTCTTTTGTTATTTTAGATTTTTCCAAGTCATAATTTCATTTTTCTAGCTTTATTTTATATTTTCTAGTATTTTAGGCTATTATTTAATAGTTAAAAATAGTTTTTAATTAATAATAATTAATTAAATAGTTAAAAAAAATAATTTTATTTTTCTTAAAATTTTATTTTATCATTAGGTTTGTAAAAATATCATTTTCATATTTTTAGGATTAATATTGATTCAGTTTCACATTTTCTTTTGTACGTCACGTAATTTTTAATTTAAATTCGTAAAAGAAAAATCAAAAACATCAGTTTAAAAATAGTGATAGCGTTTATTTAATATAGTTTATCTTTTTTAATTTCCTTTAATTTGCATTTAAGCCCCTGTAATTTACAAAACTTTTCTTTAGGTATAAATAACTCAAAATCCTTACTGATCACTATCCTTAGTGATTATTCGACATCTGATTGTGTTAAACACCATTCATCCTCCATGGGACTTAACGACCCTGGAAACCACTGTGTTCTCCTGATCTAAATTGCATTTGGTGTTTGAACTGTTTTAAGTTCCTTACTGTTAGCCATTCACAAGTGGCTAGCTTGTGTGAGATAACTTGACGGTTTAGCACCAATCAAATTTTAGGCGCCCATTGCCGGGAGGCTGTAAGCGTGTTCTAAACATTTTCGACCTGCACTTGCACATATACCACCTTTGTAAAAGCAGTTTTTGTAAAGTTATAGCAAAATCAAAAGTTCATTAACACTTTTCCTAAAGTGTTAAAACACCAAACAAAATATAAAACAACAAAACAATCGTAACGTTTTCTAGCTTGTGTTTCTTTTAAGGTGATTCTTAAAGAAATACGATTTGGTTAAACGAGACGATACCAAAAATATTGTCCAAAAGTTTTAAACCATCAAGACAAATCTATACCTACGTCTTTTCGGTGGTACTTAATATACATAAAATCAACCACCGCAAATCAAGGCAAGACACCTACTAACCGGGGTGTGACCATAATAAGTTCCCGAACAATGATTTAAAACTTACCTTTGTGTCCTTGTGATTTGGTGTACCTTTTTCAAAGAAGCCATTTCATTTGTGATTATTGGTTAAGTTCACTTGTCGCTTTGCCTCGCATTTGTTCCGAAACCGATTTTTATACTTAGAGCATACTCACTCGCTCTTCCAGTTCTACAAGTCCACTTTCGAGCTTGCAAATATTCCTCGTGAGACGAGGACGCTCGCTCCTTCACCGTGATCGAGGAACGCGTACCACCACCACCACCACCGTAATGGCGAAGACAAGCCGATGAATGAGCTTCTCCAAGCACCCATCGAGGGTTACGGAGATGCTATTGTTGTCCCACCATCGTGGTCGATACTTTTGAGCTCAAAACCGGGTTACTTAACTGCAACCCAAAGCCAATTCTATGGTTTTGAGCGGATGATCCTCATGCACACATTCGATGGTTTAACAAGATTGCATCTACCATCAAATACAAGAATGTCCCACATGAAGCAATCAAGCTTCTTCGCTCCCATTTTCTGTAGGACAAGCCCGGAATTGGCTTCGAGAAACAACCCCTCGCTCCATTGAGACATGGGAAGATCTAGTCACCAAGTTTGTTAACGAATTCTATCCTCCATCCCGAACTACAAGTCTTAAGAATGAGATAATGAAATTCTCTCAAAGATTTGATGAATCATTCGGGAGGCGTGGGATCGTTACAAAGAATTGCTCGTAAGTGTCCGCATCATGGTTTTACCGAGTTAATTCAAATGGATACTTTCTACAATGGTCTCGAACCGACTAACCAAGACTCTCTAAATGCCTCCATGGAGGTAATTTCTTGAGCAAGACCACAAAAGAAGCCTTACAAATCATTGAAAACAAGTCCCGTGTCCGCCCTTTCCGCACAAAGACATATCATACTCGAGTCTAATGTCGGACCTTCTACTTCATCTCACGTGAGTACATCTAGCACCGATGCTAAGATTGACAAACTCACGGATATTGTTCGAGCTTTGGTTCTTGCTAACCAAAGAAAGTCACTTTCACACGCACACCATCATATGGTGAAGTGAAGAAAGTTGAAGTTTGTGTTACTTGTGGTGGTCCTCATGCATACTACAACTGCATCGCCACCGATGGTAGTCCGTTCGAAGTTAATGCTATAGCCGGTACTTCAAATCAAGGAGGTAATCAATACCGCCCTCAAAATGAACCAAACTACCGAGCTAATACTTATCGTGCACCACCCGGCTTTAACGAGAATCCTAACCGAATCGAACCAACCTAGAATGAACCAAGGTTATCAAAACCAAGGTAATTTCTATTCCGGGCCAAATCAAGGTTTCCAACATCAAGGAAATCTTAATCAAAACACTTTCAATCGAGGGAATCAATTTCGTGGAAATATGAATCCTAATCAAGGGAATTTTGGCTATAATCGTAACATACGGCCTCAAATTATCCCTCCACCTCCTCCCCGTATCAACATCCGATGAGCTTTTAAAGCAATTCATGAAGTCTCAAGAGGAGACAAACAGTTGTTGGTCACCAAATCATTGAATTAAAGAAGTCTTTAAATGATCGACCCTCGGGCTCGTGTACTTTACCTAGCAACACGATCGCTAATCCGAGGGGCGATGCAAAGGCGATCACAACCGAAGTGGTACTTCATATGATGGACCCGCTATTCCTACTACCTCTTCTTCTTTTCTCCCGAAGGTAGTGGAAAGTGAACCCGAGGCGACAAAGGACAAGGAACTTCCTACTAATAACGGAGGTACCAAAGAATGTCCATCCTCGGGTTGTCCCAATACCAATCCAATCCAGAGTTGTTTTGAAACCTCCAGCTCCCATTGAAAATACCAAATCCAAATCTTCTATTCCTTACCCATCACGTTTGAGCGAGCAAAGCTCGCGAAAAAGCCGGTCATCAAATGGAAAAATTTTTCAAAATTTCCAAGAATTACATTTTGACATAAGCTTTATGGATGCTATCATGTTGATGCCCAAGTTTGCATCAACTCTCAAACACATGTTAAGCAACAAGGAAAAGTCGCTTGAAATGGCTAAACTCCTCGAACGAGAACTCGCCTGCGGTTATCTTGAAAAGCTT
The DNA here is from genome assembly GCA_022545495.1 of Chrysanthemum lavandulifolium. NCBI lineage: Eukaryota > Viridiplantae > Streptophyta > Magnoliopsida > Asterales > Asteraceae > Chrysanthemum > Chrysanthemum lavandulifolium. The sequence goes on along the minus strand of CM040238.1, from coordinate 87,905,823 downwards.
CCGAGAAGCTTGGAGATCCCGGAAAGTTCCTCTTACCTTGTGTATTTCCGTGAATGGTTGAATGTTTTGCCTTAGCCGATCTTGGTGCAAGCATAAACCCGATGCCTCATTCAATATGGAAGAAACTTTCTTTAGGACCTTACTCCTACATGCATGACTCTCGAGCTTGCAGATCGTACAATATCCCGTCCTCTTGGAATTGCCGAGGACGATTTATGAAAGTAGGAAAGTTCCATTTTCCACCGACTTTGTAGTTGTTGATTTCGATGTCGATCCACGGGTTCCTCTCATTGTTGGAAGAGGATTCACGAGAACGGGCCGTGCTCTCATTGATGTATTTGAGCAAGAAATCACATTACGTGTTGGTAATGAAGTCGTCACCTTTAACCTTGATCAAACTTCGAGGTACTCCGCAAACTATGATTACGAGTCTGTTAACCGAATAGATATCATTGATGTTGCTTCAAGAGTACTCTCAAGAAGTTCTTGGTTATTCTCATAATTCGTGGTGGGGATCCCACCACATCTTCTCAACCTATCATAGCCAATTTACTCCTTCTCTCACCCGCTTGAGGAAGCGACTTAATCTTAGAAGAGATTGAAGCATACTTGGCTAGTGATTATGTTCCATGGGAAATTGATCACGCCCAATTGACATCGAGGGGACATACTTCTCATTGAGAAATTGCTTAAAGATGATCACTCATCAATCCCCACACTAGTGATGCAATTCCGAAGAGATTAATCACCATGAGATTAATTCGGAGGAGATATTCTTATTCTTGAGAAGTTGTTAAATCAAGACACTTCTCCTCCACTCCCTCCCGCCGAGCTTCATAACAAGGAAGTCAAGTCGGTTGAGAAAATCAAGAATTTCCGGAAGTCGAACTTAAGGACTTACCACCTCATCTTGAGTATGCATTTCTTGAAGGTGATGATAAATTGCTGTCATTATTGCTCGAGATTTGAGTAAAGATGAAAAATCGCCTCATAAAGATCTTGAAGTCACACAAGCAAGCAATTGCTTGGAAGAGTAAATCTTGATGGAGGAAAATCCATGATGTTATCAAACAGAGGTTATCAAACTTCTTGATGCGAGATTGATTTACCCAATCTCGATAGTCCTTGGGTTAGCCCAATTCATCGTGTTCCAAAAAGGGTGGCATAATCGTTGTCACGAATGAAGAAAACGAGTTAATTCCAACTCGATTGGTTACGGATAGCGTGTGTATTGACTATCGTAAGTTGAATGAAGCCACCAGTAAAGACCATTTTCCTCTACCCTTCATGGATCGGATGCTTGAGAGATTAGCAGGAACGAATACTATTGTTTCATTGATGGTTTCTCGGGTTACTTTAGATCCCCATTGATCCACGTGATCAAGAGAAGACCACATTCACCGCCCATACGGAACTTTTGCCTACAAACGATGCCATTTGGCTTATGTAACGCTCCCCGCACGCTCCAACGATGTATGATGGCCATATTCCACGACATGATCGGGAAACAATGGAGGTGTTTATGGATGACTTCGGTCATTGGGGACTCATTTCAGATATGTCTCTCCCATCTAGATAAAATGCTAAAAGGTGTGAAGACACCAATCTTTGTCTAAATTGGGAGAAGAGCCGAATAAAAGGGACTATAGCACTCCAAGAACCCTCAACAAAATGGGGTGGCGTAAAGAAAAATAGAACCTTAATAGAGGTCGCAAGATCAATGCTAGCGCACTCTAAACTTCCTACCATGTTTTGACCGAGGTCATTGGTACAAACTTGTTATGTACTCAATAGAGTGTCCATTACTAGACCACATCTTAAAACACCATATGAACTTTCGAAAAGTTCCTATTATTCATTACCTTAAACCGTTTGGTCATCAAAGTGACAATCTTGAATACCGGTGATCCTTTGGGCAAATTTGATGAGAAAGTCGATGATGGCTACATTGTGGGGTATCTCGCTCATAGTAAGGCATACATAGTTTATAATGTGTCTCGCAAAGAAAATTGAGGAGACATTGAACTGAGGTATCTTGAAGACAAGCCTAATGTTCAAGGCCGTGGTCATGTTTGGTCATTTGATCTCGACTACTGACCGACACTTGGGTTATGCTAGACATAAGGTCGATCAAAATGCATTCAAACATCTCCAACTACTAATGCGTACACCTTGGATGCTCATTCGACAGCTGGTCCGATGATGAACAACCCATAGTAGTGCCTTCCTTCTCCTAACAATTTTGTAGGTGACACTTCTAAAGATTATAACCGATGTGGGTGAAGATGAATTCTATTATGCCGAGGACCTTGCAAGATCGAAGAAACAAGAGTATACACCAATTTAGATGCCGAGAGGAATGTTGAAGAAGGTTCAAATGAAGCACTCTGCAGAACTCCAATCTCTTGAAGGGAATGCTTTCTCCTCACCTCTCCAATTCGGCCGAAAGACATGTTGACTCTACTCCATTCACTAAAGTGTCAGCAGATCTTGGTGAACCCTATACAAGGTTTCCCAAACCTTCGATCTTGGTCATCATTTACCTAAAGGTGCATCTTCAACACACCTTCCTATGATATCGACTTTGAACCCATCGTGACTAATCTTGATTCTTCCATTGATGTCAACACCACCACAACTACAAGGATCAACAATGTTCATCCACGCCTAATATTATTGGTGATCCTCATGCACCGTTAGAACAAGAGGTACCGTGTGGCGCTCTAAATATGGACAGTGGCTTTTGTCTCTTATGTCTCAAATCAGAGAGACAATCACACGACTATCAACATTGTCTGCTTGCTTGTTTTCTTTCACAAGTGGAACCAACAAGGTTACTCGTGCTCTTGAAGATTCAAGTTGGCTTGAAGCAATGCAGGATGAGATGCAACAATTTCAAAATCGCAGGTTTGGATATTGGTACCACTACCGATGGTAAGTATGCTATTGGGACAAAATGGATTTCAAGAATAAGAGAGATGCTCGGGGTGTTGTCATAAAGAACAAAGCCAGATTAGTTGCCCATGGTTATAGACAAGAGGAGGGGATCGATTATGATGAAGTATTTGCACCAGTGGCAAGAGTTGAGGCTATACGGATTTTCTTAGCTTATGCATCCTATATGGGCTTTATGGTCTATCAAATGGATGTTAAAGGAGCCTTCTTGTATGGTGAAATTGAAGAGGAGGTGTATGTCACTCAACCTAAAGGATTTGAAGATCCAGATCATCCGAATCATGTTTATAAGGTGGTCAAAGCTCTCTATGGACTACATCAGGCACCCAGAGCCTGGTATGCTAGGTTTCTACATTTCTGCAAGCATGGTTACGTAAGAGGTGCAATTGATAAGACTCTTTTCCTAAAGAAGAATTCCACCGACATTATTCTTGTGCAAGTCTATGTGGATGACATTATCTTGGATCCACAAAGGAAGCTTGGTGCGTGGAGTTTGAGGAGCTTATGAAGGAGAGTTTCAGATGAGTGCAATGGAGAGATGACTTTCTTTTGGGTCTTCAAGTTCAGCAGAAACCCGATGGTATCTTTATCATCAGACAAATATGTGAGGGACATCTTGAAGAAGTTTGGTATGGAGGTGTAAGGATCACATTACACCTTATGAAGCTCCAAAGTCAAAGACCAATAATGAAGTCGATCCACCGTGAATGTTCATTTATATACAGTCTATGATTGGGTCTTTGATGTATTTAATGCCTTCCAGCCCGATATTACTTTTGTCATGAGTGTTTGTTCATGACATCAAGTTACTCCACCGACTTCCCATCTCAATGTCATAAGAAGATCTTTAAGTACCTTAAAGGCCAACCTTTTCTAGGTCTTTGGTACCCAAAAGAGTCTCCTTTTAAGTTGGAAGCTTATAGTGATAGTGACTATGCCGGTGCTAATCCGGATAGGAGGTCCACCACCGAGGTTGCCAATTCCTTGAAAGAGATTGATTTCTTGGCAATGCAAGAAACAAACTATTGTGGCTACCTCATCTATCAAGCAGTATGTGGTCTGCCGCTAATTGTTGGGATGTGTTCTTTGGATTCAAAATCGCTTGTTGGATTATGGGTATAATTTCATGAACACAACAATTTTTATTGATAATCAAAGTACCATATGCATTGTTAAAAATCCAGCTTTTCACAAATGAACAAAACATATTGAAATCAGCACCACTTTATAAGAGATGCATATGATAAAAATTTGATAAATGTGGTCAAAATTCATATCGATGATAATGTGGCGGATCCGTTAACAAAGGCAAAGCATTCCATATTTGGTTCTCAATTCAATTGTTGGGAATTCGTAAGTAGGAATTCACTGAAAATAATGTCAAGGAATCAAGTACATGGATTCTCACCAAGGATTCTCAAGTACATGATTCTATCAAGAAGAGTTTCACTCAAGTATTATTAGCGATAGTTTGTTTATGCGAGATAGTTATTCCGTGATATTCTATTAGTTTGTTAGGATATGCATGAGCTATTTTAGGTAGTGATATGCATTTATTTTATATTATTGTTTTATTTAGGGTTCCTTGTGTATAAAAGGAACCGATGTCTTTGTATTAGACACACTTGAACAAAAGAAAACCTCCGAGAAAAACATTCCAGGAAAACATCTCGAGAGAGAGTGAAAAGATCCATAGAGGATCATTGTTTTAATCGTAAAAACCTTGTTGGTAACTTTGATTGTGTTAATTATTATCCACGCATTCAATCAATCATTGTTATTATACCCTAGTTGAGTCCGGATCTTGGTTTCAATAAGTGGTATCGTGAGCGGTGGCTCTCGATCTAGGGTTTATTGAAGGTTTTATTGCCGTGAGTGATTCGGTTGTTATATTAATTCTCAGACGTGTGTGATAACAAAATTTATCAATTCAATATTCAATTGATACATCAAGTGGGGCTAGTTTCACATTGGTCGTCATGGTACGTGATATTGCTATTTGATCTCCGATGTTAACTCGTATTTTTTGTCGCCATTAATTAAAGAGGTCGATCGTGTTTAACGAGATATTGTTCATTATCTCATTGGTCCATTATCTCACGTGATACTTTTCTTGGTGATATTCATCTTCACGTCATTGGTCCATTATCTCACGTGGGTCCAAGGTTTAACGAGATATTGATTTGAATGGTCGGCAATATTTGTGTTGCTGATGATTCACGCTTTGGATGGCTAGGACCCACATGTTAGTGTTGTGTTTTTGCTGAAGTTCACGTGGAAATTGATTTTAATTGGTCCAAGATTATCACTGGTTGGTTGATTAGCTGTCACATGGATGGTCCCCCACTCGGTTAATAATTCAAGTGAATATTATTTGATTGGCTTTCACTGTTGCCCCCACTCGGTGATAATATTGGACCTTCGAATATTATTTGATCACATGGGGATGAATTTTTGATTGGTCACGTGAAGTTTGTGATATTGGTTGATTCTTGTTGCTGCTGAAGTGGACCCGTGAGATTGCATTTGCTTGGGATATTATTGTGTACTTTGATCTCATTTCTGCTGAAGAGGTCACGTGGATACATATTGTTTTTTTGCTGATCAAATTTATTTGATTCGTGAATTACACGCTGGTCCCGATAGTGGTACAGTAAGAGTCAATCATTTTACACCTTTATAATGGCAGAATTTGATAATAATAGGGATGATGTTATATTTCCTTATTTGATGGATGATGAGTACGATGTTTGGGCTAAGAAGATGGAACATTGGATCATAAATAATGATATGAATATCTGGAAGGTGATCCAAAATGGCAACAGCTTGAAAAGGACCGGAAGTAATCGCGATGGAAATCTCTTTATCTTCCTCCAACGATCGCAGATGAACACATTGTTTGTACAAAGAGAGTCAAAGGCCGAACTATCTTGCTTAAATCTATTCCTCACGATCATGTAGCGATTTTAGTTATATGGATGATGCAAGTCGATATGGGATGCACTCAAAGAAAGGTATGGTGGAAAGGTCAATTCAAGAAGATGAGTAACGAAGTCGATGTCTTTGGTTATGTCAAGAACTTGTCACCCACACTTTGCATTCATGGGCATCTCTCGTACAAAACAAAATTGTGTGTTTGGTTGTAGTGATAAATACAATGAACTAAAAGAAGCTTATGATATTTTGAAACCTAAATATAATGAATGCTATGTGAAGTTGAAGCTTATAAACAAAGCTTTAAAAACACTAGAAAGACAAAAGGTTTGGTTTCGTAAGAATCAAATAGCTTATGATGAGAAGATAGGTGTATTAGAAAGGGATCTCGAATGTGCTAAAATGAGTTAAAGTGGTCTCGAAAAGTTAAGAGTGGATGTAGTATCCGAAAATTTAGAACTTAAAGAGAAACTTAATGAGGAAATTGCTAGGCATAAAGAATGGCTATTAAATGGAAACAAGTTAGCTAGTCACATTTATGGTAGTCAATCGAGACATCTAGGATAGGTCTAGGTTTTCAAAATATGTAGGTCCCGGCTAAATATGATGGGCGAAGACTACACCAAAGAAGCTTAGCTAATTATGTAAAAGAAGGTGAATTACATGCTATCCTTGGTCCTATTAGAGGAGAATTTATGCCTGTTGACCTTTCCATTACAATTGACTTTGATGGATCACACCATTTATATGGCAAAAGTCAAGTGACTTGCGGACCTTAGTATCAAAACTAATGACTCGTCTCTCGGTTCTAATAAGTGACAAGTCTTCGCACCTAAAGTCCACCGACTATGCCTCATGTGATTCAAGTGAAAAGTCCGACTCATCTAGGCATACACCCATGACCACAACCAAGTCCAAAGTAGCCGATGTCGAGCCTAATATTGTCGAGCCCAAACAAAGCCACCACTTATTCTCGTTAAACACAATAATGCTTCTAGTTCTGTTTCGATAAGTTTAAATGTAATAAACAAAGTTGTGTTAAGAATAAGCCTCTTAAGAAGAAATCTTGTTTTGTGTGGTAGTAAACCCATCTTATTAAAGACTGTGATTATCATGAGAAAAGATGGGTGTTTCTCCGCCATAAGACTTCTAGACCCACATGGACTAATGTTGCTAGTATTCCTCCATTTGTTCCCAAAGTCGCACATGTGAGAAGGTAAACCAGCTCTACGGTAAGCCAAAGGTGTATGCATCTGCTTTCACGAAAGGCTTAATAGGCCTTTTCCAGCCCTCGTGTGGAGGATATTCTTCACCGCCACTACCGGTTGGTGGAACAGAATGCTAGACTTAGACCCTATAGACCTACTAGTTCTTATTTTCATCCTATACACCTTATGTATCTCATATGAATATGGCACATGGTGGAGTTAGAGTGGCAATCATGTTAAGCCCTCAACAGTTATTCTTGGAAAACTCACGTAAAAGTTTCATTCGGGTACCCAAGAACAATAGTTCTTGTCAGTGCATTGATTGAGGGAGGCATAAGCCCAAGGGAGGCTTATTGTTGTATATTTGTCTTCTAACCATTTTTGCAGATGTTGATCCTCATACGCCTAAGGGAGGCTTAGTGTTCTCACGACACTACAACCTGCCTTTGGTTTCTACCGATGCTTGATGGTTTATTTTCCATGTTTTGTTATTTATTTATTTTTCTTTATTTTATATTTCGTTAAAAAAAAAAAAAAAAAAAAAAAATCGTGTTATTTCTTTTAGTGTTCGCCTACTCTTTCTTGCTTGCAGTGTTTTGGTGTTGGTTAATACCACACAACTAATGGTTTTCATCTCACCATGTCTTTCCGACACAAGAGTTGACTAGCCCACGTGATTATGGCTTGTGGTAAAGGTCATGAAATCCATAAATGGTAATCAACTCACCATGATGATGTCGACATTCCATCAAAGAGTTGGCTAGTCCAAAAGCAAACGGTTTTTGGTAAAGACATATCAATTTCGTTGATAGTCGTAATGGTTTGCTCAAAATCATAGGGTTTGCAACTACCCATGCTTAATTGTCGAGAGTTGTATGGTCATCAATTCACCATGGTTTATTCCTTTTGGAATCCAAGAATTGACTAGTCCCGAGCAAACGGCTATGTAAAGACATATCAAACTGCTTATATAGTTGCCGATTTGCTAATAAATCGATGGTTATCGATGTACCATAGTTTTCGAACTTAAACATTTGGCTACTCCAAGAGTGATGGCTATTGGAAGAGACATCAAATCCATTATTTTCAATGATTCACTCTCTCAGGAGTTAACACTCCGGATGTGATGAGAATAGTATGAAACTAACTGTTTTGATGTATCTTTTGTCATTTGTTGCCGCAAAGATCCGGAGTTTCAAAGTTTGTCATCATAGAGATGTACTTGTTTTGATTCTTTGTCGTTGATGTTCGAGTACAATCCTCAAGTTCAAGCGTTAAAGTATTATCAGAAACCGAATTTAACCATGTCAAATTCCAGTTTAGGGAGGATTGTTGGGAATTCGTGAAGTAGGAATTCTCACGAAAATAATGTCAAGGAATCATCAAGTACATGGATTCTCAAGGATTCTCATAAGTACATGATTCTCATCAAGAAGAGTTTCTCAAGTATTATTAGCGCATAGTTTGTTTATGCGGAGATAGTTATTCAGTATATTCTATTAGTTTGTTAGGATATGCATGAGCTATTTTAGGTAGTGATATGCATTTATTTTATATTATTGTTTTATTTAGGGTTCCTGTGTATAAAAGGAACCGATGTCTTTGTATTAGAACACTTGAACAAAAAGAAAACCTCGGATAAAAACATTCAGTGGAAAACATCTCGAGAGAGAGTGAAAAGATCCATAGAGGATCATTGTTTTAATAGAAAAACCTTGTTGGTAACTTTGATTGTGTTAATTATTATCCACGCCGCATTCAATCAATCATTGTTATTATACCCTAGTCGAGTCCGGATCTTGGTTTCACAGAGCCACTTTATGGTCAAAGAAGGCATAGTCCTTGGCCATAAGATTTCAAAAACGGATTGAGGTTGATAGATCAAAAGTTGATGTTATTGCTAAATTGCCTCATCCTACTACCGTCAAAGGTATTAGGAGTTTTCTAGGTCATGCCGAGTTTTATCGTAGATTCATACAAGATTTTTCTAAAATCGCCGCCTATGACCCATCTTCTTGAAAAAGAAGCTCCTTTATCTTTTCACCGAGTGCATCAAGCTTTTGAAACATTAAAGAAAAGCTACGAAGCACCCATTCTAGTTGCCCCGATCGGGATTTACCCTTTAAGCTCATGTGCGATGCAAGTGATTTTGCTATCGTGCAGTCTTGGGGCAACGAAAAACCAAGCACTTTCAGCCTATCCACTACGCGAGTAAGACTATGATCAAGCTCAAACCCATTACACCACTACGAAAAAGAACTATTAGTCATGGTGTATGCGTTTGAGAAATTTCGCCATACCTCATCTTGACCAAATGCGTGGTGTATACGGATCACTCGGCTCAAATATCTCTTTGCAAAACAAGATGCAAAGCCGAGATTGCTCCGTTGGGTTCTCCTCCTCCAAGAATTTGATATCATTATACGTGATAAAAAGGAGCCGAGAACACGGTCACGATCATCTGTCCCGATTAGAGAACCTCACCAAGATGTTTTCGAGAAAAGGAAATAAGTGAAACATTTCCTCTCGAGACACTCAATGCGGTTTCTTTTCGTGGAAACTCTTCTACCCCATGGTTTGTCGACTTTGCAAATTACCATGCGGGTAACTTCATAGTGAAAGGGATGTCGACCCAATGTAAGAACAAATTCTTCAAGGATGTTAAACATTACTTCGGGACGACCCTACTTGTTCAAAATTTGCGGATCAAGTCATCCGGCGATGTGTGTATGGTCGAAGCCAATGACATTCTCAAGGCTTGCCATTCGGACCTAATGGGGACATCATAGCCCCAACTACACCGCCAAGAAGGTGTTTGATTCCGGATTCTATTGGCCCACTATCTACAAGGATGGCCATGAATTTGTCAAAACACGTGACGCTTGTCAACGCCACGGAATATCTCATAAAGAAATGAAATGCCGAAACGCCATTCAAGTGTGTGAGATTTTTGACATCCGGGGCATTGACTTTATGGGGCCATTTCCTTCTTCTCGGTAATAAGTACATACTCGTGGCCGTTGACTATTTGTCAAAATGGGTTGAAGCTAAGGCTTTGCCTACCAACGATGCCCGAGTTGTTGTGAAATTCTTGAAATCTCTTATTTGCTAGGTTTGGAACTCCACGAACTATAATCGGTGATCGTGGTACGCATTTTGCAATGACCGGTTTGATAGAGTCATGCAAAAGTATGGTGTAACTCACCGCCTCTCATCGCGATCACCCCAAACATGTGGGCAAGTGGAAGTTTCCAACCGGGATTAAAGAATTCTTGAGAGGACGGTTGGCGAAAACCGTGCCTCTTGGTCGGATAAGCTAGATGACGACTGGGCCTTCCGTGACAATTTTATAAAACACCCATCGGTGTACTCCATACAAGCTTGTGTACGGGAAGGCATGTCATCTGCCGGTTGAGCTTGAGCACAAGGCATCTTGGGCCTTGAAACATGCCAACTTCGATAGTCGAGACAGATGGTGATCACCGGAAAGTTCAAATGAATGAATTAAATGAACTCGTGATCAAGCATACGAGAACTCTTAGATCTATAAAGAAAGACAAATAAGATTCATGACTCTAAAATCAAAACCGCGTTTTCAACGTCGGTGATCGAGTCCTTCTTTTCAACTCAAGATTGAAGATTTTCTCGGAAAACTAAAATCCCACTGGTGCGGACCATTCACCATCACTAAAGTATTCCCATATGGAACCATTGAGTTATCTCAACCCGATGGTCCAAACTTTAAAGTGAATGGTCATCGATTGAAGCATTATTTTGGAGAGGACATTCCTCCCGTGATTGTCCCGGATCTACAAACTTTCCTCATGAACTAATGAATGTGGGGATCGAGTCAAGCTAGCGACTGGGAATCATATGGGTTTTCAAAAAGAAGCATGCCATTACATGGGTTTTCACCCGTTTAGCCACTTCTTTCTACCACCCTAGTGTGGGGAGTTGCCCACATGTTGTATATAAGAGTTTCATCAAAAAAAAAAAAAAAAAAAAAAAAAAAATCTTGCTAAATAATGGCCGTAGTATTTCCCTTTTACGTTCTATGTTTCGGCATAACCGCCGGTACTTTGAATATTGAGGGAAATATTCATTTCTAGTGTGGGGAATACTCACGAATTTTATCATGTAATTATACCGCCTAATTCCTCCATTTTTGGCCAAATTTTTTTTTTTTGGAGTAAGTGTTTTACACTTACTCATCTTATGGTTATCATCCGCCTTGTCTAATAAACAAAAGGATTGGCTAATCCAGAGCAAACGGCTCTTGGTAAAGATATCTCAAATCCGTTGACGACTTGCAATTTTCCCAAAATTGTATTGTATTCATTTCACCATATCCTTAAAAGTGAAGAGTTGGCTAGCCCGCAAGTTTATGGCTTGTGGTAAAGGCAGTGGAAAACCATAATTGGTAATCAACTCACCAAAGATATATTATCTAAGAGTTGGCTAGTCCGTAGCAAACGGCTTACGGTAAAGACAAATCAAATCCGTTGAAGTCGGTGATTTGCTCAAAATCATTTGGTTATCGGTGTACCAAGGTTCTTACTTGAACTAAAACATTTGGCTACTCCAAGTAATGGCTTTTGGTAAAGAGATGAAATCCATTAATTTTTCTCAAAACATTGCTAGGGACTAGCAATATCTTAGTGTGGGGATTGATGAGTGTGTAAATACTCATCATTTTTGTACCAATTAAAGCGCAAAAACATCCGAAAACACTCAAAATGCATCAAAATGATAAAAATATCACAAATAAGTGTTTTATGTGTTTTAAATGCAAAAATATCAAAATCGGTGAAAACGATCAAGTTTGCATAATTGGCGCTTTAGTCCCCAAGTTTTAAAAGTTATCAAAAGCAGTCCCCGGTAAATCAAAATAAAGAAAAATATCATTTTAAGTCCTTAGGATTCTGAGTTGTCAAAATGGTCCTTAAAATAAAAATTGCAAAATTACAACTTTAGTCCTCAAGTTTTGAAATTGTCACAAATAGTCCTTGGAAAATTGAAAATGTCAAAACTAGTCCTTGTACTATTGAAACTTGTCGGTTTTGGTCCTTGTGTTAACTTTGAAAAATTGGCGTAAATGGTCCTTGGTCTTTAGAAATTACAAGTCAAGTCCTTGTCATTTAAACCTTAAACCAAGCCCTGTTACACCTTTTGACCCCGCCACTTACCCCATTTTGACCCCTACCAAACTGTGACCCCTTATTTTGGACCCTTGGTCAACCAAAGTCAAACTTTATCACTTACCCGCCCCCATCTGCTTATCTCCTTCCACAGTTGCTCGCAAAACACACTGCCACCCTCCCATCACCTTTTCTCCTTTCCTCCACCCTCATCATCACAACCCACCACAATAAATGCCACCCCTAGTTGCTATATCGAGCCTACAAGTCAAATCTGACTTTTCCCGCCAAACGTGGATCAACTATTATCACCAAAACTCATCCATTGGCCAAGCTTAGAGGTGGGATTTGCTCGAAGGACACGTGGAAGCTTTTGGTTCATAAAAAGGAAGAGAGGCAAGAGAAGAAGCAAGTTTTTAGTTTTTAAATTTTATGAATGTCGTATTTTATTTCTATGTCTTTAATTAAGCTTTAAAGTTGTAATCCTTGGTTTCATTGTATCAAATTAAGCTTTTAAGTATATTTAAACTATTATCAAGTATCAATTCAAGTTATTATTCACATTTCATGTTTTATGCTTCTTGTTGCAAATTTCCATTTCAAAATCTCATACCAAGCTTCAATAAGCTTATTTAATAGTCAACAAGCTTATCTAAGCTTATTATAGCTTGAGATAAACTTGGAACACGATTTTAAACAAACTTGGTAAAAGGTCAACATAAGTCAATCGAAGAAGCATAATTGGTCAAGCAGCTTGGAAATGGTTTATGGGTATTGCAGAGATAGATTTGGGTTGGTTTGACTTAGAATGGTAGTAATGGTTTGGTATAAGCTACATCATATTTGGGACACTTGTGAGCCTTTTCTCTCATTTTCATTTTATATGCGGTTTGTGTTTGTATTTGTATTTGTGATCATTAAATCTTTTAAACAAGTTTAACTAGTTGTGATTAGGATACTAAAGTTAGTTTAATTAAGTATTAGCTTAGTCAATGGTTAGATAGTTTAAAGTTCAAATCAGTTTAAAATTGGTGTTTGATGAGTTGTTTGTTTGAGCATTGAGGCTTGTTTGAGCTTAATATTTGTCTATGTAGGTCTGTTTAGATTCAAGGAAACCATCTTAGTCATAAAATTTCATCGAGCATCCTCAAAGTCAAAATCACTCTTAAAAGGTCTTAATCTCATATCTGTTGAAAATTGTCACATCAAAACCTTATTTGGTGTTTGGAAATACATAAGCATAGCTTGTACTAGTTTTAATTCACCATATAACATCATTCTCAATCCACAAATTGGATCAAATCTCATATAAGTCAACATTGCAACTACTTTCATAAAGTCAAAAGTGAAAAAGTAGTTTTCACCCAAATGGGGTGATTTTTCTTGGTCTCATTCTTGGTCCAAATCAAGTGAAACTTGGGGTCTTATAACTTCAGTTGGTCTAGTGTCTTAATATCATTTTTGTTGAATTTTAGTAATTTTCTACAAGTCTCAAAATGGTTTGTCAAAAGGGCATAATTCTGCTCACCAAACTCAAGACATGATCGAGTTTTTCAAAATGTTGTGCAAGAGTTTGTAAAAGTTCATTTGAGCTCATCTTGGTCTCAATCTTGGTTCATAGATAGTTGGTCAGGTCTTGAAGACTCACATCTTGGTTTTTCACATAAGCTTGTCCAATATTCTGCACCACAAAAGTAGCTTAAAATCTGTTTTGGCTTAAGTGTTCAAAACATCAAATCATAGCGAAGGTGTAATTTACAAGTTAAGGATAGTTGTAATTTGTTGTTTTTAGTAGTTTTAGCTTATTAAAGCTTCATTTTCGTTTGGGCTCATTGGTATCATTTAGCTTAAACCAAGTGCTTATTTATAAGCACTTACAACTCATTGCGCTCCATATTCTTACACATAAGCACATGTTTTTCTATTTTTCTTAGATTCTATATATTAAATTAGACTTTTCCTAAAATTTTCATATTTTTCCATAACAGCTGCTATTTTTCTTAATTAAAAGCAGCTTTTAGGTAATTTTAATTAGCTTTTAATACAATTAATTAAGAAAAAGTTCAAAAAATAATTTTCATTTTCTTAGGTTAAGATAAATATAAAAAGTAAAAAATTATTTTCCAGATTTTTCATAGTTTAATTTGTAATTTTTAGCAATTTAATTAGTTTTAAATAGTTTAAAATTCATAAAAATAGAAAATAATCGAAAATTACAAAAATAGTTTTGAAAATTCTATTTTGTTATTTTAGATTTTTCCAAGTCATAATTTCATTTTTCTAGCTTTATTTTATATTTTCTAGTATTTTAGGATATTATTTAATAGTTAAAATTAGTTTTAATTAATAATAATTAATTAAATAGTTAAAAAAATAATTTTCTTTTCTTAAAATTTTCTTATATCATTAGGTTTGTAAAATATCATTTTCATATTTTTAGGATTAATATTGTGTAAGTTTCACATTTTATTTGTACGTCACGTAATTTTTAATTTAAATTTTAAAACAAAAAATCAAAACATCGTTTAAAAATAGTGATAGCGTTTATTTAATATAGTTTATCTTTTTAATTTCCTTTAATTTGCATTTTAGCCCCTGTAATTTACAAAACTTTTCTTTAGGTATAAATAACTCAAAATCCTTCGATCACTATCCCAGTGATTATTCGACATCCGATTGTGTTAAACACCATTCATCCTCCGTGGGACTTAACGACCCGAGAATCCACCGTATTCTCCGATCTAAATTGCATTTGGTGTTTGAGCTGCTTTAAGTTCCTTACGGTTAGCCATTCAAGTGGCTAGCTTGTGAGATAACTTGACTTTTTGATTCTCCTGTGGATCGCGGTTTATAGATTGGAGCACTCAATCGCCGCTATGAAGGAGAAGCTCCACTCCACTTAGACGATTCAAGGACCTACCTATCACCGATATGAGAGCTCTGCTTGAAAAGATGTATGATGTCAAGAGGACAAGCATGAGGTTCACAAGAAACTCTATGAGGCACTTGAAGAATCCATTAAGTTCGACAATTATGAGCGGATATGATTGACATCGGGAAAAAGAAGCTAAAAGAAAAGGAGAACAATTGTGATGGAATCATTGATGAAGGACCAGAAGATCCTCCTCCACCTCCACCACCAACGGGCGCCTGGAACTTCGGAGTCGGTGATCCTTCTACGACAACCAACACACCTCCACCACAACCACCATCATCACCGCCAAAACCTTCCAATCGATCATGTCCTACAAAAGAACAGTACTAAGAAGAAATCGCTTGGACGACGGTTGATTCAAGGTTCACATCCACATCCACCTCTATTCATGATGATCAAATGGTTCACGAAGAGTCGATGTCATGGCCGATTCTCGAACCGGATGAAGATGATGCATCTACAAAGCATATTCCTAAGCCATCGAAGATTGGTTTGATACTTACATGGTCGGGAATCGCACCGCACATCCGTAGTAGCACCTTCAAGAGACACAATTCAAAGTCGCAATGTGGAAGATAGACCTCCTTCTCCGTAACCCACATGGACCATCCCAGTCTCGACTCTATGATTCCGACAACAATTGGGCATCGCCTATCACCAATAATTATGAAGTTCCGGTCAAGACTCTTCGCACTACATCGGAGATATGGGAAGTTTTATTAGATGGTTTTGTGAACGGAAGAGTATCTCATCCATAACTCCAAGAGATCTTGAAGGACAAGCTTATGAAATTGTCAAAGTCTTCCACTCGGATGCAAATCATCTTCAATATCGATGGAAGAATGCCATAAGATGCTTAATGACCAAGTCGGTGAGCAAATCACCGCTTCAATGTCAACAAATCTCTTCCTCTTGGTGGTGAACCCGGTCGATGACCATTCAAGTCAATTCTTCTTCAATCACGACTTGACTATCGTGTGCTCGCTCACCGAAAGAAGACCGCTCTATCAATATCAAAGATGAAAGTCGAACCTACTCGATCGTGGGCTTGAACAGATGGTTCCCGATCAATTCGGGCCGATGAAGAACAAAAGTATGATATTGCCGCTTCTTATGGTATTTCTCACCGGTGGTTCAAAAAGAAGAAGTTCTACATCGAAAGACATGGTGTCGATAAAAGACGCAATGATGTCGATCAAAGTCGCAAATCTTAAGTGTTGTTCGAGTAGAGATCTTCCTATCTATGGATATGAGTATTTGAAGAAGATAGTCCTTAAAGAGCGGACCTCAAAGAGTATACTATTGAAGAGAACGACTTCAAACATCTTCCGCCAAATGATTTCAAGATCTCTATCTCTTGAATCTTCAAGGACACCTTGAGCATTTACCTATCCGTGAGAAAAGGCCCTCTCTGCACTGCCACTCTTTGGATCGGGGCTTAGTCATTCGAAACGAGTTGAGGACTTTCGACAGCATAGAAAGCTACCAAACCAGATTAACCTTACAAGTCCACAATGGAATGCAACGGGCATGAATTTCATCGCGAATACAAAGTCCTTGACACCCCTAGAGCCGCTATCTTCACCGATGATATGGATCTCATATGCTTATGCGCCTATGTGAGCTCTACAAGTTTAGTGATGGTACTCTCAAATTGGTCGAAGAAGAACTTGACACTAGAGTGAAATAAGTCAAAATTGATATGAAATCTTGGGTTAAGACTACTTTTGGACCGATGATGACTTGAAGAGGTGTGAACACTTCATTCTTTGCAATCGTACGAAGACTCAAGACACGAAGGATCTTCATGACCTTGAAAGTTTTGTTGGTGGAAGGCTTCGGATGGTCACTACAAACTTCTTCGAGAGGACCGAATGAAGACATCTTCGGAAGCGCTTTATGTTGTGTTTTTAAATATGTGTAATATGTGGTGTACTAAATGTGAACAACTGTAATACATGTAATAGTGCTAGGATTTGTACTGTGGTTTCCCTTGTAAAAGGGAAACATCTGTGTTGTCCAATTCGATCATATAAAACCGGACACATTTTTCTCCTACAAATATTTTACCTCATACATATTTAAATCACTTGAGATCCAAAATCTCAAAGGATTTAAGATTTTGATCGGGGAGAAAATGTGATATAAATATGAAAGATGTTAAAAGATAAGATGACCAATTTTTGTGCATACTTCTCTAATATGTGCTAAACAATTTTCGAATCTCAAGCATATATTAAGGGGAGAATTCTCTTTGCAAATTCAAGTCATCGTGGTACACAACTTTCAATCTTTCTAAGGTACCTTGATTGTATGGCTTCAAATCCTTTGGTGATCATGCACTTAAAGGGTTCCTCCAGTATGTGCAAAACACTCTTTTCAAATCTCGAGGCACATATTGAGGGGGAGCAAACTTATGAAAACCTCATCCTTCCGGAAATGCTTTATCTACTTGATTTGATCATGAAGTGATGTTGATATCTTTAGAAAATGGTAATCAAAGAAGTTAATTCTTTCTCTTGCCTCCGTGTGCAAAACATTTTCTAATACTTGATGCACATGTTGAGGGGAGTTCTCGTTCTAAAATTATCAAAACAATGTCATATACAAAATGCTTTGATAATATATCATAAGTATCCGAATTAATTTTCAAATGGTTTTCAATTGGTTCCAATGGCGATGAACAATACCAAAAGACCGACCAACTTTACTTTATGCATGGTGATATAAGGATGATAAGGTTAGGTATGTGTTCCCATAATCCGCCGAACCGGAAGGATCTACCGAGGACTATCCACTAGTTAGTGTAGAGTTCTTAGGTATGATGATAAAAGGAGAAAAATGAGATATGGGAAGAGTGCGGATCGAGACCGAGCTAGTAATCGAATAAACCCAACAAGGTTCTAGTTATGAAGTCTCGTAAGCAATCAAGGGGTTGAAGAATTAAAAGAATTGAATGAGAAAAGGGTGAAAACAAATAGCCCTCCATGTATTCAACCTTAGGGCGTAAACCGGTTCAATTCATATGCTAACGATGGTAACATCGGTATTGAAGACAAGACGTCATGGACCCAAGTGACGCACTACACTTCAACTTTCCAAACCACTCAAGTTCCTCTTAAAAGGACTTGTTTCATTCTCACGGGAACCGACATTATCTATCGACTTTCTCTTAGAGATTGTTGATATTTAAGAAGGAGACCCTCTCCCTAGTCTCCGCACAGATCCAAATATGCACAAATTGAGTCTAGAGCCACGAGATCATCAATAAATCTCATTAGGACACTTTCAATGAAGACTCTCTGCTTCACACAATGTGGAAAGAGATTATATCTTGAGTCCCACGCATTATCCTTGTGGTATTGCCGTAACATCCGAGTGATGTGTTATCATATTCACAATGAAGATGGAAAGCCTTCCGGAGCCATCATCAAACAAGCTCTGGTAGGTGGCATGTGAGATCTATTATATAGATCAACCATGTGACAACCGAAACAGAAACAATGGGGCGATTCAATCTCTTGAATCAATCGTTCAGTTAGGCGATTCAATCTCTTGAATCAATCCCGGTTCGAGTTATGGATTGACGGATACCTTTGAAAACCGGTCTTTGTGCTTAAAAACTATTTTCTTTAGCACATCGACCGTGTACTAATTTTTCAAACCAAAAGGTGCTTTTATGATTGATAATTGATTTTCAATAAAACCTTCGTTGTATTGCAAAAACAATTTCTATTGAGCAATACACGATTGTTTTTCAAATCTCTTTTCATCAATCTGGACTTAAAATTATTTGGTTCACTCACTCCGTGTTGTCTTCTTTGAGACGTTCGGTTTGAGAACGACTAGAGCAATTGCGAAACCCCGTCAAGGAAATTCTTGAATTATACCGATCACAGCAAGATTTGTATCGATCAACGGGAACCGTGGGCCGTGTACCTCAATTCAACGAAGTGATCAAAGACACCTTCGTGCGATTTATTGCTAACTGTTGTATGCGGTACACCCTATGTTTGCGGTGATCAAAATGAAGCGGTCAATCCATAGCCGCATGCTCACTTATCCCATTCATCTCAAAAGAAATCATGATAAGTGCATCAATGACTCGATATTTACACTCCATGCTTTTGCTTCACGCCGCCAATATCATGAATCAACTAAAGCTTCCGCAAACTCGATGAGAAGATATCATGATCCGTAATGTGAGCATGTCGGTCCTAAAGTCATAATACCAACACCACAAAGGATATCTCAGATGTTTTGTTAGTCGATGATCTCAAAAGATGGCTCATAATTATTATCTCATGAATCATGAATGACCTCCACTTTAAAGTACAAATCTATGCAGACTATGAAGTTGCACTACTTATGCACAAAGCTTGCAAAGTTGAAGTATTAAAGTCTACGAGCTCAAGAACAAAGTCAAGAATAGAATGCTAGGATTTGAAATGTAAAACATGGGGTGACCTCCCTTGGGGAGATTGTTAGGAATTAGAAAATTCCAAGATTGAAGAGTCGGTCACCCCAACTATTATCTAGCATAAGTTAGCTCGTAGACTTGTCGTTATTTATGTTTTATGTAGTTAATTAGTTAGTCAAGAGCGTAAAATAGTTTAGTGCAACACCGTGGAGGAAGGACGGGTCTTTACCCACTATATCCCCGATCCATAGGCCGTCAGAGGTCATTTAGTTTGTCACCTATAAATACCCTCTACCTTGCAAGGTAGAGGATTGGATGTTCTTTGGTAATCTAATATTCTACAAGTTTCTCTTACTAGAATATCCCACATTCTCTCTCTAAAATCATCTATATGCCCATTGTGTTAATGTTATGATATGTAAGTGAAATCCAATATCCAACAGAAAGTGTGTTGCCAGAAATGTTTCGAAACCTGAACCAACAACTTTCAACTGCATATCAATTGACAAGTAGCTATGACTGATAAATCTACATTAGCTTACAAATTATGATTGTGTAAACTGGAAACCAATTTCTTTTTAATAAAACTTTGTTGATTCAGGTAGATGCCATTCAAGCAAACATAGATGTTTTGCATACACATTATTTTGACAATTTACTAGAGCTCAGTGTTGCGTACATGATTTCACGGTTCACCTGCTGGGAAACAAATCCTTGACAACAAACTTTGCCAAATCAAACATTGCTAACCTTTGGAAGGTATACAGACTTTCACAAGATATCAAATGATGGACTTCCATACCATTATTTCAGGTTTGAAGCATGCAAGGAGATGGAATCAAAAGTTGATGTTAAGAATGATGTCCTTACAGGTATCGCAAAACATTAGCTATACTATATGAAAAAAGTATATTTATAACTATCATGTCCTGCATTTGCATATTACATTGGACGTGTGCTTAGAATTGGAGAGTCTTTAGTTTCGGGGGACACTACCAGGAGCAGAGTAGTGACGAGGATTATTGACATCCAGGATATGGAGTAGTATTGTCACCATTTTCAAAATTGCCACATATATGTTAGAGTTCATGACAAAGAATTTCTAGCCTTTGCAGTGGCAATACTTTTGGGTTCTGTATATGGAACGATATGGTTGCAAATTTTAGTATGCTATAATATGAAATAATGGAAAAGCCAATAATGATATCAGACAGTTCATGCCATGTTACAAAATATGGAGGTAAATTTAATACTTGAATTATGTAGCTGTGACATAATAATGGCATCTAATTTAGTGACCAAAATGTCTGGCAAGAACAGGACTACAACTTTTGAGAACCCCGACAACACATTACTATTTGAACCCAAAAATCCCAGAAGTTTAGCAAATGATGCTCATGTATGCCTCTGTTAAAAATTAATCCCTGATATATAATCTATAATAATGTTTTAACTGAATTTCATATAAATAATACTTCGATACAGTGAAAGACATGACTTGGTTCCTGCACTTGATATCAGAAGACATAGATGCGAAGATGAGGATCAAGAAAAAAAAAGAGAAACATATTTTCGTTGTTGATGTCGTGGCAACAAAATCCATAAAATTATCCGGTAATAAAAACACATTATTTTCACTACATTGTTTTTGGCCCATAATACCGACTTCGATAAAATGATTGTTATAGCGTGTAAGATTTACTACCGAGGCTAGAATATTCAGGATCAACACAGAAAAGCCCTCGTATTACAAGTCTTGCACAAACTGTAACAAAAAAGTTAAGGAGGAGTTCCCGGTGCCACAATGTCTGGATCATAGTCCGTAGCCTGTCCCCAATTACAGGTAATCATACACCAAATAAAATTTTCTAGCAATTTCAAAATAAATTGTCCTAACTTCCATGTAATTTAGTTGTGCTAAAAAAATCACAGAACGTAATGATAGGCAATTTATTTTAGTTTTCTCATGTCACTGAGCCTTTTTGGTTTGTTTCAGTTTATGCATATTTTATTTTAAATTATTATTTATAAAATCATTTTGTTATACCTACAACTACTGCTTTAAAGCATTCATTGATGATGGGACTGCAAAATTGTCACTAACTTGCTTTAATCTAGAAGCTGATGGACTCATGCCTAGCTACTCCGGCAAGGTGTGGGAAAAAGTTGATGACAAGGATTCTTGCAAGTTTCCAAATTCATTACAAGCACTTGAGAAAACAAGACACATCCTACAGTTCCATTTTAGTCTTGGGTCTAGATAAGGACATATAGATTTCATCCTGGACTAAGTTTTTGCCCAAAAACCAATGCTCTTGATTGTGGATGATGTTGAACTACTTGCAATAATGCCAGGCACAACTACTGATCCATATGAGAAAGCAGCTAATATGTCCTCCAAGCTAGTTAAGGTATCAACTCCGCCACCAAAGAAGACAGTCATCGTGCCAAAAAGAACACAGCACCACCCTGCAACAATAAATACCTTTGAGGCACCAAACACGAGACGTGGATCAACCTAGCACCAAGAAACTCAAGCAGGAAGCTTAGGAAGCTAGGAGTCTAAAATAATTGCTTCGTTGGTTCAGGTAAAATAAGAATGTATGTTGTATCTTGCATCTGTGGCTTTTGCTAACAAAAAACAATATTAGTGATGTAGTATATATCCTAACTGTGTAGGTAAGTTAGGTTGTAGTTCAAGGTAGTAGGCGCAGTTGCGCGGACAAATTAGTATCCACGAATATGCAACTAATGGTTAGCCATAATTCTTATATGGCTTTAATAGTGCTAGAAATGCACATTTTTTTAAATATTGTAGTTGTGTTTGGCCTTAGAAATGACCGACAACTAACTTTCATGCAATGTTGATTGCACATGATGCATCCTCTTAGACAAAAAAACAAACCTTTTTTCATATTGTTTTGTAGCCGCCTAACATTCTTACATCTATAGACATATTTGGAGCGCCTTTTCAAAGTAATATTACAAAAGCATATAGAATGCTCTAAATCTTAAATCAATTGAAAGATTAAAAGAAAATACAAAGATTAGTAGGAAAATAACCTTTAAAACTTCTTTTGTTTACCTTTGGATGATTATGAATATCGGTAAATAGATTATTTAAATGAAATCTTTAGAAATTTGAAAATGATTGTATCGTAATCTGGTAATCATGTTAGTGCAGTGACGGCCGATTTTCCTTTTTTTTTGTTCTGATACATCTTTACAAGTATGAGACTCGTAGAGTTTAAACTATTTTGATGAACATGTCAAATGGCTATTATGTGTCTATAAATGTAGGTATTAGTTGGTGCTTCATTTTTGTCTTATGTATTTCCATGATTTCGTAATTTGATTATCAAAATGGTTTTGTCACATCACATTAAATTCATTTCTAATAAAATGGCTACACCACATTATGTCTTATTTGAACAATTGTTAGGACGAATATCAGACTAAAATTGGCTACACCATAATGCGCGGAAACTAAATTACTCAATGTCTTACATTTGGGATTGGTGGCCATTATTTTGACATATGTACTTATTATATGATTGTTTAAAGTATTTGAATTAAAGGTTTCATTGTGTCTACTGCGATGGAACATCTCATTAGTGCAGGTAACAAAAACACATCACAACACAATTGGATCACACCAACTGTTCCTTCTCATAGATTGGCTCAGGTCTTTTTTGGCCCAACATTTCTAGTACATCTGCTAATGCTTTCTCTAGTATGACACTTGATGATCCAACATGGAATATGGATACGGGTGTGTCTTCTCATCTTAACTCTTATTCAAATCTAAGTATTGTTTGTAACAATTGTTTATACCCTTTTGTTCGTGTGGGTGACGGTAAAACCATCCCATCACCAACGTGGTCATAGCATCTTTCCCACCCTTAGTCGTCCTTTATATGTCATAATGTACTTGTCACTCTAACATAATTAAAAAAACTTATTTGTATGCGCCAGTTTACTAGAGATAATAAATGTATTATTGAGTTTGATGAATTTGGTTTCTCTGTAAAGGATTTCTTGACTCGTCATATCCTCCTCAGATGTGACAGTTCCGGAGACTTGTACCTAGTTACTAAACAATCTCCTATATCTAGTGCTTTGCTTTCTGTCAGTCTCGTTACGTGGCACCAACATCTCGGACACTCCGGTATTAAAGTTCTACGATATCTTATTTCTCGTAATTTCATTTCGTGTAATAAAGAGAAGTCGTCACATAGTTGTCATGCTTGCCAACTTGGCAAACATGTGAAGCTTACGTTTTTCAGCTCCGATACTTGTGTTTTTTTTTTCTTGATTTGATATTATTCATTATGATATTTGGACTTATCCTATTGTTAGTGCTGGTGGTTTTAAACATTATGTCTTGTTTCTTGATCACTTTTTGCATTACTTGTGGATTTACCCATTACGTCATAAATAAGATGAGTTTCAAAAGTTTATACATTTTCGATCTTATGTTAAAATAAATGTAGATGTGAAATTAAAGTTTTCCAATGTAACCATGGTGGTGATTTTGATAATACCAACCTTTTTTACCTTTCTGAAAAGAATGGAATTCAATTTCGTTTTTCTTGTCCTAGAACCTCTCAACAAAACGAGAAATTCAGAGCAGATGATTATAACTATTAACAATGTCATCCGTACCCTGCTTTTCTAAGCCCACCTTCTGCCTACATTTTGGTTCGAGGCGCTTCATATGACCTTATTAACCTACTTTCATCAACCTCAATCAACAATGACATAACATACAAAAAATTATTTCACAAAGAACCTGATCATTCTCGTATTCGCATATTTGTATGCTTATGCTACCCACACCTTAATTACCTAATAATCTAGCCCCTCAAGCAACACCATGCATTTTTTGGGTTATCCCGCCGACTATCGCGGATACCATTACCTTGACCTTTCCATTCATAAAATCATACTTTCTCTACATGTCACATTCGAAGAAAACCAATTCCCTTATGGCTCTACTTCTAATTTCACCACCCCCAATCTTATGAGTTTCTGAACCTGTCTCCTCTTACCCGCACTCTAATCTATAGCACTTTTTCTCCCACAAATTCGCCCTAAGTGGCTTAACCTACTCCACCATCACATGTAGTCCACACAAATCCAACCTACTACCAACAACCTCTTCCCATCGCCTGCAACCCAAAACATACTGGCCCATCTTCCCACCACCCACGGTCTAACACCACCGGCCTAACTCCAACACCTACGACCCAACACCAACAACTGGTTACAAAAGTCCATTCCCCTACACGGCTCTACTACATCGGCCCAACATCCTATAACTTGAACTAACCCGATGGTCACACGTTCTCAAGTTGGTACTGTAGGATCGTATATTTATTGTGTTGATGATTTGGGTGGTCTTGGATGATCAAAATACATGTTTGCCATAGTTAGAGAGTTAGTAGAGAGGGTGTTCTTGCTAGAGGTTTACACAAAGTATGGAATATTAGATTGAAATGAGAGCACCACCCTTCCAAGGATGGAAGGGTATTTATACTACACAATACACGACCTCCTATCGGCCTCTGGATCGTGGATACATGGTAAAGACCGCCCTTCCTCCACGGTGTTGCACTAAACTAAACCACGCTACAAACTAACTAATAAACAACTTAATAACGTAAATAACGACAAGTCTATTTAGCTAACTTAAGTTAGATAACATTTGGGTGACCGACTCTTCACTAAGGAATTTTCTAATTCCTAACAATCTCCCCAAGGAGGTCACCCCATGTTTTACATTTCAATCCTAGCATTCTATTCTTGACTTTGTTCTTGAGCTTGTAGACTTGAATTCTTCATTTCGCAATCTTTGTGCTTTTGTAGCGATTCTTCAAAGTCCGCAGATAGTTTTGTACTTTGAGTGGAGGTCTTTGAACCGATCCACATCTTTGATGATCTTCGAGCCATTGAGATCATCACCACAAGAAATCTTCGATCACCCTTTATTGTGTTGCCATCATGTGAAGTTGTGACTTTTGGACCGACATGCTCACACTTTTGAATCATGACATCTTTCCATCGAGTAGCGGAAGCCTTACCGGTTCAAGATATTTGCAGCAGCAGTAGTAAGCATAGTATAAAAATATCGTAACCGTGTTATGTAGATATGCACCACCATGATTTCTTCAATTAAGTGTGGTGGTCGTGAACATGCGGCTTTGATTGACTCCTCAATTCGATCACCGAATCGTCGGGTGTACCGTGACAACTACGCTAGCATAAAGTTTACGAAAGTGTCTTTGATCACTTTCGCTGAATTGAGGTACACGCCCACGGTTCCCCGCTGATCAAGACAAGTACTTCCCGCGATCGTAGGATTCCTAAGAATCTCCTCGACGTGGTTTCGCAACGTTTCAGTCGTTCTCAAACCGAACGCCTCAAAGAAGACAACACGGATGGAAGTGAACCAAAGAAATTGAGATTCACCGATTGATGAAAATGATTTGAAAACAATCTCGTATTGTTTGAAGAAAGAGTTTTGCAACACGATGAAGGTTTTATGAGAAAGATCAATTTTGAATCAAAATACTTTTGTATTTGAAATATGAATACACATTCGATGCGCTAGCTTAAAAGAAGAGATTCGACATCGAACTGTTTTTCTAAAAGTATTTTTCAATCGTAGATACTTTTGAATTTGAAAACATAAGTACACATTCGACGTGCTAGAGAAAAGAAGGTTTGCACATCGAACGGTTTTCCAAAAGTATTCACAATTCCATTCCTCGGACCAAGGTTGATTCTCGAGTGAATAGCCCCATCGCTTTCTATCCGCTTGTCACAAGTTTGATCTTATGAGAAGATCTCACATGTCACCCACCAAGAGCTTGTTTGATGTTGGCTCTAGAAGGATTTCCATCTTCATTGTGAATATTTTTACATATCACTCGGATGTTCGCAATACCACAAGGATAATGCGAGACTTAATATATACTTACTTTCCACATTGAGTGAAAAGCAAGTCTTCAAGAATTTAGTGTCCTAAAGAGATATTGTGGATGATCTCTTGGCTCTAGACTCAATAGTGCACATTTGGTTCTCGCATCGAGACTCAGGAGAGGGTCTCTCTTCAATATCAACAATCTCTAAGAGAAAGTCGATAGATTATGTCGGTTCCCGTGAGAATGAAACAAGCCCTTTAAGAGGAACTTGAGTGGTTTGGGAAGTTGTAGTGCAAGGCCACCGGGTCCATGACGCCAATACCGATGTTACCATAGTAAACACCAAGAGCATATGTATTGAACCCGTAAGCACGCCTCTAAGGTTGAATTATTGAGGCTATTTCTTTTCACCCTTTTTCACATTCAATTCTTTTTCATTCTTCAACCCTTCAAGGCTTACCGAGACTTCATCACTAGAACCTTGTTGGGTTTATTCCAAGATTAGCTCTGCCTCATCCGCACTCTTCCCATATCTCACTTTTCTCCTTTTTTCATCATACCTAAAGACTCTACACTATCTAGTGGATTGTCCTCGGTAGATCCCTCCTTCTCGCGGATCGTGGAACCAATACGTAACCCAACCATCCTTATAACACCATGCATAAAGTAAAATGGTCGGTCTTTTGGTACGCTCATTCTTCCTTAAAACCAATTGAAAATCATTTGAAAACAATCAAGGTACTTGTGATACGAGATCAAAGCATTTTGTACCTTAATAGTTTTGATCATTTAGAAACCTCCCTCAACATGCGCTTGATTTAGAAATTGTTTAGCACAAGGAGGCAAGAGGACTTTGAAATATTTTCTTTGATCACAATTTTCATACGAAAAGCCATTTGATTTTCATGGTAAAATTCTCCCTCAATATGTGCATAGGATATTTGAAATCATTTTATCACATAGAGGCAAGAGTTCTTTTGAAGCACATCCACGATTACAAAAGCCATTTAAGAAACCATTTGAAAACTCAATCAAGGTACTTTATGTTAAAACATAAAAGCATTTGCACCTCGATAGTTTATTTTCTTTTAAAATGCTCCCCTCAATATATGCTTCGAGATTCAAAAGCGCTTAGCACATATGAGAGAAAATTGCACAACCGAATCAAAACGATCAACTTTATCAAATTTCATTATTAAATCACAAATTCTCCCGATCAAAAATATCAAACCCTTTGAGATTTTGGATCCCAAGTGATTTAATTAGGTTTAGAAAACATGGGAGAAAATGTGGCCTTGTTTAAATACTCATCTGGTTTTTGGGTAAATCCTCCTCCTCAACATGTGCATTGAATTTGAAATTGTTTGGCACATGGAGGCAGGAGTGCCTTTGAAGGACTAAAACCAATTCCATTAAACAGATAAGAGATTTAACTCACGATCTCTACCCCGATCAAAATTTCAAACCTTTTGAGATTTGTGATCCCAATTGATTTAAATTATTTAAAAGATTTTGGGAAAGACGGCAAGATTTAATTTTTGAAAATGATGATAATGAAAGCCGACATTAAAGATTGTTATTGTCGTATGATAGTTTTAAGAGACCTTTAAGTAAAATAAAATAATTTCACAATCAAACAAGAATGTAAAAATTTCATTTTGATGATCTTTGAGTTTTAAAGAAAACCATACCATGACATAACATTAAATCTTTAGATCACCACATTTTAGCGCATAAACGATTGATGAAATATTGTTTGAAAATATTTTATTTTAAATCACTCTCCCTCAATCGATGACCAAGTCGATAATTGAGTGACTTAGGTTTTGATAAAAAGAAGTCCGTGATTTTCAAAATTTAGTCCAATTTATTTTCAAAACAATATTTTTCCATTTTCAAAACAATATTATTCAAAGTTTTAGAAAATGGTATCATCACTATAATCCCTGCATAAAGATACATTAGGTGGATGAGAAGCTTCCATTTTGTTGTCAGAGGGTTTGAAGAAAACCATCACGATGCAAGGAGACTTCTTTTTACGCTGCATTTTGAATGCCAACCGAGGTCAAATTAAGCTCCGCTTCTTCAATCACTTAGAAGAAAACCATCTCACGATGCAAGGAGACCTCTTACGCTGCATTTATGCCAACTCCATTGAAGTCCAATTAAGTCCGCTTTCTTCATTTGTCAACCCAAGAAACAAGCCATCTTTCCTTTCGCATCCAATCATCTTCATTAGTGGGATCCGGATCGAACATTCTTATATCCATGATATCTCGTGACACGTTAGTGAACACACACGATATATGGTGGTCGACATCACCCAAACAAAGAATCGACTAATAAAAGTCAATGTAACATATCAATCGATCATATAAATGTATGGGAATAATGTACATCAAACTCTAATAATCTAATCCTAGCAATCATATCCTAGGCACCTAGTCCTTCAACATAGGTTAACATCATTTTTAATTAAGCATATTAGGATAATTAAGAAAGCCCGTTAGATGAAATAGATTTGAAAACATTATCCCCTCAATCAATGACTCAATTTGTGAAAAGTTTAAAAGTGTCAAGTCATTGATTGAGTTTGCGATTTAATAAAACTCAAACTCGATTGTTGTTAAAGCAACTCATTTTACCACCATTTTGGAAAACAACAAATATTTTTCTCAAGAATTTTAGACGAAAACATTTGTGTAGAACAAGCAGCCTTCGACATACTTTCCTCAAAGTGTTTTTAGGATAAGTGCATGATATTTTGAAAATATGTTTAGTGCAAGACTTTCCTTCTTTTGAAGAGCGGGTTGCTATCGTAAATAATAGCAAGCCATAGTTTAAGCACGAGTCACAGCCCCGAGATAACCGCAAGCCATTTTGAAGCCCGGTTACATCAAGTAATCAGAAGCCATAGATTTGTGACATGTTTAGAAAGAAATATTTACACCTCCTCGCCGAACTTCATCTAAAGTCCCTGCCATTATTGAATGACATTTCTAAGATCAGAGATGTTATCGATACGTAAGACATGTCTTGAAAACATATTTTGGTATTTTTCAAATTTGTATGATTTTATGGGTTTTTGAATTTTCTATTTTTCTATTTTCTTTTGTTGGTTTTATATTTTTTATTTGGTTTTCGATAAGTATATACAAAGATAGAGAAGATGATATAGTAAAAGAAGATGATGATACGAGTACCGAGATAAGGATATCGAACAACACCCTTGTAGAAGATGGATGTCATCATCTTAAACATTCACCACCAAAGCTTTGAGGCTCTCGAATCAGGAGAAATTGAACCATCCGAAAGTGAGACTCTAGCGCTTCCCCCAAACCGAAAAATCCTTAAGATGAGCAGATTCAAGCTCTATTTCAAGCTTGCTTTAGCCAGTGCACAAGGAAGCACACCATTATCATAAACCTCGCCGCTCCATTTAAGAACGATAATCGAGGATCTCCATTCGGGTTATATCATCCAATAGAAGAACAACAACGCTTCATCCCACACTTAAATAATCTTCTCAAATTTCCTTTTCCAATCAAGTCTCAAGCGATCCATTCCAAAAGGTGTCAAGAGAACAACCCCAAGTAGATGAAATGATGTAGTCACCCTTTGTATAATGCTCACGAACTCTCCGAATACACATCATGAGGGAATGAAAAACCTTCCCATGTTCACATTTTTCTTCCGGATGATCGTATGAAGCTCAAGAACCCGGCACACCAATACCCAAGAGCTCTCTCCGAATACACATCATGAGGGAATGAAAACACCTCCCTATGTTCACATTTTTCTTCCCCGATGATCGTGTATGAAGCTCAAGTATCCAAGTATACCAATACACAAGGAATGAATAACTCGATAACATTGAAGAAGGTGCCAAGTCATCGACATCTCTGCGGGTGACAATCTGCGGATGTCAACTCCGGATAAGTGATTATATCTCCGAATCACCGACAGCACCAAGTGAAACAACCGAGCATCCCCAATGTACACAATCTCTCTCCCAATGAATCACACACTTGTGTACCTCTTTTATCTTTAGAAACTTTCTATTACATCACTTCCCCACGCCGTTGGACTAATAACACAAAAGCCTTGATGAGTAAAACCTTGAGTTTCTCTGGTCATGACATTTGTTTTCCGGATATCTTCAATCACTTAGAAGAATTAAGTTCATCAAGTTTACTTGCCATGAGTCAAACCTGAGTTTCTCTGCAGTAATAACATTTGTCTTCCCGGATATCTTCAAACACTTAGAAGAATTAAGTACATCAAGTTTACTCGCTTGTGTTTAGATGTGTGTCTCCTTGCCCTTTATGGTTTTATTACTCGTAATCAAGAATAAATAATAAGCCCAAATACTTGAAATTTGTTGAGAAGATCGCTTGAAGTATTTGTGAGAATCAACATGTCAATAATGCGAGCAAGTCTAATTGGGGATTAAATTGACATATCACATTCCCCAATTAGTGCTCTCCCTAAACCGGCAACTGCTAATAAATGCCCGAGATAAGAAGAAGTCTTTAGATCTTTATGTAACTCGCCTTTAGTCTTCTAACATATAGCAAAAATGTAGAACCGATCAGACTCGACCTTCTTCAAGATTGTCCATTGGGAATAGAGTGTTAACATCTTCCACTCACACCAAAAAGCATCCCAACAAAAGCATCCCAATTAACTTACATCTTGCAAACCCTTAACTAAAATCCCTCCCAATCAAACAAGAATGTAAAGATGTTCATCAAGGAAATCAAGAATCAAAGCCGCAACGAACACACAAGATGGTAACACCAAACTACCAATCACATCAAACAAGAACGTAGAGATTGTCCGAATCATCATGTTGATGTGTAAGTGAAGCATTAACCGAAACACTTTGTCAATAAACTCATCATCCGTGAGAAGATGTCAACCAACGACTCTTAAGAAGAAACCCATGTGAAGATTACCCGATAAGAAGAAGCTCGTTTTACATGAGTTTAGAGTCGTATGACCATTTATATTATCAAATATAAATCAACAATGCAAAAATTCACACTTTTCTCCCCTCAAGAATTGCATATGGAGATGCCATTCTTGACTAAATAAGTGAAATCATCTCAATGTCCTATTCACACTTTCTCCCACAAAATAAGCACATGATGTCGCCATCTTCATTATTGTTGAGCAAGTTGAATAAGAAAACAATCAATGGTAGCCCTTGTTCACTCAAGAATTAGCGCATGGAAAAGTATGAAGCATGTTGATGAGAATGGTCATTAATAAGAAGATTTCTCTTCTTCGTAAGATAAAGCGCATCCACACGCACACTTTTCTTTTCTTTGAAGAACGAGGCATG
Organism: Chrysanthemum lavandulifolium; assembly: GCA_022545495.1. Lineage (NCBI taxonomy): Eukaryota > Viridiplantae > Streptophyta > Magnoliopsida > Asterales > Asteraceae > Chrysanthemum > Chrysanthemum lavandulifolium. The sequence goes on along the minus strand of CM040238.1, from coordinate 87,873,960 downwards.
AACTGCTGTGTTCATACGTCATAAGAAGATTTTCTTCTTTCAAAGATAATGCGCACTGAAACGTACACATTTCTTTTCTTTAGAGTACGAGGCATGAACTGAGTTGTTCATACGTCATAATCTCTCTCTTTTCAATTCTTTGATTGAAAAAACCTACTCGTGAACCTTTGTTTGTTAAGGTATCTTGAGGTCGAATCTAACATGTTGAAACCATCCCTGTGGTATCGTTGTCGAGCATCATACCATGCCCGTGGGTCTGAAGATGGAGCTCTAGCCAACCCTGTGGCGAGCTATACATGATAAGGCAAGTTGGTGTGATTAATAATCAAATGAGTGAAGCGACGAGGTTTGGTGAACACAAATACGCTTGTTTAGGAAATGTTTTGATGATGGACTTAGAAATTAAAGTGGATCCGTAATTTTTTTGTGAGGTTGGCGCAGTTCGGAGTGGTGAGATTAGGGTTTGAGAGATTTTTATGGCGCAATTTTGTGTGGTTAGGTATTTTAGGGCAAAGTGAGAGTTAGGTGTGATTTATACCAAAATTTAGGGTTGTGTTAGTTTTGACGGTGTTAATTGGACCGTGATGGTGAATTTGTTTTTTTGGGCCGCTTTTATCGATATTCATTCCGTGGGCCTGAAAGATTCATAACGGACTAGGCTTTGTCTTTCTATACATCCTATTATTGGGCTTTGTGTTTAAATCATGGACCGGCCGGTGGTATGATATTTCAGCTAATAACACATGTATATTCAAAACTTGTCATCCGATTTTTTTTGTTTACAAAACATTGATGCACTTTTGTTACCATATTATAAGGTGTGGTATTTTGGTATTAATAAATTCACGGAGGATACATAAATTCACGCCCGAGCGAAAAAGTGAAAAAAAAATAATAACTACGGGGTTTTGTACGGTATTATTGACGCGAAATGCTATCCCATATGTGGTCATTACTATTAGCCGGTGAATCAAAGGAGATTCGTTTTCAACAATTCTCTTGGGATATTCGACGCCAAAGAACGTCAATGATACTTCACAGTCCAAGCAAAATCTTTCAAGAATCTTCATCAGCCATGATCTTTCAAGATGTTTGCTTATGACTAGAACTTTTCGTGCAGATAGTAGTACACGTTATGATGCTTCCGAAAGTTTGAAACCATCATGGGGGAGGTTTTCTAAATCATAACATTTTCTTTGAGCCGAATCTAAAGGGATTTTGAAACACATTTGTTTTAAATATCTCTTTTATGTGTTCGGATATTTAAATTAGAAGTATAAACTTCAAAAATTAATGGATCCGTATTAAATATTACTTTGTTTGGATTAGAACGATTGAGAAAATGATTTAACATGATTTGTTAAAATCATTTCAAAAGAATCGAACATAAAATTTTTGAGAATACTAGATCAGTGAAGGTGGAGTTTAGAGGGTATGACCAGATGAATACCAAAAACAAATCGAGATCTTTAGTATTTTCATTTAATATTTGGGACGAGTCGTGAAGTATGTAAGATTGTCAGGATAGAGTTGTGATGATAACGAGTCATGGTAACTATGATGATGGACCGATGAAGTGAATTACATGAGGTCTTGATGTATTAAGTTTGGTATTATTGGTTATGTGGTCGAGTCTTGTTTTCAGTTTATGTTTTGTTGTTCAGGTCTTGGTCAATGGTCAATATCTTCTTCATCCTTTCTGTCACAAGTCGCTAGCCAAAGTCTTGTGTCAAGTCGCTTGCCTCTTTAAGTCACAACTCGATATCTTTAAGTCGCTAGGTCTGTTAAAAACAAGTCGCTAGCTTTTCAGTTTGACTCAAAAGTCAAACCAGTACAAGTCGCTACATTTTTCATAAGCAAGTCGCTAGCTAAATTATGAGTCAAGTCGCTAAGATTTTTTGACTCAAAAGTCAAAAACCACAACTCGCTATTATCAACTCGCTACATAGTGAAAACATTGAACCCAGACGACTTGTAAAGACAAGTCGCCACCAAGGATTGTAATAAGTCGCTAGTAGAAATTGTGATTTTCCGATGAGTTTTCCGACTAAGTTCCACCATCATCATATTTTACCGTAGCAAAGATATTGGTATACAATTTTGCCCGCTTTGACATCATTTTGATCGACTGATGACTCATTTAAATCTTTTGACCATAGAGACGACCACAAAACATTCACGTAAAATGGTAATCAGAATCGAGTTGGACAAAAGTTGGACACAAAGATGATTTGACATATACCAAAGGACCTTTTGAACCAAACGAGATACATAAACACAGTTAACCCACAAGATAATAACCACAAGCTGCTTAACACAAAACAGCTTCCACAAAACAGTTTAGAGTTTCACCCAAAAAACAAGATGCATTGTTACACAAAACAGCTTAAACATTTAATCAAAACCACAAGAAATCATCAAAACACAACAACCTTGGCTCGTACCAATTGTAGGATCGATATTTATTGTGTTGATGATTCGGTGGTCTGGATGATCAAAATACATGTTTGCCATAGTTAGAGAGTTAGTAGAGAGAGAGGGTGTTCTTGCTAGAGGTTTACACAAAGTATGGAATATTAGATTGAAATGAGAAGCACCACCCCTTCCATGGATGGAAGAGGTATTTATACTTACACAATACACGACCTCCTATCGGCCTGTGGATCAGGGATACAGTAGGTAAAGACCCGTCCTTCCTCCACGGTGTTGCACTAAACTAAACCACGCTACAAACTAACTAATAAACAACTTAATAACGTAAATAACGACAAGTCTACGAGCTAACTTAAGCTAGATAACATTTGGGGTGACCGACTCTTCACTAAGGAATTTTCTAATTCCTAACAGGTACTATTAAGCATAACCCTCATTTTAATTTCCATACGTCTCATATATCTCATGCTCCTAAGTCTCCTTCTATTGCTCTGTTTGATCCTAATTGGCGTGCTGATTTGTATGATGAATATAATGCTTTAGTTAAAAATAGTATTTGGATACTTGTTACAAAACCACCTAATGCTAATGTGGTTGTTTAGACATAAGTATCATGCGAATGGGTCTTTGAGTAAGAACAAGGTATGGCTTGTTGCCAATGGGCGCACTCAACAGGTTGGTATTGATTGTGATGACACATTTAGTCCGGTTGTTAAACCAGCTACTATTCGGACTGTTCTTAGCCTTGCTCTGTCTCGTGGATGGCCTGGTCATCAGCTTGATGTTGAGAACGCCTTCCTTAACGTTGATCTTCAGAGACAATTTATATGTATCCCTTAGGTTTTATCGATTATAGTTTTCCGCATCAAGTTTGTCAGTTACAACGTTCCTTATATGGTTTGAAGCAGGCACCCCGTGCTTGGTTTCAACGGTTTGCTAGTTATGCTATACAAGTTGGCTTCTCTTCTAGTAGATTTTATTCTACTTTGTTTATTTGTCACTATGGTACTGAGGTTGCATACTTATTGATATATGTTAATGATATTGTACTTGTTGGTGTATGTGCATGATATAACATAATCATTAACACTGCTATTAATTATATGATACCATATGGTCATACACATATAACACGAGACTTTATTAATATATATATATATATATATATATATATATATATATATATTAGTGATTACAATATTAAAAGGAATTGTTGGGTTATTTACTATTTGCACTTAATTAGCAATTGGACTTAATTATGAACTAGTAATTATGCATTGGACCAATAGACGGGCCAAACCCATGGAAGGCCATGGATGGGCTTCACGTCTAAATGGGATGAAATCCACAAGGATTCCGTTTGGGAGTGTTTGCTTGAAAGGAAGTAATGCTATATGTTTTATTTAGCTAAAATATAAACTTTCATAATGGATAGGTGTAACTTAATGGATATATATCATGTCTTTGAAGATATCGCTTCCTTATCGATAAGGCTTAGGAAGCATATAATAACAATGGTTTTACACCATTTGTCACTTGATCCTAACCCTATTTCATTCTCCCCCATCCTTCCCCTCCTTACGCTGGCCACGACATTACCACCGCCGTTGTCCACCACACGGCACACAAACACATAGTATGTTTGTGTGTTACTCGATTTGATCATACGTGTTGTGTGTGAGATCATGATTACTTGATTAGAACTAGTAATTATCATGGTGAATTGTTTTGATTATATCAAACATCTTTAAGGATTCAATGTATTGTAATTAGGGCTAGCGCACGAAGGGAGTTGTTTGAGTGTTAGTGTATGACTAACCGTGCTGCCATATCATACTCTTTGATTTGTATTTGTGGAGCGTGGAGAGATCACCATTATGAGATAATGATCAACTAAGTTTTTGTAGCTTATGTTCATGGTTCATGGTTCGTGGATCTATGGAGATGGAGATCTAGATGAAGATGTGTTCGAATTGTTGTTTGCTAAAAGGTACACATGTTATTTCTATCTTATGCATGATTAATTAAAATGATTTGTATGTGGATCTTGTGGCTTGAAAACTCTTTTGCGTAAACTATAATTTTATTAAGTCTTTTGTTGTGCATATTTATATGATAGATCTGCCTATTTGATTGTTAAATAATTTAAAAATTATTGTCTCTATAGACTTATGTTTTCCTTCAGTACTGACCGCATCTTCTACAACTTCACTTTAGCGTATTATTCATCTTTGCATCAGGACTTTGAGATGACGGATTTGGGGGCCCTTAGTTATTTTTTAGGGATTTATGTTACTCGTGACTCTACAGGTATGTTCCTCTCTCAAAGAAAATATGCTATGGAGCTTTTGGAGCGGTCACACATGGTTCTTGTAATCCTTCTTGAACTCTCGTTGATTCGAGTCCAAGCTTGGTCTTGACGAGGATCCTGTTTCAATCCTACATGTCTCAAGGTGGTTTGCAGATTCACATTTACTCATCCCGATATCTCTTATGTGGCTCAACAAATTTGTATTTATATGCATGGCCCTCGGGAGCCTCATTTAGCGGCTCTTAAGCGTATTCTTCGGTATGTTCATGGTACTTTAGACTTTGGCCTACAACCTGCTTGCTTCTTCTATAGGTTCACTTATTATATATTCTCGATGTCGATTAGGTGTTGCCTTTCACTGATGATCCACTTCCGTTATTGTGTATTTTGGGTGATCATCTCATTTCTTTGTCTTTAAGCCAACATACCATATATAGATCTAGTGCCGAGGTCGAATATCGGGTGTTTCAAATGTTGTAGTGAGACTAATTGGATTCATAATATGCTTCGAGAACTACATTTCCCTTTATTATATGTCACTCTTGTCTATTGTGATAACGTCACTGACATTTATTTGCCAGCTAACTCTGTGCAACATCAACGGATGGAGCATATAGAGATTGATATTCATTTTGTTCATGACATGGTTACTAAGGGTCAAGTTCGTGTTCTTCATGTACTATCGCGCTATCAGTATGCTGATATCTTCACTAAAAGATTCCCTTCTACTTTGTTTGAGGAATTTCGTACTAGTTTGAGTGTTTGTTCCTCTTCCGCTCTAACTGCGGGAGAGTGTTAGTTGATATTTATTATGTATATGGGCTTTATGTTTTTTGTAGAGTCCTAGCCCAGCTTATATATTGAACACATATGTTTATTGAATGACCAAGGAAGCTACAAAGCTACAAAACTAATAGGTGTAAAAAAACTAGTTTTAGAAAGCCATTCAGAAAAAATTGCTTGAACGTTTTTTTTAGGTAAACAAAATATACAAAATAAATATATTTGCATACGTATTTTATACTAGCAGGTACCCGCTGTCACATGCAAGCGGTACTCTGAAATAATTTCTTCCGATGAATTATGTATTTTAGTTTATTATGTACTTTTGACAATAAATTTATGGATATTAAGAATTTCATTTAGCCTATTATGCTGTTCTGCTCGGCTTTAATATTTGTATAATGTGCTTTATTATTTGTATTAGTGACATTTATCGCGTGGTACGCTGCTTCGACAAGCAGTATCCCGATATAAAATTTTCAAGTGAATAATGTATTTTAGTTTATTATGTTCTTTTTGACAATAAATTTACAGATTTCAAGAATTTCGTTTAGCCCGTGCTCGTTTGGGCTCGAGCCCATTTGGCCTGCGCACATTCGGGCTCAAGCCCATTTGCCCTGTTTCCCGTTTGGGCTTGAATATTATTTGTATTCGTGACATTTAATGTAGGAATTGTGTTTAATTTGGTTGTACAATATGCTTGATAATTTGTATTTATTATGTTAGAGGTGTTTTAATAACTATATTGATTGTATTTAGCCAAATTAATTGACTATATTAAATAACATTAATGTTGTATTTTGTTTTTTTAAATATGTGCATTAAAGTAGTGTACATTATGCTTCTTGTCTTGTACATCTGAAAATTATGTGCATTAAAGTGTTGTATATTATGCTTTTTTTTAATTATATGAATTACTAATTATAGTAACATGTGTAGGCTTATATTTTTAAGACTTCCTTTTATAGGAAGTCTTAAATATATTATAATGTAGTATAGATTGGAAAATGCTAAATGTAGCCCTTAGGGCTAAGTAAGATATTAGGACATGCATTAAATGTTTGTACTTTAATAATAAATGACTCACCTTTATATATAACTACTCCCAACTGACCTAACGTACAATCACTTAAGCAACTTTTAAACTTTAATTAGGGTTAACTCCATATATGCCCATTATAAATTTTATATTTGTCATATTTACCCAACTAAAAATCAAAATGCCATATATATCCAATTAAAACATATATTGTCACATTTACCCATTTTATTAATTAAACCATTTGAAATTAGATTTATATCACCAAAAGTTACCATCATACCCTTGATAATGAAACAAAGATATGACCAGAGCTTTGAAATGACATGATGAGTTGATGCTGATGCTACTCTTGATTTTTAACTTAGGGTATGTTTGGCGAAATGTAGCAGTAACAATTAGCAGAAACAATAAGCAGTAGCAGTAACCGTAATTGTTTGTTTTATAAAACCATTTGATACATAGCATTAGCTATAATTATAAATGGTTAAATGACGTAAATAGACATATAAACAACAACATAAAATGAAGACTCATTATAAAAGTAATAAAGTTAATGCTTTAACATAGCCATTATTTTACATATGCAACCTTATATAAATATTATCTATCTAGACTATTAGTGACTAGCATTACATCAACGACGTTGTATGTTTCAATAAAAAAAATTAAAAACATAAGATATCTGTATATATTTCTTCTTCGGCAATAACTACACATGCATATAAATAAAATGAAGACCCTAAATTTTGACAAGGCAACCAAACTCTTATAATGACATAATCATTAATTAATACTAGCAGGGTCTCCGCGTGATGCGGTTGCGAGTACTCTGTAATAATTTATTTCATTTGTCCCTTTTTTTGGCAATATGTTTATTGATTAGTTTGGTGAAAGTTTTCTTAGTTTGTTTTTTGTGTTTAGTAGCTTGCTTGGTTTGTACAATGTTTTCTTTTAATTGTATTTTTTCATTAAAAAGGGATTTTTAAAGTACCAGTAATTCGCGCTTGCATAAACTATACTATACTGAAAGATTTAATGCCAAATTGAATGTGAATGCTTGATGATAAATGTGGCAAGCATTGAAAGTAACGTGATTAATGTGGAATATGAATTGTTGCTGCATCCATCCTATTGATGAGATTAATGAGACTGAATTAATACATCGACTCAAATTAACACATGAAGGGTTTATTGAAAATCAATAGTTTCTGGAGTTACAACATTCGTGTCGTCTTCCCATATCACTATAAAAAAACAGCACAAATTATTCACAACTTCTTCATCTTCTTCTTTCTATCATCAACCAAACACCTCCCCTGAATATCAATGATGGCCGCCGCCGGCAGAGGCGGAGCCACGGGGGGGTCACGGTGGGCAAGTGCCCCCTAACCCAAAAGCTCGTAGTGTAGATTATTTTGAAATATTGAGTTATTTGTTGTATTTGGCCCCTTAGAAATCGTCTGCCCTTTTCTACTTTGAAAGTTGCAGGTTTATGTTTTTAGATATTGAAGAAGATGAATCACACGAAATACGAAATGAAAGAGTAAAGCATCTTTTGTTTCATTTGTTTTTTAGTGTGGTCTGAGGGTCTCTTGTTTCATTTGTTTTTTTAATGTTGACATGGCACATTATGATGACAAGGCACTATTCCCGATTAAATTAGAAAAAAATTAGATGTTGCAAGGTTCGAAATCAGGTCTTGACGTCCACCCATGAGTGCCTCAACCAGTGGACCAATCCACAAGTTGTGGCACAAAATCCATTCCCAAACTGATATTCAGCCTAATCAGTAACCATCTTCACTTATCTCATGATATCAAAACTGAAAACGCGGCTCCTTGGCATTTCCATATTAACACTTTGTAACTGAATCCCTTTCACACGCATTTCCTAAAAATCTATATCAATCAGAGCTCATGATATTCAAATCAACCAACAAACCTTAATCTTCAAATCAATATCAGGAAAATCACCCCTCACCTTTGATTCACAATGACGACTCTTCAAACTATTGAAGGTATGCAATTCTTTATCTTTTTGGCTTATTTGTGGTCAATCTATTATTAAAAGCCAAGGATTAATAATCGCAACTTACTGGATTGATGATTTTTATTTTTCTGATATTTATTTATTTATTCTATGACTGTTTTTATGATTTTTCAAAATAGGTTGCTATGATTATTTTTGAATGGTAGGCGTTTTTTCAATTTAATAATTAAAATATATGTACATCATGTGTTCGATAAAATGGTTGAATGAATTTCACAGTCTAGATATTGTTCGTTGCATTCAATGGGTTTTGAAGCACATCTGGATTCTATAAAGGTTTTGTTGGAACTGTTTTGTATGTAAGTACTGGGTAGGTTTTAATTGCTATATTACTTTTTAAATCAAACATGAATGTTAAGGGAAAGAGTGTTTGTAAAACCGACCTCCACCGTTGTTCTCAATCTATGTTATTCCCTTTAATGGATGATGTTCCGGTTACTATGGATGTGGGAACGATACATTCTTAGTTACTGTTTGATGGTGCTGCATACGGGATAGTAGATACAGATAAACGGCTGAATGTGGGTGATAGTCGGTATACTGGTGGTCAGATTTATTGCAATAACCTAGCTGGGTATTCTGGTGATTCTGGGCTGCAACAGTTATGTGGTACACAAATTAGTTCACCTGTTTCTATTGTAGATTCTGATGTCAACAAGGTTTCGGATAAAGAGGAACGTTTGATCGGGTCCATTTTGTATACAGACAAATGCTTACCGTCTAATCATGATGTTTCACCAGACACCAAGTGCTTCAAGACCTCACATTCGTGTTAACTCATGGTTGGATAAAGGAAGGGTAAAATAGATTCGCACCCTTCGCTCCCATTGTATGTTCCAACGGTCGACGGTTCTTCATTTGTTGATCGTCCCATCGGAAGGTTGTCCTAACACTATTGTCGAACGTCCGCAAACGAAGGTATTCTTTAAATTACCCATACTTTTTTACCGTTTTGGTTTTACGGTTTCTTTTTTTTGCTGTGTATTCATAATTGTTTATACAGGTGACGGTCATACATATACTTCATGCCATGATGCGCACCAAACTCCTATAATGGCAACACGTGATCATGGTGTTATACATCTATTAGAATTTGATGCGGGTATCATAGCGCATGCTACTTCGAGAACTCGCTCAGCAGTTCTCTTTAAGAGACATGTCACAAAGGCAGCGCCATGGTGGGGGCGGTCTTAGCTGGACCGTCCATCACATACTGGTATTCTTTGAATCACCAATACTTTATGGCAAATGTTTCTTCAAAAATTTTCGTTATTCATATGGTTTCGTAACCGTTTCTTCAGCCGATAAAGGACATCAGGGGTGTCAAATGGCAAATGCTCATGTCAGTGCTGCTAGAGTGTTGGATTTTGTTGACGGTGTAGCTGCGCCGGTTCCTGTTCGTGTAAAATCACAACACTTTTCTTTACGAGGGTTACCAAGCCAGCTGGGACAGGGTAAATTTATATTAATTGCAACTATCAGCTTTATTTATTTCATAATTATGCTGTCTTATACCTACTTTGTTTCTTTATGTATAGGTAGATGTTCCAACGTTCACCACGCCGTGGCCGACTTTCAGTAGACGGGCCCCTCATAATGTTTCATGCCGTATGTTTTATAGCATTTTGCTTTCTTCGCTTGATATATATTCCTATAATAGTTTGTTGTTCGAATATTTAATGTTGTTTTGTGGTGCACAGACATTGCAGCGATACCACTCCCATTATCTGGTGGTCGCATAACGTCACTTCATCCAATGAGCGCAGGTACCGGATATGATTCCTCGGTCCGTTGGTTTTCTTTTTTTTAACTTTTGTGTTTTGGTTACAAATTTCGTCGGTTCTTGCTGTCATAACTTCTCAATGCTGTTGCAGCTCCGCATAATATTGAATCTCCATCGGATGCTGCAACTTCTCCTTCAAATAATGGCTGCTCGCGAGCCACAGGTACCGCCTACATTATTTTTTGTTGCCTCATTTATAGCCATTCTGGCCTGTAATATGTTTACTTCCTTATTTTTGTACCCACATTTCTTTTGCTTTTATATATCCTTCAGTGTATTTATGTATTTAGTCTAACTTTAACAAATAGTTACTCATGGTTTGACTTAAATATAGAATACAACATTTGAAGACTAAAAAAATAAACTTTGCACCAAAATGACTATTTAAAACCAGCCGCAACGCAATAGCACAACATTCTTGTTAGTTTCTATAACATGCGATTAGTTTCTATTTCCTACATCATCCGGTTTACTGTGTTTTGTAGCTACAATATCGTTAACAACTCAGAGAGCATTGCACATCGTTGCCTACATCTCCATAGAAACAAAAATAAAATAAAAGGTTAGCATGTAAACCGTGCACGCCATCTTTGTCTTGATTGGTCGCAGCGAAATCACCATTTTACCTACTATGCAATGTCATTTTATTATGATAATTATTTCGATGATTATTACATCAATGGGTAAAAAATAGTTCATTGCATACAAAGACAACTTGATGAAAGTTTGTTACATGTTGGAGCAATTTTCTCTATTGAACATATTCAAATGTTTAATTATATCCTAAAAGATGGATGGTGTGTTCAGTATCAACAATTGATAATAATGTAAGAAACTAGAGCAGTAGAGCTTAGTAACTAAACATTAGTATCTTCTAAACTATGATATTTTCTTCAGGAACCACTTATCAATGAATATGTTGTACAAAAGCTCGACTCATTTGGCAAAGATGCTATCTAAAAGGTTCAATTATCATTTATAGATATCTTTTACCAAAACTTTAATCATATTCCTCGACTATAAAACTATTATCTAAAATTGATATAGGAGCAAAAGTTCTTCTCGGTGGTAGTTTACATAGCCTTGGCATGATTTTTATGAGCCTACAATTATTGGTATAGTCAAGAATGAGATGCTCATAGAAAGGTAATCGATCTCAAACCTTCATGTATGGTTTGGGTCAAACCAAGTAAATTTATATTGATTAATGTTTCATTTTGCTTATTAATTTTTGCAACAAGTATGTACATTATTATTCTTGATCTACACACATAAGAAAAGCATCTAATGTGGTCCACGATATGTGATAGAATAATTAGTAAATGTGTTTACAAGTAAAATAGAAACATAAAAATAGTATAATAACTATAGATTTTGTTACTTTATATTCTCTTAATACCTCACATGAACTTGCTTATAATATGGAACTCTTTCATAACAAAGTTTAAGCATGTTTATTTTTTCATATCGGTTCTGTGATCTTTTCCGTTACGTGATGACACATAGTAGCATCACCGGTAGAAGTCCCAAGAAGTCGCAAAAAACTTTTAAACATCGCAGCTATAAGACCAAGCTTTTTAAAGACCAAACAGTTGCATCAACAGTTTGATTGCTAACATGATACACCTTTTGCTGCATTTTTTGCTACAAGGCTGTTAACCGCGAAAAGTGCAAGACCAAGCTTAACTGCTACTGGATGACACAGTTACAAGACCAAGCTTTTTCGCGAAAAGTGTTTAAACAGTTAACCAAATTTTTATATTGTTATAAATATACGATTTCCTTTGTTACACTGCTTATATTCTTATCAACAAATATCATGAAGCTAGCCCGCCCATTCGGGCATGCTATGAAGCTAGTTACGTTTATATACGGAGTACTATTTGTTTTAAGCTTATTTTATTATGTTTACTATTTCCTCAATTTCAATGATTTTATGAACATAAATCTTTTATATAATAAAAGAATTACATCATTTCGGAATGTTTTTGAAAACCCTTCTCATTGAAAATTTTTTTTGGCCAATAGTAGAGTTTAATTTCGCCACGTAAACAAAATCATGTGATGTGATTGGTTAATAAAATTCAAAATTAAATTGATTTTGGTAAACTTTAATAACTTTATTGATAAATTTGGTTGATAAAAAAACACATAAAAATATAGGTGTCAAATTTGTGAAAAAAAAAACTTAAAAAGAGGAGGTAATTAATAAAACTTTAGTGGTTGATTTTTAAAATTATATAGAGTTAAGTGTAATATTATAAACCTCCATGCTTTTTTAATAACTTTGATTATAAACAATACCCCTTATACTTTATACCCTTTAAACTTTATATCTTAAAAATATATGTTGTTTTAAAATAACAACATATAAATTTACATAAGATTATAAGTATCAATTTTTTACTATATACGCTTAATAAGACTCATTTATTTCATTTTAAAATAACCTACGTGGACACGAGTTTATATTTTAAATAATTAAATTATCGAAAACGAGAATATAACTATCAAATCAGTAAGATGGTTTACTTTAATATAAAAATAAATATACGCAATTGTCTTATAACAACGATTCATTATAATTTTATTTATTTATATAAAGGCTATCTAGAAAAACATTTTATAAAACATCAACATAATATCAACGCTCATTATAAAATAAGATACTTTAACTTTATCAACACTCATTATGTCTTTATTAAACTTGCATTTGTGTACAAATATAATATCGATGGTGAAATTTAAATAACAATATCAACATATTTGTCGTTAAATAAAATTAAATCTTGAAGTTACCTAACCAAATTTTTATGTGTAAACTTCATGCAAGATTTAAACATATAACTATATAATTATACGAATTACCTTTAAAGACACAATATTTAATATTAATGCAGAATAATTTTTTTTTAAAACCTCATGCGTGCAGATATTATAATAGTAGTATAATATAAGAAAATGGTGTGCAACAGTTTATTTGAATATAGTCCTTCATAAAACGGATATAGCATTAAATTTGAAAATGGCATGTGACATTAAATTTAAAGTCCTTCAAGTTTTATCTATATTGTTCGACAAGTGATTTTTAGTAAGAGCAATGATGCATTTAAAAGAGTTTATAAAATTATACCTAAGTAATGACTTTTGTAAATGTAAAGGGTGAAAAAGAAAAAAAATTATGATACAATATGATTGAACCATTAAACTTGCCAAATTATTATGTTGATATATGTTTATAAATTCTTTCTACAAGATGTCAAGAGTTCAAACTTAACTAGTTATATATTTTACACGAATTCGTCGGAAACGGTCACAACGATACTTTGACAGCCACAGACATTTGAATAAAAAACTCGCTCTCCTAGAATAAAACCTCGTTCAGTTCGATTTCGTTTAATTATTTGAATTAGACATGTTTATGTTTGCCAACGACACCCTTACTTTTTCGCATTTTATTTTCGATATAATGTAAAAAATATTTTGCCCCTTTAAAATATTTTGTGGCTCCGCCCCTGGCCGCCGGCATTAAGTAAGATCCTTTAATTAATCAGATCAAATTGTTTTTCACTCTTTATCTACTTTCCTCTTGAATATGTAGGTTAAAAGAATGAAATCAAGCAAAAGGGGTCATCAAGAAGATGATTATGAAAACAACGATCATTCTTCAAAAGGTTCAATCTTTTATTTATTTTGTTTTATTGTATTTTTAAAAGATTGATTTTTTTTATTTATAATTTGATTGAATTGTGATTGAATAAGATGGAGGGAAGAATAATAATTATCATAAGGTAGATGTAACTAGGTCCCAACATTCTGTTACTGAACAAAAAAGGAGCTAGATAATGAAAGGTACATGCTTTTATTATTTCAAATTACCTTTTTTGTATTTTGTTTTAAATTTTATGTGATATGTCACTATTTAGCGTTGCGTTTTGTAAGTGATTATCTGATCGTTGGAGAGTTTGGGATTCGTTTTATAGAACTCTGCTTTAATTTCGATAATCAAGCTTTTGGGTTGATTTTAGTGTTTGGATATGATAATTATAGTGACTTTTCCATATCCAAACACTAGATACTGATTATATGCCACATGAAAATGCAATAGCTAGATGCCAAACACCCGTTATGACGTAAAATATTTATGTTGATCTGAAAAGTGAAAACCAAGGATTACTCGAGTGATTTTTGGTTTCGTACTTTAGGATTCATATGAAGGGGGGCACGATGTTAAAATTTCGTTACAATTGCACAGGGTATGTTTGCTTAGACATATCAGATTATTATTTTAGTTATCACATTGAGTTGTAACCGAAATTCATGGGAAAGATGGTTATTGAAATCTGCAAATTGTCTGCATATGTGTGTGCGAATAAGTTACTGAAATCTTTAAATGGATCAATTTAACTTTCTTTTTTTGAAACAATTATTTAAGCAACCGGTTTACTACCTTGGAATCGCTATTTCTGCAGGTTAGTACTGCGTTTTTTTTTGTATTTGGCCGAAGTGAGCTCTGATAAGAGGATTGTGAATTCGATTTTGCAGAGGAAGATTACGGTTAAGGATTTTTTGGATGCTGGTTTAAATAACAATGGTTTCCTCAGGTTTTTTCAAGTATTTTAATGTTTTTTATGTGCGTGTTTTATATATTAGAAGTTATGATTCTAGCATCAATTAAGGTAATTCTAAATTAACTTGACTAATAAAGGATAGCCATCAAACTAAAAAAGATATTATTCAAGTTGGGTGATGAGCTAATTTCAGGTCTCACCTGTTTGACCAAATATATTTGTCAAATGAGTGTCGACCTATAACTATTATGCATGCAAATGTATAAGAGAGGTTCACGCCCCAAGACGATAGTAACATAAAATGGAAAAATAAAACAGTTGTAGTAACATTTGTTTGTTGCAGACTGCATGTAGAACAAGAGTTACCAATATTAGGTACTCAAATACTAATATAGTATAGTATGTAACTTATAGTAGGCAAAAGTAATTTAGTATGCAACTTAAATCATCCCGTAGTGAAATATACACAGCCTTGCAGTGGGCAAAATAATAATAAATCATCATATAGTGAAAATAGGTGACGGCTTGAAGACCTGAAAATTTTTAACTTAATACTGCCATGGCCCCTATGCATGCTTAAATGCTTAACAGTTAAGTCAAAAAAAAGTTTCCCTTGATTTAATGAATCATTTTTAATGTTATGCAGTAAATTCATTCATAGATGTACTTCTGAATTATAAAAATTCATCAAGTTAATTTATAAATATACTCACTTTAGAAAAGTACTTTTGTTCTATACTTTTTTTGAGAAAATCATGAGATATCAAATTTGACTATATTTGATTTTCAGTCTATTAATGCATCCTTCAATAAAAAAGTCAAACCTGACACTTATTTGATACGAAGGTAGTAGTAGTATAACACTGAATATCTTTTCTCCTTTCATCCATAAGTGTAAATTAGATCATTTGACTCTGGATTCTTCAAGCAAAAAACTTTTTAGTAGTGCAATGAGCAAATAATATTATTTAATGTGAACAATGTCTTGACTAGATATGCATTTTTTGGGCCTCTTTTGGTGCTTATTTCATGTCATTTACTCACATGCTTAATCATAATGCATTACTCTTTTAAGTTTGCAACTAAACATCATACTGTGTTATTGCAGAATTACAACTATCCGCCACTCCAGCAACAGTAATTAGAATGCAACATTGTAAGAAATGAAGTTGACACTCATACCGGTCATGTGGCGGTCAAAACGTACACTGGAATACATCACTAAACATTCAATTAGTAAGATCCAAAGTACGAGCTTGGATGGGAGATCATCTTTTTACAGATAAGTGTATATAAGCATATAGACTTTTATTTGTAACCATTGTGTTATGGAAGAAAATATAATGGCGGCCAACGTGTATGTTGTGTCTTCATGGAAGTCGTTGTGTCGTGACTCAGGGTCTTCAAGCGGGAATAAGCGCGGTTGTTTGAGGAGTTGAATAATACAAAGCAGGATAGGCTGCGATGGGCGCAAAAGAATTACCTGATCTATAATTAGTGCTCATATTCTAAAAGGTTTCCTCAAGGGTTTCTACCAGGGTGCAAATTGGCATAAGGAAAGCTCTAATTTAATGCTGATGTATAGTTATTTTTGTGTGTATTTAGTTTAATCAAGATTAAAAATTGGATTAGTTATTCATATTCTTTGTACTGTTATTAGTCAATTACAGTAATAAAGATTATATATTTCATATACAATATGCTTTATAGTTTAGAGCTATCATTGTAATGTATATTCCGTATTCTTAGATTGGGTGAAAACTCGACATCCAAAAGACTTGAAAAATGAAGTTATTTCAGAAGAAATATACCTCACTTTGATGTGCTTTTAAAACATGTCAAAAAAGTATTAAAAAAAGTAAGTTACATGCAAATATATATCGGTTACATTTATAAGTATTTATAAGCATTGATTTTAAAGATGAAGACTCGCACTCTTTTTTCAGGGATGAATATTTTGGAAACAAGTGGTAATTTTCCAAGTAGGAGGGCAGGAAACAAGTGTTTGAACTACGTAGAAGAGCTTAATTTTTGACTTTGACACACAAGTTTGCAAGATCCGTCCATGACCAAAAAGAGAGTTTCAAACATGACAAAAATTAGTGCTGAACATTATGCTAGAAACACTTTGTACTTAATGCTTGGTTTTTTGTATTGCTGAATTTTAAGATATTTAATGGGGGAAAATGTCTTCCTCCATTATAAGATAGTAAAATGTAAAGGCAGGATAATAAATCTCATACACAAATACTAATTCAATTTTCTCAAAGCTCATAAGAAAAGCATTTGAGAAAGGAGCATTTTGACTAAATCTTAAATGTTAAATGCTTGTTGCCAAACAAATCCTAACGCTAAATACTTAAAGCTAAACGCTCTACAATGCACCAAAATACTTTTTGCCAAACACAACCTTAAGTGTGTCACAAAGTAAAAAAAACAATATATTTTCTCATCCATTAGATGCGATCGAATGAAAAGTGAGCATTTTTTACAAAGTGTAAAAAGTATTGTGCATCGTTAGATCTTCATCTAATCCCAACCAAAATCATCCTACGGCTAAGATTGACATATATTTCCCATTTGACCGGAGGTAAATGGTTTTTGACCCGTTTTTTATTTTCACCCTCGAACTTCAAATTGTAATAACTTTGAAACTAAAAACTTTTACGAAAAACTAATTTTCAGAATTTAATTCTCTTTAATTTGTTTTGCATTTTGATCTATGAATCGTATCTCTTTTTTCAACTTTTTAAGTGGGTATTGATTTTCTTGAAATTTTCGGCATTTTTGGCTATAATTTTGTCTAGCTTAAAGGACGAATTATGCAAAACCTAAAACACAAAAGTTGTAGCTTTTTGGCCATTCTTCACCCAGAAATTTGAATCACTCAAAATTTCAAAACTCCAAGGCCCCAAGATCAATCACAAGAACTAGGAAATCAAGAAGAAAAGGTCTCGTATTATCACATTAGGTTCAATCATTCGATTTGCATATCGATTTCACCATGATTTATATTTGTTCTTCGTTTGAATTATCTTCTTGTACTTGTACATACATTATGGGCTAACACCCTTGGTGTTAGCCATGTTATGAATATTACATGATAGTTATTTCCGTTTATTAAGATTTAATGTTTAGTATTGATTAGTTTATGTGTTTATCGTTCAATACATGCTCGTTTATATGTTTGAGTCTTTTAATTCTAGATATTACATGGACAAAGTGAATAGCTAGATGTATATTACAAGAACACTTAAATTACCATAGTGCTCTTCAAGAAAGTGACCGCGTGAAAAGAGTAGGTATCACATGGACCAAGTGGGTACCACAGATAAATCACCTAGATTAGTTGACACATCTTCATGCATGCTTGTAATTGAGTAGGTATATAGACCAAATAGTCTACAAGATTACATGTATAGATGCTCTATACATGGATCAAGTGGTCTAGTCTAAGTTAGATAGGAGTATGGAGGTATTAACAGGACCAAAGAGATAGTCTCCATACATTGTGAAGTCACTAGTAATTTACAATTAAATAATTGCATTAATGAACGGATATCTAAAATGTAATAGGAGTAATATGGCTAACACTACTTTCTCTTATTGATCACAATACACGTAGAATAGTTTACTTTAATTTACTTTTATTGTTTTAGTATTTATAATCAAATCAAATTAAAACCCCCTTTAGAATCTGTAAAATCCACTAGGTTAAATCTAAGCATATTATTCCTGAGATCGACCTCATACTTACCCTATTGGTTACATCCGATCGGGTACACTCCTCGTGAAAGTGTGTCGTTAGGTATAAGTCCGGCAAAATATAAATTTAAAACATGAATTAAAAATACCTACACGACAAACGTACATCAAGTTTTTGGCGCCGCTGCCGGTGAATAGTTTAGTTTTAGGTTAATTTAGTGTGTTTTGTATTTTTGTTAGTTTAGTTAGTTTTTATTTGTGTTTTTAGTATTTTGTGTTTTCTATTTTCCTTAACTGTTTTCTGTCTCAGGTTGCTTATACGGAGCATTCACTTTCATTGGATAGGGCGTATTACTCGACATACTGATACGACGTATTGCTTATTGCATATGACATATTCATTGCTGAAATCGATAAGTTGTCTAGTTTAATTTTCATTTTCATTATTTTTTTGTTTTTAATTTTAATTCAGTAATTTGTTTATTTTATTTTTTATTAAAATTTTCTTAAAAAAACATAAAATTTTAAAATCGTTACTAGTTATCTATACGATGTATTAATTAATTTTGATACCGCGTATCGGTTTTAGTACAGTATTAGTATTCTGAGTAATTGGGATACAACGTATTGTGTTAAGATTGAATACGGCGTATACAGTTTCTGTATACGACATATTTGGTGATTAGTAACACCAAAAATCTTTTCATATTTTGGTTTAGTTTTCTGGTTTTTTACACGTATCTACTAATACCTTTTGTTTGATTTCAGGTACGAGATGGCTCAAACAGTTGAGGAGTATATGGCTCAAATTCGGGACAATGCTGGTCCAGGAATTCTAAGGCCAACTTTTGGACAAGATATTTTATTTGAGCTGAAGGGACAATTTCTCAAGGAGCTTCGGGTAACACCTTCAACGGTTCTGAATTTGGAGATGCTAATGAGCATGTGGAGAAAGTGCTCTAGATTCTCGATTTCTTTCACTCACCCGATGTGATTCAAGACCATGTAATGTTGCGTGTCTTCCCTAAGACACTTACTGGTCATGCAAGTCGATGGGTTAAGACTATACCTGCTGGAAGCATTACAACTTGGGCTGAATTGAAGACAAAGTTTTTAAGTAAGTATTGTCCACCCTCTTGAACTGCAAAGAAGATGGAAGACATCAACAACTTTAAGCAAGAACCAATAGAAACCCTCTACAAAGCATGGGATAGGTTTAATGAATTACTCATGAAATGTCCCAACATGATATGACTGAGGTCTAGATTGTGATCGTCTTCTACAAAGGGTTGGATGTAGCTGAAAACAACAAATAGTCCAAAGATTTTAATGTCAATTTCCCCATATAATGCTCCCTATTTTTGTAGTTTTCATGAATATATACTCATATTACTAATTGTTTCATTTCATGCTATAAATGAGTATTGGAATGAAGAAACGTGGATTTAGAAGGAAAACTAACGGAGTTATACAAGAGCTTTCTATGGCGTAACTATGTCAATGGAGTTACGACGTAACTCCATAGACATAGTTACGCCATAAAAATCCAAAGAATTAGCCAAAATTCAGTGATCAAGAAGGTTGCGCCGTAACCTAATCACATGGTTACGGCGCAAAAGTGATGAATATTTTTACGAGGGTTCTACGATCGTAACCCATTCTCAAGGTTACGCCATTGAAGAATAATTAATGATAAGATCATCCAGTTATATGGGGGTTACGGCGTAACCCTTTACTTAAGATTACGCCGTAACTATGTCGAAGCTATAAATACAAGCCCTAAATCTGCCTTATACATCATTTTTTCACCAAAACAAAGGAGGGACAAATTAGGGCTTAAGAAAGGATGAATTTTAGCAGCTCCAAACCACTTTCCAATGGAGAAATCATTCCATTGATTCAATAGCTTTAGCTTCGTATCAAGTATTTGTATCGAATCCAATGTCTTCTTTCAATATGATTAATAACATTGTTTTTGCTGCATTATGTTGGGAATAATCTATTACCACTGATAGTCTTGTGGTTAACACTGCTGATGTTTACACTAGCAGTGGAAACTCATTTCAACTGCCAGTACAAATATTACCACTGCTATTAGATAATTGTTAAGTGAACGTGTCTTGATAAGTATAGAAAAGATCGTGTGTATATTCTATAATGTTAGCTTTATACTTATCTTGTAAAGGACTCCTTGTACTATAAAAGGAGGTCCTAGGTCATTGTCTTAGGTACGTAATAGCTTACAAACATACGTATCATTCACATAAGATTCAAGGTGTAACCCTAGTGATAAGCAAGATCACTCGTATTATTCATTAATAATATTGGAGCTTATTTTTGTGTTTTAATCTGTGTTTGCTTACAATACATCATATAATTTGTCTTCTAAGTATTACTAAGTAAATTCCGCGTGCTTAGTAATATAACTCAAAATATCACTAACACAAGGTGTGTGTTTAGATCCATCAAGTGGTATCAGAGCAAAGGTTATGATATTTTGATTTAGAAGACCCAAGGAATAAGCTTAACCTACTCACTCAATTCAATGGAGATGGAAAACAACCAGTCCAACTCTTCTACTCCAAGACTTCCTAAGCTCAAACTTAATGAGTTTGAGATGTGGAGGATACTGATTGAGCAATACTTTCTCATTCAAGACTATGCTCTATGGGAGATCATCTTAACTGGTGATTCTTTCAAGCATGTGACTAGTACTCAGAAGGTTGGTGACACTGATGTGGTGACCGTTTCTGTGCCTGAATCAAGCAATTGAAAAGCACCGAGAAAGAATGATCTAAAGGCTAGAAGTTTGTTGTCGATGACTCTTCCTAGAGACGGATCATAGCTTTCAACAAGTTCAAGGCGCAAAAGAACTTTTGAAGAGATTTGCTCGGTGTTTGGTGGCAATGATGCTACAAAGAAGACACAAAAGACATTGTTGAAGCAAAGTTATGAAAACTTCTACTTCAAGCAATGACTCACTTGATAGCATCTTCACCAAACTCCGGAAGATTGTTACACAACCGATCGTGTTTGGCATTGAGGTAGAAAAGGAAGACCTCAATTTGAAGTTTCTAAGAAGTTTGCCTTGAGTTTCAAACTAATGTTACAACTGGGAAAACAAAGAAGATATTGAAACAATGAAGCTCAATGATCTTTACAACAACTTTAAACTCATTGAACAAAGATCGAAGAAGGTGGGAAACTTGGCACAAACTCAAGACTTGGCTTTGATGTCAACCTCTCTGATGCGGTGATGATGATATTGCCACTTCTTTGGTTCTACAGATTTCCATCGGTAATGTTAGTGTTACCACTGCAGTTCAAAGAAGAAGATTGCCGGTATTGGAGATCCTACCTTTTATGCTTTTATCTCCACTCAAGTTAATGGCTCTATATTAACTCATGAAGACATAGAGCAAATTGATGAAGATGACTTGGAGGAGATGGATATAAAATGGCAAATAGCTCTTCTTAGCATGAGGGCTAGGAAATTTTACAAGAAGGCGGCAAGCCTATTCACATCAATGGTGGTGAAAGCTGCAGGCTTTGATAAGAAGAAAGTGGAGTGTTTTAAGCGCCACAAGTTGGGACACTTTGCTAGAGAATGTAGAAGACCAAAGACCAAGGACAACATGTCTACTTGGTACAAGCAAAGAAGGAACCAACTGTGGAAGAACCAAAGGCAATGTTGGCTATTGATGGTGTGAGCTATGATTGGAGTTTCATGGTCGATGAACAAGAGGAAGAACCTTGAGATCTCGCTCTTGTTACTACCGAATTTGCTCTCATGGCTTTCTCGACTGAGGTACAAAACTTTGAAAGTTGTTCTAAAACATGTAGGGATGCTAAAGAAGTTGAAAGACTTAATGATCTTATTCTAATGAAAGACAAGAGTTGTATAACGCTAATTATACTATGTCAAACCTTAGGAGAGCTATAGCGTTATTAGAAAAACAAATAGATCACTATAGAGAAAATGAGTCAAAATATAATGATGATATGATTTTTCTTAGAAGAGATAGATCATAAAACAAGTATGAATGAGGCATACCAAAAGAGCTTGAAAACTTAAAAGATAAATGAAAATGTCAATTTAACTCAGACACTCGTTATTATCGGTCTAAGTCAATTGATAAAACTGGAATGCTCAAATTCATAGTAAAGTTAAGTCCGGTATAGGTTATAATATAGTGCCTCCACCACTAAGAGGTGTTCCATCACCTCCTGTATAGATTTAGCTCATACAGGCTTAGAAGATTTTAAGGATCTTGAACGTGAATATGGTCCTTTAAAGGACACAACTGTGAAATGTGAGGAAGAGGTTAAGCAGGATAATGATGTTTTTGAAAGTGCTAGTGACTCATCAGTTGTTAATGAGAATGTTAAAAAGAATGTAGAGGCTTCTATCCCAAAAGTTGTTAATACTGTTACAGAGGAACCCAGGAGACAAGATAATAAACCTAGACCAACTGTAAAGTATGCTGAGATGTATAGGAACAAGTCACCAGCTCCTAGGGGTAACCAGAGGAGTTGGAATCATGTTAAATCTCAAAAACTAGGTAGTGATTTTGTGATGTACAACAAAGCATGTTATATCTGTGGTAGCTTTTATCATTTACATGCTAATTGTAACTATCATTTTGGGAGAAGGGAAGTCCATGGGAATAAAAGGGTGGAGTATAACAAGTTTCAAAACAACAATTTGCACCCTAATCAACACAGCAAAATGATCCCAAGAGCAGTTCAACTAAGAAGTGGACTTAAAACTTTTGCCACTGCAAAAACTGTTAAGACTGCTCACCCTAAGTCACCTATTACAAGTGCAAAGTCCAAAACAACTTTTGCAAAATCTGCACAAACAGGAAAAGGACTTTTCAAAATAAAAGGTTCATTATAACCAACAAAGTGGGTACCTAAAACAAACCAAGAGTTTCCTTTGCTCATTCAAAAGTTTCCACTGCAAGGGTTGTAAACAAAGAAAGGGGGACATGGGCAATGCTATAAAGGCCTCGAAGACGTTGGGAATGGAAACCTAAAGGAACTACCTCTACAACCAATCCCAATGGTGTATCAATGACCTTTGATAGATTTAACTATATTGATACACGAGGCGGATCCAAGTCAATCATGGCTTGGGTCCCCAAAAGAAACTAACTCTTTACTTTATGTGCGGGAACATCCAAGGACAAAAAATCGATCAAGGTTACACGGATAGTGGATGTTCAAGGCACATGGTGGCAACAAGTCCTATCTCTAGATTTTGAACATTATGATGGACAGTGTGTTAGCTTTGGAGGTGGAGTTAAGTTATAAGCAAAATGGAACAACAAGTATGATGCAAGAAGATTTAAAGCAAATAACATGGATTTTTATTATTATCAAATAAAACTGCACACTAAGTGCAGTAGATACATCTATGAGATACATACAACAAGCATCATTACATGAACAGAAAACAACACACAACAACCTACTACAGACACAAGCTTCACATACTACCCAACCCAACCCCAATCTGACCACCATCTACCACCTATGGCTTCTTTGGGAAGGCCAACTCTGGCATCACTTTAGGAGCTCCTCGCCTATCAATTTCCTTGTACACATTGGGACATGCTAGCCCCATCACCACTACTCCAACAGGTGGTGAGGATGATGAAGGTCCCTCTGTGGTGGTGCCGACAACCGTGGTGAAAAGGTGACATCTACAATTCTCGATGGAAGGATTCTTGCGGTGGTGGCACATCCAAGACCTTTGAGGTAGTATGACCAGCTGTGCTTGCATATGGGGACATGTAGCTTGACATGGAGTCTGAGCTATCTTCCTTGATAACAACATCTTGTGACATTGGTTGAGTTGAAGAAGGACCAGCAGCAACAAAGTTAGCATCTGCATGAGTTCTTGATGTAACTGTTTCAAACACCTCTCTTTTTGTTTTACCTGGATTATTCAGAATATAATGCCATGCTTCTTCATCCCAAAAGCTATTTGATATTGAGATGTCCGAGGAGACATTGATTGGGTTTGAATTGCTCATGATAATTTTTGGTAAAGTTGTTTTTGACAGAGTTTAGGAGAGAGAAGTGTTGGTGTGTTAGAAGGTTGTGGGTGCTTGGTTCTTTAATACAAGCTTATGTTGGAATCAATTAGTTAATGAAGGGAAGGTATAAGTTGTTGAGAAGTAAATGAAGTATTTGACTTTGGTGGCTGGATTAATGACTTGGAGTTGACCTATTGACTGGGTGGTTTAGTATTGGACTAACCACTGCCAGCAGAAATCTTTATCCTCTTTTAGTTGTTTTCTAACCACTGCAAATCTTAACAATATCTTCAGTGTATGGTTTATGTTTGTGACATGAAGATTTGAAGGATTCTTTGAAGTGGTTGCTGTTTAGTGTTTGTATTTTTAGTTGTCCACTAACTTCTATGCAGAAATTAAGCCTAACAGTGGAAACTATAATGCAAGCAGTGGAAATATGTTACTCTCAAACTGGAAAAAGGAAAACAGAGAAATTTCAATTCATATGAAAGATTCATTACATCCAAGAGAGAGTGTCAACAACCATAATCAAAACACAAAAGATAACTTCCTACATTCCTACACCTTACACCAGCTACTCCATTGGCTTCTTGTCTTTGCCCACATAGTCATGCTTGTTCTTCTGAGCTCTCTTCCTTTTGTTCTCAAAGGTGGACTACATTCTTGGACAAGGAAGACCAAGAACTTGTGGAGGAGGCCTTGGTAGCATTGCAGACTTCTTTGGAATGGATATTTGCTTCATGTTGGAGAGTGCTGCTCCCAATGCTTTTGTGAGAGCCCTTGGCAACTCTTTGGTCAAGGAATAGGTCTCATCATTATTCTCATCATCATCTGATGAGCTAGAATAAAACTTAAGAGATGGTGCAGGTTTGGCAGCAGGTGTACGCTTGGCAGTCTCCTTTGTGTACTTCTTGGATGAAGTGCTTCCAGCCCATGGTGGAAAGTATCCAGCCCACCCTGATGCCTCTGATGAAGACTCTGACTCGATCACAAACTCTTCCTCTGAATCAGAGGAGATGTTGATGGTGTTGGAAGGATTGCTCATAATTATATTTAGGGATTTTGTGTGTTTGAATGTGTTTTGACGAAGATTACAATACGCCAAGCCTCTTTATATAGGCAAAGTCGGTCACAAGGGCTCATTAATGAATATATTTACTTTTTCCTATTTTGGTAGGTTAAAGAGTAAATATAGATATTATCGGGTTGACTTTGGAAGATATTTTTTTTTGGATAGTGGATTGGTTAAAAGTAACTTTAGTTAAGAACAAGTTGGTTATTTCTACTCTTTGTATTATGCTAACATATGCAGCATAGATAGGAGTTGATCTTAAAAGGTGTATAACCGAGATACACAAATGGTTATTGATTCACCATGTCTAACCCACATAAGAATCAACTAGTCCAGAGCAAACGGCTACTGGTAAAGACTAATCAAATCCATTTATGGTTGATAGTTTACCAAAAACTATATGGTTATCAACTCACCATATTCTCTATGATTAAGAGTTGGCTAGTCCATAGCAAGCGGCTCATGGTAAAGACATATCAAATCCGTTGATAGTGGTAGTTTGCTAAAACTATGATAAAGCGATCTATTTTTATATGTTTTCTTTACCTTCGCTCTTTGAAAATCTTTGTGAAAATTACCTTTGCTAGTTCACGGTTTCCACCGACAGTGTTATTTTACCCTTTGTTGTTCTAGCTGTTACAAGCTGTTGTATTCAGTAACTAAATTTTTACTAGCCGTTGAGAGTTAATTATCTTTCCATATATAAATAGGGTAAATTTTTAGAAGATTATCTACTTTCCTACTTATAATTTATCTTCTTAAGATAAATATTTTCTTTAGATAGTCTTTCTTACGCAAAACTCTAAAACCCTAACTCTTTATATATTTTTCTCTCAATTGGCGAGTTCTTTATACAATTCATACAGACACAATCTATTTTTCAACAAAAGATTCTATGGCACCGATCACTTTTGCAGATGAGCACAATCAATTGGCCTACTTACAAAAGTCAAACGAGAAGAGTGGCCCTGCTTTTCATCAGATTGTGGACTTTCTCAATACTACCCATTTAAGGTATGCTTTACTTTTAAATCCCACAATCTATATCTCTCAAATCAAACATTTTGGACTTACTCGGTCCATAACCATTGAAACTAGAGATACACATGAAGCAATGGATGCTCTTAGAGCCCTGTGGATGGGGTAACCATTGATGTTATTGAGGCATCCTTGAGGAGAATTCTCCAATTGGATGATCTCAATGGTATCATCACATTACCTATGCCATAAATACATGAAAATTTATCATCCATGGGGTATGATGCCACTGATAAAAAGGCTACTTTCAAAAAGAGTGGTTTTTGTCCCCATTGGAGATTTTTGATACATACTCTTTTGCATTGCCTAAGTCCTAAGAAAACCTCTTATGAACAATTCAGTTCAACCATGGCTTACCCTTTGGTTTGTCTAGCCACTGATAGGACTTTTAATTGGTCAAAATATATTTTTCAAAGTATGCAAGGCAATGTAAAGAGTTCAACAAAATTTTTGATGTATCCAAGGTTTGTGCAAGCAGTGCTAAATGAGTTTCAACTGCAACCCCATACTAATGTTTATAAAATCCGTTGCCTTAAGCCTAAAGTTTTTCAAAATATGAAAAAAGATGGCAATATGGATTTTACACCTCTCTTTCCTCAAATGCTTGCAAAGATTTCCCAGGTACAAAATTCACCCATGATTAATGTTCCAAACATTAATTATACTCCACCAGTTTCTCACACCTATGAGAGGAGGTCAAAACAGTCAACTTCTCTCATTACAACACAACATGTTTCTGAACCTTTTGGTCTAGGAACAAGCAGTGGTGGTTCTAGACTTCAACCTAGTCCAACTAGGGAGGAATCTGAGCCATTGCCCCATGATTCACCTCTCCGAACAGGTTACAAAGTTGGAAGTGATGAGGGCAGTGGGCAACAATTGGAATTGATGGTTTTGTGTACAAAATTAGTCAAGCAGGTTGAATCTCTACAAAAGGACCTGGCACATGTAAAGAAGCAGCATGCCAAGGACATTGCTCACTTGCAAGAGGAGATTCAGACCTTGAAAGAAGAGTTGCAGGGGTTGAAAAAGAAAATGAAAACTGCAAAGCTGGTGATATCATCTTCATCCTCACCTAATGATGGTGATTCAGCTGATTTTGATCAAGATTTGGGAAATTCTCCCAAACAGGGAGGAAAGCAGATCTTTGGAACTCGGGAGGAGAATTGATTTTGAAGATGAAGGTGTTTCTAGTAAAGGTGCAGAGGGAGCTGATACTCAAGAAGAGCAACTAGATCAAGACATTTTAGTACTGCAATTGATGATTTTACCACTGATCTAATTTCCACTGCAAAGTCAAATATGTCCACTGTTGGACATAATATTGCCACTGCAAGTGAAGAAGTTGATGAACTGAAGCAAGACAAAGGTAAATCTGTTATGCAAAGCAAGGAGCAAACAAAAAGAAAGGTTTCAAAGAAAGTACAAATTCAGATTGCTCATGATGCTGAAGTTGCAAGAAAGATTAATGAAGAAGAAGTTGCTGAGAAGAAAAAGCTTGAAGAATTGGAGATTGCAAGTTTTATGGAGGCTAAAAGACTGGATAGAATGGAAGATCCACTTTCTACTGTTCAACCTACAATATTCAGAGAAAAGACTCCAGAGTTTAGCTATGTACCTACTGAAGAAGAAATTGAATTCTTGATTGCAAATGATTCAGTAATCAAGAAGAAGGTAATTGACCTTGTAGCAGATAAGTCTTTAACTGAAGAACAAAGAACAACTCAGTTAAAGGACTTTATTCAGATGAAGAATAATCAAGAACTTCAAGAGGTAATTGGTTCAGTCAGAAAGGGTCAAAAGAAACCAAGGCAACCAACTAAGGCACAAGTTATTGCATACATGAAGACTTATTGTTGCAATGTTGGTGGATGGAAAAGACATCAATTCAAAGGAATGTCTGATGATAAAGTAGAGAGTATCTACTACAGAACACAAAGACAAGATAAGGATTTCATTCCAATGAACTCTGAAGAAGAAGCAAGAAGGTTTCCTAATTTGAAGAGAAAGACCAAAGATAGTGATTCTCGATCATTAAGAAGACAAAGTTTCTTTGAAGAACAAGAAGTTCCAAGCGAGAAGTTCATGAAGAACAATTGACCGAGATGATTATGATAGAAGAAGAAGATTTTATCCGAACCACCGCAAATTAGACATCCTATCATTGGTAGGAAGTTTTTCGCTAGCAACTTTGCTCCAACATGGAAGATTACAAGGCTAGGTGGTGAAACTTCATCATTCATTCAATTTGAAGATCTCATCAAAGCTTGTGACAGAGATGATCTTGATATGTTATGGAAATTAGTTCAAGAAAGATTTGATGCTGAAGATCTCAAAGATATGAAGGAGATTCAGTTATGGGTTAATCTTAGAAGGCTCTATGATCCAGATGTTAATGATGATTTCTGGAAATTCTCATGTTCATGTCTTGATACTAAATGGTTCTACTATGATTCATGTGAAGTTCATCATGTTTCTACAACAAATGGAGTAGATGCATTCATGCTTCTTTGAGAAAGAATATCCACTCATTTGGAACTCTCACCGTGTGATCTGTGTACTTCTATAAGAGTTCATGAAGATAGTGAGAAAGTCGAGCATTGTTACTTAGGCTTCAAGATCAATGTTCAAGAGCTATTCAATCTAAGGAAGAAGTGAAGTGTTTGAAAAAATTCCCAAATCCTTGTAGATAATGAAGATTGAAGAAACTTATTGATTTGCGGAGAAATCATAAGTTTAGGGAGGATTGTTGGGAATAATCTATTACCACCGATAGTCTTGTGGTTAACTGCTGCCGATGTTTACACTAGCGGTGGAAACTCATTTCTTGCCAAGACAAATATTACCACTGCTATTAGATAATTGTTAAGTAAACGTGTATTGATAAGTATAGAAAAGATCGTGTGTATATTCTATATTGTTAGCTTTATACTTATCTTGTAAAGGACTCCTTGTACTATAAAAGGAGGTCTTAGGTACGTAATAGCTTACAAACATACGTATCATTCACATAAGCTTCAAGGTGTAACCCTAGTGATAAGCAAGATCACTCGTATTATTCATTAATAATATTGGAGCTTAGTTTTGTGTTTTAATCTGTGTTTGCTTACAATACATCATATAATTTGTCTTCTAAGTATTACTAAGTAAATTCCGCGTGCTTAGTAATATAACTCAAAATATCACTAACACAAGGTGTGTGTTTAGATCCATCACATTATTTAATATGAGAAGATAAACATTTCATGTGTTAGCCTAGTTATGAAATTATCAATGCCATGATTTGTGTTTTCTCGTTGACTTATTGCTTTATATGTTTATCTTTCTAGCCTATCATTGATCCCCGTGTTTTGGTAGTATTGAAGCTAAACATTTCATGTGTTAGCCTAGTTATGAATTTATCAATGCCATGATTTGTGTTTTCCCGTTTACTTATTGCTTTATGTGTTTATCTTTCTAGCCTATCATTGATCCCCGTGTTCTAGTAGTATTGAAGCTAGGTAGTACCTAGTATACTAGTTAGTATTGACCATAGAAAGCTAGTGTGCTCAGTTGCGAGGGGTATGTAAGAATTGACCATAGGACTACCATCTCCCTTGTGTAAGAATTGACTATAGGACTATGTGGAAAACTAGAAGGGGGGTTGAATAGTTTTAAAGTTTTAAAATTTAATTTTGAATAACTTTGCATGAATTCAATCAATATAGATAATGAAGAATAAATAATATGCAAGTAAAGAAAGAAACGATCAAACAACAAAATGGTTGTTTATAGTGGTTCGGTCTACAAGGACTCTTTTTCCTTGCCCTACTCCACTCCCTGAGTCTCCTACTCGAGAGTTATCTTTACTAATCAACAAGCTCCTTTAACCGGCGAAGAAAACCTTTACACGTAGCTTACACAATATTTTTGACACAAAGCTAGATGTCGAGTTCTTTTACAAGGGCACAACCACTCCCAACACACTATGTATTTTAAGGACTAAAATACTAACCGATCACTATCAGAGTTTATGATGGTTTGGTACAAACAATGATGTATGAATAACAACAATTCACACAACTATAAACAAAGAAGACTTGCAACAATTCGTTGAAGCTTGGAATGCCTTGATCTTCTTTGATACAAAAATAGGATCACTAAAATGAAATGAGAATGAGTTAGATGAAAGAGAATGAGAGAATGTATGTGTTTTATGCTTGTAAGTGATGAGAAAACAACTTGGTGTGGCTTGCTATTTATAGGGAAATTGCTCAGAAAACCACGGATAGGACGGAACCAAAAAGAGGGCTTCATCCGTGTATCCTTTTGGTTCCGTCATCCCTGACAGAAAAATCTTCACAAATCTTACCAAGGTCTTAACATATCTTATCAAGATTACGTTTGATATGTTGAGTGACAATCTAAACAAAATATCCAAGAAATCTCTTACGGATTACTAAGATGATGTAAGACATGATGTAATATGTATTTTCATTTTTAGTTTTATATGTTTATGTAAACTAGACGAGTACCCGTGCATAGCAACGGGATTTTACAGTGGCAAATAGTTTTAACGATAAATTTTTTTTATGAGTTATAAACAAAAAATAATAAAAATTTGAGGATTAAACATAATGTTTTGAAACCCGGTTCGACCTGGGTTGTTCAACCGGTTGAACCGTTCCTGTCAAAAAAGGGGTCAATATAAACCGGGTCAACCCGACGGTTGGGTCGAAAAAATGGGTCAAATTAAATCGGGTCATCCCGTCGGGTTTGAAGCGTCCCGGGTCAACTCGGTTTTCATTGTATATTAATAGTTTACTTTTGAAGTGTTGCAATAATAGAGATTCAAAACATTCCGTTAATATAAAGTTTTATTTATTGTGATGTTTTAAATTTTTTCTTACCTAATATAATTTTTTTCACATTTTACATATTGACTTTTTCACTTTTCGCATTGACCATTTTGCTTTTATATATAGTATAGATAAATATTGTAATGTACATGTTAGCAAACTAAATGAATTTAATTAGATGAGTGAAAAACAGTGTTTGATCACATGTTTTATTATAAGGTACATTTTAGTTTATTTGTAGAAACTAATTTACTTGTGAAAACTAAAAATGTAATGTGACATTTTATTAACATCTAATAGTGCATTTTTCTTATAATGACAAACTACTATCTTGTGAACAAACGTTGAAAACAATTTGTGTTTAAGAAAAACTTGTAGCTATATATAAAAGTCTTGACAAGATTTATACTTTCGCTAAAATGAAATTTATTATTGTTGACAACAAAATATAGAAAATATCGTAAAATATAAATAACGTTTTTAGACGATATTTGTATTAAAAATCTTCCTTTTTTGTTGAGGAAAAAACATAAATTTTATTTTTAAATGAGAGTATAAAGATTTGCAAGAATTTTAAAAATATGTGTTTTAACTTGAAATTTTTGGTGAACTAACTAGTTGAAGAATAAAATGTAAGAAGCTTCACTTTTCAAGTTTTAACTATTTTCTCCCCCTTTTTGTCGAAACAAAAAGAAGAGACGAGGCGGATAACGGAATGAGCCTGAGTCAAATGCTCCCCCTTAGCCAATACTCCCGCTTAATTGGGTGCCAAGTGAAAGATACATGAATTATGAAAAGCTACAAAACAAAGGTTAATGAAGTAAAACATGCTATAATCCAAAATAATTATCACAACCAACATAAAATCACAATGAGTAACCAACAACAATATAACCAACATCATTTATTAGTAAAAGTTTTATGGCTAAAAGTCATAAAATGGACAATAATGGATATGTGTTAAAATAAGAAATAAAAAAAGATTTATCCTAGAAAAATAAGAAAAATAAAAAAAATAACTTAGAAAATAAAAGTCCTACAAATAACTAATAACCATCCTATTGTGGTGGAGGATGGGAAAGAGCGTTAATACGCTCAAGAATGTGGTTGAGGATGAACCTCATTTCATCTTGAAGTTCGTGGACCATAATGTGAGTCCTTTCACTTAGATGTGCGGTTCGCTCACAATGTGAGCAACCATGGCAAGGGTGGTTTGGTGGTAGACTAGGTTCATTGTTTGTTGTTGGTGGTGGTGAAACATTAGTTGATTGATGGTTGTGATTGGGTGGAGCAATGAGGAAAGTGAGCAAAGCGGTTTGCATTTGCATTGCCTCATTGAGATGAGAATCAACCATGTTAGAGAAGGCTTAGAAATTGTCTAGGTGAGCTTGGATCTCCTCTTGAGATTGTGGGTGATCCTCTCACATGGACTTATCAATATCCCTAATATTGGGGGAAAATAAGTGAGGTGGTAAAGCATGATCTCCATAGAAAGGCCCATTAATTTCTTTATGGATAGGGTGAAAAATCAGAGGTCTAGGTTCATCTTGAAATGGCTCATTAGACTTAAAAGATGCCCGTGGAGGTTCATGAGCAATATGCTCAATGGAGCCAAAAGTTGGAAGAGATGGTGGATTTGTTGGCCTAGGTGGCAAGTCATCCAAATCATCCGCAAATGGATGAGGAGATGTTGGTGGTGTTGTAGAAAGTTCAAGAGGTATAAGTTTTGGATACTTTGGTGGTGAAGGTGTTTTGGATAGTTGTGATGGAGCCGGTAGTGGTGAGGCTATAATTGGTGTTTTTGTTGGTGGTGGAGTAGTCACAATGATAGTTGATTTAGGTGGTGGAGTTGGAGTACTTAAGTTTAGGAAGTTCTCATCTCTAATGGGTAATGAGATGTTGAGAGGTGAGGAGTCGAATGATGAGGAGTTCAAGTTGATGAAGCAACATGGACGTACGCTAATTCTAGCGGTTTTCTTAAGTGGCTTGTCCGAGGGAGTTGAGATTGAGGATTTAGTAATTTTGACTTTGCTTAAGAGATGCTAAGAGTAACGAGAAGTAGTATTGAATTTGTGAAAAATACTATCCTGGAAGTGTTTAATTTATAGGACTAAGGATTCATGGAGAAATGTGTTTGATTTGATGTTAATCCATACAAAGATGGTGGTTTCTAATGATATGGAAGTGTTTAATAGCATGTCAAATCATCCTAAGTCAATCCTTGAGAATGTGTTGAGTGAGATATGAAAGATTTGCATTAAATGAACTTCAATCATTGCAAAATCCTTGAAATAAGACATACACAGATTTCAAGGAACCAAATTTTTGGTTCCTTCCTTTATGTAGAAAGGTAACTTGAGTGAATTTTGAGAAATTTCAAATTATGGTGGGAAATGCATATCCTATTGGTCTAATTGAGTTCAAGACATCCTAATGTGAGTAAGTATCAGTAAAGACTTTCCTAGTATCAAAAGTGAGTGAACTAGAGTGCGAGATTAGAACAAAAATTGAAAATGTTACCTGCAGGCTCGCGACACCAAACAAACACACATACGGAACCCGATTTTGGTTCCGTCTGATTCGTCCATTGGATTTTGGCGGCACCAAAATTCTATAAGCACGCAACCAAATTTTTGTTTCGTGGTATCTGCGGGTGCAAAAATATTAATAGAAGGCTTTTTCGAAAGCCGAACCCCTGTTCAAATTTTGTAATTTTTCCTGAAACATGTGTAACTAATTAGTTGTGATTAGAAAATAACAATAAAACATATATTAACATACGTATAGGCATAGATTGATCAGGGGCTAACGATTTCACTACTAATGTGGAAAGGGTAAAAATGATAACATAAAGATGTTATCTCCCTGCATGCCATGGTTGGTTCACAATCGTTCAAAGTTTAGTTATCTACCTAGGAGAACAAACATACACCATACATCATTGTTTTTAAAACATTGTACAAACACTCATACAAACCTCTCATTGCCTATCAAACTTTTTGTTCACCTTCGTAAGGTACTTGCCAATACACTTGAACATCCCTCTTGTTTGGTTGAACTCTGCGGACTGGTTCTCCAACTCAGGAAGTTGTCATAGTAATCAAGTGGAGGAAGCCTAGAGTTCGGAAGTCAATCATCCTCGCTCATTGATGATGATGAGGAAGAGGGAGGTTGAGGACGTTTGCCTTGAGTCTTTGTTACCCTCTTGTCACTTAGAGGGACAAAGATATGATCAACTAGAGAGTAGCTAGGACAAAACCCTTTAGGATTTGGTGGAATAGGTGCAAAGGCCCTATAGAGATGGGTGAGAAGCCTCTCGTAAGGAAGGGCGGTAGTTCCTAGAAAGGGTATGTTTGCCATCCTTTTGGCAATGTAGTAGGCTAGGTTAAATGGTTGGCGAGTTGACAAAATATAAAGCATGTAACAAAGGCAGGCATTGATGTGATCCTGATTACCTATGGTGTACAAGACATTTGACCTTAGAATCTCTTCCCACTTTTTGAATTGTGGCTTAAGCTCATTGAGCTCCATGCCAAATGGATCCTTGTTGATTTCATTACCCGTACGGGTTGTCCTAGTGGTTGAGGTTCTAGGAAGGAAGAGATGTTCTCGGATTATTTCCTTTGAAACTAGAGGATTGTTGTATGGAGGCATACGATCAACAATTGAATCAAGGATTGAAAGGGACCACTTATTCATGTAAATGCATGTACCTTCACATGGAATGTCTTTGCAAATTGACGGAGAGGAATGTTAAGGTAATGTTGGTTTATTTTGAAGCGAAGTGACAAAAGTCCATGATCATTGGTTACGAGCATTACACTAGCATAGAACTCTAGAACAAATCTAGGAAAAATTGTTTATTTATGTCTAGGAGACCATTAAAGTAGATGGTGGCAAGTTCTTCGCAAATGTTTGTGGCTTCAAGGAAAGATGGGTCAATGGTTCTACCCTCATGGAAATATCATTTTTCTAGTACCTTAAATATTTTCACTTCTTCCTTAGTGAGACCCTTAGTTTTGTGGTGTTTGGGAATATAGTTAGGAGTATCTTTGTGATCATAGAAAGTTGCGAGAGGCATGTTTGATCCTAGATACAAAATAATTCACATTTTAGCCGAAACGAATGAGAATTTCGATATTGTGTTCTAGTATGTGTCTAAATGAATACAATGTGGATGTGCGGTTATCTCGACTCTTTTTAATGCATAAAAAGAAATTCTTTAGTAGTTTTGTAAAAAAAGGGAGATAACTCAAACGCTCCTAATTCAATGTAGCTTCAATTGAATGTACCCGAGAATACATATTAATTATGTACTTTCTTTAGCATTCAGGAGACATTATGCAAGTGATAAAATAACGTTTTTATTTGTATGAACAATGAGTAATTGTTTGTCCTAAAGTGAGAAGTTTTTCATAAGTTTGACATGGGGTTTTTAGCAAATTATGATAATGCCTTATGAGATGTAATTTCTAACTAAGAGAAACATGATTAGTTAATTAATTTAACAAATGTACTTCATGATGATTCTAAGAAAATGCATAATCCCCATGTTTGATTTTGTGCATAAATTAGAAGCCTAGTCTCATAATCAAGAGAAGGAAAGTAGCAAGGAGACTTACAATGTTGATTAAAGCTGAGATTGGCTGAAGAAAATACTTCAATTGTGAGTTAGGTGTGTTTTTGGATGAGTTTGAGTCGTTTGTGTGTATGGGTTATGAGAGAAGAAGTGTTTGTTGAATGTTTTCAAAAACTGTCTTAGATGACCACGGACTGGACGGAACCAAATTTATGGTTCTGTCTTTGTTTTCATTTGGTTCCGTGGGATTGATTTTGACTTTGGTCAATATTGTTGTGTTTGGTTAAACTAAGGTTTAGTTTAAGGTTTCAACTACAGGTTTGGTTCCATTAGTCCTAATCCAAGTCTAAGAAG
Organism: Chrysanthemum lavandulifolium; assembly: GCA_022545495.1. NCBI lineage: Eukaryota > Viridiplantae > Streptophyta > Magnoliopsida > Asterales > Asteraceae > Chrysanthemum > Chrysanthemum lavandulifolium. Next base: position 87,837,358 of record CM040238.1, on the reverse strand, counting down.
ATTAAATGGTTCTCGTTTAAGAGGTTTTTTTAGGAGGTCGACAATGTTTTCTTCGGAGGATACTTTCTTGATTGAGATGTTTCCTTTTTGAACATTGTCACGAAGGAAGTGATGACGGATTTCAATATGTTTGGTTCTAGCATGTTGGACTGGATTTTTGCTGAGATCAATAGCTCCTTTGTTGTCTCAAAGGATAGATATGTCGTTGAGTAGAATTTCGTAGTCCATGAGAGCTTGCTTCATCCAAAGAGCTTGTTGACATGCTTTTCCGGCTGATACGTACTCGGCTTTGGTTGTTGATATGGCGAGGGCCATTTGTTTCTTAGAGAACCATGAGGTGAGACATTGTCCAACAAAAGTACAAATACCACTTGTGCTTTTTCTATCGATATAGTCACCGGCATGGTCCGAGTCGGCATACATTATGGTTTCTACACCCATTCCTTTGGGATACCATATTCCTAAGTGTGTAGTGCCTTTAATGTATCTAAATATTTGTTTTACGGCTTCAAGATGTGATGTTTTAGGATCTTCTTGAAAGCGAGCACATAGACAAACACTAAACATAATGTCGGGTCTACTAGCCTTGAGATAGAGTAGACTACCAATCATTCCTCTATATTTAGTGTTATCTACGGATTCTCCTTCTTCATCCTTGGTAAGCTTATTTTCTGAGGACATGGGTGTTTGGATAGGTTTAGAGTCTTGAAGACCAAATTTCTTAAGCACATCCTTTATGTATTTAGATTGGTTAAAGAATATACCATCTTCTAATTATTTAATTTGAATTCCTAAAAAGAAGCTTATTTCTCCCATCATACTCATCTCAAACTCGTTGTGCATGATTTTTGATAAATCATCACATAGCTCTTGACAAGTTGATCCAAATATGATGTCATCTACGTATATTTGGACAATGATAATATGTGAATTCTTTTTCTTGGTAAAAAGAGTATTATCTACTAAAACCATGGTGTACTTATGCTCAACTAAGAAAGTCTTAAGTCGATCATACCATGCTTTTGGTGCTTTCTTAAGTCCGTATAATGATTTTTTAAGTTTGTAAACGTGATTTGGTTTTTCAAAATCGGTGAAACCGGGAGGTTGTGTGACATAGACTTCTTCATTAATAAAACCATTCAAAATTGCACTTTTAATATCTATTTGAAAATTTTTGAAATCATGCGCACATGCATATGCAAGTAAAATTTTAATTGACTCAAGCCTAGCAACTGGAGCAAAAGTTTCATTGTAGTCAATACCTTCTTGTTGATTATAACCTTGTGCTACTAGTCTAGCTTTGTTTCTAGACACTACACCATTTTTGTCCATTTTATTTCGAAAAACCCATTTTGTGCCAATTATAGTATGATTGTTAGGTTGAGGTACTAGTGTCCAAATATTATTTCTAATAAATTGGTTTAATTCTTCTTGCATATCAATGACCCAAGATTCATCTTTAATTGCTTCGTTTATATTTTTCAGTTCAATAGATGATACAAAACAAAAGTAGTTACTTTGATTTTGAGCTTGTGATCTTAAGATTCTTTGATTTATTTGTCCTATGACATTATTTAAAGGATGACTTTTAGACTCTTTGATATTCATAATTACTTTATTTAATAGTTCATCTTCCTTGTCATTATCATTGTTTTCTTGATTCTCAACAAGTTGACTTTCAACTAAGTCATCATCTACCAAAGGTGATGTCTTAGAGGGAGGTGGATTTTCGTCAAATGTTACGTTTAACGATTCCACGACTCTTATTGTTTCTTTGTTTAAAACAATATATGCTTTGCTAGTTTGTGAATAACCAAGAAATATACCTTCATAAGACTTTGGATCAAATTTGGTGAGATAATTTTTAGTATTTAAAATAAAGCATTTACACCCAAACACTCTAGAGTATCCTATTGTAGGCTTCTTTCCTTTATAAAGTTCTTAAGGTATTTTGTTCAAGAATGGATGTATTAAGACTCTATTTAAAATGTAAGTAGAAGTGTCAACGGCGTTACACCAAAACTTTTGAGGTATGTTTTGTTCATTAAGCATTGTCTACTTATTTCTTGAAGAGTCCGATTTTTACGTTCTATTACACCATTAGATTGGGGAGTTCGAGGAGCTGAAAAGTTATGTCTTATGCCATTAGTATCATTGAAAGTTCCAAATTGTGTTTCATTATTGAATTCACGACCATGATCCGTTCGGATCGACACAATGTTACTGCCTAGTTGGTTTTGATTTTTCTTATAACCAAAATGTAGAAGTTGTCTCTGTAACTTTGTATAGCGGATGGACCAAAAAATCCACATGCAAAAGTTCTAGACACCTAGATGTAGACACCATTTTTTAGCCTTATGGCTACTATGAACTTGTTTCCCAATTTTGAAAGCATCACAAAAGTGTTGGTCATATTTCAACTTGGGTACACTGCCACCGAAAGTGTGTCCTTAGGTATAAGTCTTACACACTATAAATTTAAAACTTGAATTAAAGATACCTTGTTAGCCTTAATAGTTTTTATTAGAAGTGATGGTCATTCACACTTAAGAACTTTGTAACGTGTGTTAGATATCGTATTAGAATAGTTAACGGGCTCGTGGGTTGGGCTAAGCTAATTGGTTAGACGTTAAGTTAAGCTAGCCTTATGAAAGATATTATCCAATCCAACCCAATCCATGCCCATAGAAAGCCCATTGAGCATCTTGTATTTAGAGTATAAATACCCCTCAAATGGTCATTTGAGGGGTGTGCTTGAGTGTGTTGTGTGTGTGTTTTCTTTCATGTAATAAAAGTTCTCTTTTCATCTTTAGTTCATACGCATAACATTGAAGTCAAGTCACCAATCTTTCTCATCTTTTCTTTCTTTATCTTATACGCATAACGTGTGTTTGGTTTTACGTGTGTTCATCTTGTGAAGGGTGGTATACGCATAAGGTTGGTGTAAAAGTGAGGTCCTACAATTGGTATCAGAGCTAGGTAAAGACCTAATCAAGTGGACCATCTTTTGAATGACTACCCCTTAGGGGGAGATTGTTAGCCTTAATAGTTTTTATTAGAAGTGATGGTCATTCACATTTAAGAACTTTGTAACGTGTGTTAGATATCGACAGAATAGTTAACGGGCTCGTGGATTGGGCTAAGCTAATTGGTTAGACGTTAAGTTAAGCTAGCCTTATGAAAGATATTATCCAATCCAACCCAATCCAAGCCCATAGAAAGCCCATTAGGGCATCTTGTATTTAGATAAATACCCTCAAATGGTCATTTGAGGGTGTGCTTGAGTGTTGTGTGTGTGTTTTCTTTCATGTAATAAAAGTTCTCTTTTCATCTTTAGTTCATACGCATAACATTGAAGTCAAGTCACCAATCTTTCTCATCTTTTCTTTCTTCATCTTATACGCATAACGTGTGTTTGGTTTTACGTGTGTTCATCTTGTGAATGGTGGTATACGCGTAAGGTTGGTGTAAAAGTGAGGTCCTACAATTGGTATCAATCGCCTAACAATGGTTTAGGAGTGTTTGTGTTTGTTTTTGAAGTTTTGCATCTTGACGCATAAAGCTCACGTTATACATCTTTGCCACGCTTAAAGCTTTGATTTTACACTTAAAAATTCAAGATTCTTGTGGTTTAAGGTTTATTTGGTGTTAAAGTTTTTTTGCAAAAAGTTCGAAGCTTTACGTGTTTTTCCTCATTTTTAAACTCGTGTTTGGTTCGTTGTTCATTTCTACGCATAAGCATAAAAGGCATTTTGGGTGATTAAGGTCAAAACTTTCTTGGTATTTGAGTGTTTTGGACGCTGTTTGTGCATCTGAAATCGTTTGGAAAACTGGAAATTTTTTATGCGTAAGTCAAAACCCTATTTTTACGCATAAGAAAGTCAAAACCCTTTTCACGCATAAAGTTTTACGATAACTTTTGGTGAAGAATCTTCGTGCAACAATGGTTACTCGCTTTCCTCACTTGGATAAGTGTGTGGAACACTCGACTTGTGGATATCTTTTCTGTTGTGAAAGTGTAAAGGATTTTGGTTTTAACCTAGATTTACGCATAAGCTAAATCTTACAGATAATTTCTTACGATAAGCATTTTCACGCCTAAGCTTGTCTTACGCATAAGTAAATCCTACGATAAGGATTTTACGCTTAAGTTTTAGTCTCACGATAACTCTAAAGGTTACGCCAGAAGTTGGGTTTTACGATAAGATTCCTACGCATAAGCAATCCCACGCATAAGCACTCATTTTACGCATAAGTTTCAAGTTTACGAGTAAGATTTTGTGAAAAACTTCAAACGGCTATAACTTTTGAACCAGAAACTCCGTTTCTCGTGATCTACCCATCAAAACGATTGTGAGAACGAGGAGAATAGACCGCCGAATGAACTAAAAAACGCTCCGAAAAGAAGTTATTGAGGTTTTTAAGTTATTAGACCAACATTTCACTACAACAACCGAGCTTAATCTTCATCAATTACTACTCCTTTATCGTTGAATCGATCCTACATCAACTTTATCATATCATACCTTCATCAATGGCAACTCAACAAGACATTCATGCAACGTAGGCCGAAAACCGTCCTCCTATGTTGGAAAAAGGTGGTTATCTTCAATGGAAAAGTCGAATGCTTCGTTACATCAAGACAAAACCTAATAGAAAATTGATGATTAAATCCATTCGAATGGACCCTTCATGCCTCGACAAGTCCAAGACCGAAATGTCGATGCAACACCTCCCGTCCCACCATTTTTTCGTCTTCAAAAGAATCGAATACTCAAGAGGATCGAAACAAGTCAAGCAGATGACATGGCAATTCATATTGTCCAACCGGGTTTACCAAGAGACATCTTTCTTTCTTGTAGAGCAGCCAGAAACCGCTTCGATATGTGGGAACGTGTTAGACGGCTTTGTCATGGAACCGAAATTGGTCAACAAGATACGGAGAACAACACGTTAAGCGCATGGGAGAAGTTTACATCCACTCTGGAGAATCCATTGAATCCTACTATGGAAGGTTCTCGCACTTTAATGAATGAGTCGATCGAAACAAGTTGACACCCGAACTATCGTGAGCAACATCAAGTTCCCGAACAATCTACCGAAGAATGGGGACGATATGTCACTATTGTCAACCAAACAAAAGACTTACATCAAGTGAACTTTGATCAACTCAACGATTTTCAAACAAAACCAAAATGAAGTGAATGAAGTCAGGCAAGAAAGATTAGCAAAGAATCATGATCCATTGGCACTCATTGCAAAGACTCAAACCCGGTGAACACACAACAACAAGCTTCATCATCTTCCACTAACAACAACTTGCAAAGAATACATTCCACAAAAACAAGTCATCATCCTCAAAACAAAACTATCCACCGAACAACAACATTACCAGAACAAGGAATCACCGATCTTGAAATGGAACGAGAAGAAGCTTTGTCACAAGCATTTGCATTCTTGGGTAAAGCATTCAGAGGTCGCTATTCCACACCAACTAACAACAACCAAAGGATTTCATCAAACACTCGCAATAGGCAAATTGCACGTAGGGTGTGAACATGGGTAATCAAGGTCAAATGGTTGGAGTTATTGGGAATCAGCAGGATATGCTACCGATTTCGCATGGGTAATCAAAGGTTCCAATCGTGGTAATCGATGGGTTAGAATGTTGGGAATAGAGCGGTGGGTAATCGAATGGGAATGTTGCGACCCAATCGTTGGGAATTATGGAAATATGAATCGTGGTAATCGGGTTAAGTGCTATAACTGTCAAGGATTGGGTCACATGGCGCGAATTGTCCTACTAAGTCGAAAAAGAAGGATCTTGCGTATCTTGTAAAGCTATCATGTTGATACAAAAGGAATAACTGGACTTCAATTGAGTCTTGAGGAACATGACTTCATGGCTATTATGGATGATTTGGAAGACCTCGAGGAACTCAATGCAAACCGCATCTTCATGGCAAATCTTGAGAGACTAAGTACGACATCGATTCTCGACGCACTCCGCCTATGACGCCAATGCAAGATTCGAGGTACCAATCATTGATCCATGCTATAACAATGTCATATTTGATGTGTTTACTCATGACGAACAACATTTCGTGACATCGGCACCTACTTATGATACATACCGGACAATCCGAGTTGTAGTAATACTAACTCAAACTCGGATGTGGATCCTAGTGGAGACCGTGGCACAAAATACCGAGACCGATAAGGAAACACGTGCTTATTTTGAATCATTAATCAATAACGTGGCATTAAAATCGAGAAAGTTAGAACGATCAATCGCGAAGTGAAGGCCGCGAATGCTAAATTGATCACGAGCTTGAGAGTTACAAGGAGAACTCAAAAGCCGTTGAATTTCATAAAACAAAGAATCGAATTAGAAATTGGTTATCGAAATTTGGTTTCTAAAGAACAACTTTGCAAATCAAGTATAACACCCTTGATGTGAATTTGAACTTAAAATTAAATCTTTAAACAAGGAAATTTCGATTTAAATAACCAACTTTCTAAACAAAAGAAATGTTTTCTAATCTTGAAAAGAGAAGAAGCGATTGATTCTCGATTTTTCAAAACGAAGATTCTCTTCTTGATGAAATTCTTGATAAAAATGAAAAGATCAAAACTTTGGAAAATTTGCTTAAAACGGGTTATTCTGCTCAAACAATCAAGATGCTTTCTAATCAAGTAAATCCGCGTTTTCATACTAATCATAGAATGGCACTTGGAAACGACCCTTCTTTGTTCCTCAAGAAAGCTCATAAATCTCAGAATGTGTTAAACAACGGAAATGCTTTACATGAACCCATTATTGTTCGTGTTTCTCTTGAAACGTTAGAACTATCTGAGGAGAGTAGATCAAAAATGAAACAAAAGAATTAGGAAATCAAACCAATTGATTATAACAAATGGAACAAAATTAACGGAATTACTTTTGTTAATCAAAAAGAAAAGTCAAAGTTTTCCATCACACCAAGTGTTTCAAACAAAGAGTCAACACTGTTTCAAAATCTGTTTCAAAACCGGTTGTTGTCTCAAATTCTCTTCGAACATTGAACAAATGTCTTCAAATAATCCTTTTAACACAAGTGATGCGAAGTATTTTAGAAAATGTGAAAACTAGAATTGTGGATCTTCAAGACATCGTTAAAACTAAAACCAACATTACAAAAACATCCGTTTAATAGTTTTGATAATGAAAATAAAAGTATTTTGAAACTCAATTGCCCTCGGTGAATGCCATCAGTAAGGGTAATTCATTTTGAACAAGCATTTTGAAAGAATCACCGACTTTGTCAAGGACCATAAACACGGTAAAGCAAGCTAATGACCGTGATGAACAAATCAAAGTTTTGGAAAATTTAAATGACTCTCTTCAAGATGTTACGACTCATCGATATTATGTCCATTATTTTACAAACATGTTCGTTGAAGATCATGAAAGACTCAGATCTGAGACCTCCAAAATTGTTTCAAAATATGAAAAGCACTGAGAAACTTGAAAAGAAAATGTCTCATATTTTAAACAACTTGATCGAAAACCGAGGAATGCAAGTATGACAACTGTCGTATGAGCGTGCCTACAATGACATGAAAGCTAAAATGATCTTTTGAGGGCTCACTGGAATGTCAAAAGGAAAGGCAATGGATACTAAGATTTCAAAACCATTGGTGAGGAGAAAGCAAATGTTCCCAAACCGGTTTTAAAACCAAAATGTCTGCTTTCTATGCCTCCTCCAAAAGTCAATGAGAAAATGATTTATCAAAACCGGTCACTCCACCGCCCGCCTAAACAAAATGTTGATAAAGGAAAAGCGGTTATCGAGAAACCAAAATTTTAGCTCCTGACCTTTTTAAGATGAGTACCACTAATTCGTCTGCCTCCACATCTAAAACATATGGAACAAACGACATTTCATCTGAATGTAATGAACCTATGAAATCTGCTAAGTTTAATGAATCTGTTGAATCTGTCTGTTTAACTTGCAAGAAATCATTACCTAATGTTCATGATGATTGTGTTTATAAGAATGAGATTGTTAAGCCTGTTAAGAAGAATGTTCCCAAAAGAACTTATGCTAAATGAATAGGAAGACTAGTTGCGAGACTTAGGCTTTACACTACCGAAAGGGAGCATAATGTTTACTTTAGGGATGACATTTGAAACCCATGTAGAACTTTCACACTTGATAAGGTTTTAAAGGTACCTTTTGAGGGTCGTTTAAGCCCTTATTTGATCACTTTGTATCCGTTATTGCTTAATATCGTTCCTTTTCACTTTTAGGTCTCTTGAAGGCGAGAATCTTGGAATGGCACTTATTTGGACGAAAAGCGCGATTATACTGAGAAAATGGCCAAAGTCGAATCGAGACACTCAAAGTGCGAAAACATAAGGTGGCGGTGTCACACCCCAAAATATCACAATGAACGATAGTGTCATTGGGGTATGACGTCATAGCACAAAGTATGGATACAGAAAACGACCTCTATAATGAGACGTTTTGAAAAGTTCACCATTCGATTACATAAGTTAAAGTTTACAAAGCAAGAAATCCCAAAGTTTGATAATACATAAAGAGTTTACAAAACATGTCGAATGGTAATTGTTAAAAACACAAGACTCCAATGTATGCCATGTGACCCAAAAGCTCCATGAAATGCTATCACCTCATGACCTGAGATAAACATGCTAAAAAGTGTCAACACAAAGGTTGGTGAGTTCATAAGTTTGTAATAAAATGATCTGAAATACTTTGAGAATGTTCACACAAAAAAGGCATTGTAAATCCACCCGGCCCAAGTTCCGCCCATACAAAACTTGCAACCTGTGTGTTCACAACCCATTGCCTAAAATAAAATGACAATCATGAATATGCGCATTAAGGTAGTTAAAAGTATAAATATCACCACAAGGGTCTTCCAACAACTCGTGTTGGGATGTTCCTCCAACGACTCACGTTAATGTATCCATATAAATGGCCTTCCAACATATAAATATTGGGATGTTCCTCCAACGACTCACGTTAATGTATCCAAATAAATGGCCTTCCAACATATAAATATTGGGATGTTTGTTTAAGTCTAGTCACTACACGCACCAAGTCTAAAGTATAAGTGAAGTTGTTTGGCAAGAGAGTTTAAATGTTTTGATAAATAAGCATGTATCTCGCCCCAAATAGTTTATAGGAATTTAAACGAGTAAAAGCGGGGTATGAACTCACCTGGTATGATTGATATGCTAACAAAATGAAGTGCACTAAAATGAGGCTCGGAAACTATCCGCGACCTAAAATGAATGTTATGACTTGAGTTATGATATGTTGTCGTGAATGTGTGATACAATGTTGTGCATGCAACTCCATATGATATTCATACCACTTGTACGTTTTGGAAATAATGTTTATCGTCAAAATATATGTTTATGACATCTCGTCGTATTATAAAATACTTTACAAGTATTTACGTTGAAATGATATCCCCCGATAGTCATTTAATGATTTGTTGTGAAATTATAACTTTTCGTCGTAAAATAATGTCGTTGAAATTTTCATGAAAGTGACTAAAATGGCCTTGAAAAGTTAGTCGCAAAATGGTGCACGTCGAGTGTTAGGAAATGAACTCAACGGTTTTGGGAAGCTTGTATCATTATCTCAAAGTTTTAGTGTTTAAGTTTACATCCTAGAGGTCTCGATCACCAAGAAAAATATAGGTTAAGTATTGCACTTTAGGCCAAAAATATAGTTTAAAGGATGGTTTTCGGCAAAGTTTGAGTGACTATATGTTATTCGTTACAACTCCGCTCAACAAACGGTTGGACATTTTGGAAAATATGCTAGGCGAACTTACTTTTACTAGAAGACATCACGTTATAAAAAGTTCTACATCATTGTTAAAAACGTCCGCCAACATAGTCCTTTAGTTGCCGTAGTATGTTTGTAATAAAGAATATATTAATTTTGCTAATAGAATAAAGTTACGGCAACTTGGTTTATCTAGTGTAATTTAATCGTTACAAGTCCGTTTTCTACGTTTTCTACATCCTTAGATTCGTGTCAAAGTATACTAATATATTTTTGATAAGTCGACACAATTTATAAAGCTTAAGACTCATTTTTGACTCGTAAGGAGTGACATTTTCAATCTTGAAATTTCGAAATTAATAGTTTTCCTCGTCAAACTTGAAAAATTCATAACTTCTTCGTTATAGCTCCGTTTTAATCCGTTCAAGCGCCACGTTTCGTTTTAAAGTGTATTTTCTAAATATCTAGCCCAAAATATTTATCTACTGTCGGATTTTCCCAGAATTAAAAATACGGACAGACCCTATTCAAAACGTGTCGAAATGAGTTTTTCTTGCGCCAAACCTATTCTAACCCATTCAAAACAACTCCGGAGCTATTCTAATCCTACCATACACCTTCTTAGGGTGTCATGGTTTCCTAGACATCACCAAAACTAATATATAACAAGGAATAATTATAGGATGACTTATATATATATAACTCTTGAAAATCATTGAAAAAGTGGTACAACATCATATGACTTGCATGTTTTTGGCTCAAATATGATAAAATGAATATGAAATGAATATGTAAGATGAAAAATAAACATGAGATGCTTACAAGAATACTTGATGAGGTTTAAGGACAAAAGGGTTTATCCTAATCACCCTAGGTTTTTATTTCAAAACCTAAACAAGAGTGTATACTAGATTGTAAAAACTTGATTTGGAAAAACTTTGATGATTTCTTCTTCACCCTTATGGTTGCCGGTTCTTGGAGAGGAAAAGAGAAGAGAAAGATCTTGATTGAACTTTGAATTATTGTTGTGAATGAAGTGTGTAAGTGTATGTTGAGTATAGATCTATATATGTAGAAAATTTTTACCAACCAATTAATGAACCTCCCCCCTTGGTCGGCCAAGGGGGTATGCACTTGTAAAATACATTTTTTTTTATTGTATATATAATTGTGTAAGTAAAAGGTGTAAGTTAAATAAGTATAAGTAAAGGTAACTTGTCTACATTTGAGTATTTAGGGTAGTATTGTTTAAAAATAAACTTTAATGGATCAAAGTAAAGTATATTGAGATCATATAAATTGTAAAAATACATTTCTTGTAAAATTTGAGTGATATAGTAATTATCGTGTAGTTTTTAAGAAAAGCGTCGTAATAATATAAATTTAACGATTTATATACAAAATAGATTTAAAACACTAGGTAAACTCAAAATATTATTTTTATAAACTAAATGTAAGTATAAAAATATGTCGGGATAGTTTTTGGAAGTATCGGATTAAATGTTCAAAATAATAACTTACGCGATAACGTTTATTTAATATGAAATTTACGCGTTTGATGTGAAATGCAAAACCCATGCATGACTAGTATGATGAATGTAGAGTGTGAGAAATGACCAAAAATTGAGAATTGTGACAGACGGCGTCAGGTGTTAAGTGTGACGCCGTCGTAGGATCTTTGTGACAGGACAAAAGCCAAAACTCCCATTTTCAAGTGACGACGTCAAGTTATAAAAGAGTAGGCCGTCGCAACTCGCACGGCCTAGATGTAATCCGAGGCGGCCGAAGTCGAAGAGGACGGCGTCACAAGCATAAGGTGACGCCGTCGCAAGTCTAACGTGGCCAAGACGAAACCCCTAATGGCGACACACGCGCCACAAAACATAAAGTGGCGTCGCATGTGTAATATTATATATAGAATCCGAATTTTTCAAGATTAGTGTGTAGTCTTTTGGAGTAAAAACCTAAACCGAACCAAGGTGTCTTATACAAGATTTTAGGGTTCCAAACCCTATCTTACACCAAGATAAGTGTTTTACTTCATTAATACAATTATGTCTTTGATTATTTGTGTGTATGCTTGCATGTTTTCCATGTCCAGCTAATTTACTTGTGTGTTTGCTTAGGAATATGAAACTTAATTATTGAATATTGATTGGTTGTTTCTTATCTTAGTTGGTTAATGATCTAGTAATGCGATAGGTCATTCGTTGTGTACTTAATGCTTGATTAAATCTTTGTGAACCTTAGAATATGACTCCTTGAGTAGTTGTAAGCTAAACCATCCAAAGAGTGCCTTAGAGTAAGAGTTTATTATCCCTAGTGGGTTTTGTAGGCGAGACCCTTTGGTAAGTTCAAAGAGTTAGGAGAAAAGCATACCCTACAACCTTAGACACACAACGCAACTAGGAATAAGGACGTGACAATTAAACCACCAATAGGAGATAATTAAGGAGTAGTAAAACCTAAGTAAACACATCTTTAAACTATCATACGAGCACACATTAATTAGACATAGACTACATACACCTTAGATTAGATAATTAGATAAGTAGAGTAATCGGTAGCAATACGAACCCCCCCCCCAAATTTAAACCCCAAGATTCGTACCTTTCCTTTCCTTAAAAATATAAAAGATAAAAATAATCTTCCTCAACCACAACCTTAGCGTAGTAACTTCTCACTAGCATTCCTATTCCCTAGAGAACGATATCAATACCCGTTGCTTACCCTAATACTACACTAAAACGATTAGGTTCATCGCCTAGGGTGTTGAAAAACTTGCTCGACTAAAAGGAAGTTCCTTTGACCCCGAACGACGCGTGTGGCGTTATCAAGTTTTAGGCGCGCTTGCGGGAATAGAATAGCTAGTTAGTAGTCCACCTCGTTTAGGTTTCTTTACTTGATTCCTATCAAGTAAACTTTTTTCTTTTATTAGCTTCCTTGTAGTCTATCCCCCTTCTTCGTGTTTGTGTTCGTAAAACCCTTTTCATTTGTCGCTATGGCAAGTGGAGTTGCATTTGAATCATTAACAAATGAGGATCAATTGAGTTTAGCAGCTTGGTGTTCTAATGAATCTGTGAGTGATCTTAGAGATATCCAAAAGGAGACGGGTGTAAGGTTGGATGGATTTGATAAATTTTGTGCTTGTGTGGCTTCTATTCAACGATCATTGTTAGAGTCAACTCCTTTTAGTGAAACCCTCTGGAAAAATTTTAAGAAAAGCGTCCTAAGTATAAACCATCAGTTGTTACAACTTGAGGAAATGGATAAGGAGGATTTATCCAACCTTAGGCATCATGATCAAAAAGACCTAGTTTTTAAGAACATGGAACCTAAACCCGAACAAGATTGTGAGATGGTTATAGTTGAAATACCTAGTTGCATGTGTGGGATAGATTTCAAACATTTAGGAGATCTAGATATAATGGAGAAAAAGGTGGAAACTCCTTTGACCCCGAACGAAAAGGAAGTTCTTTCGACCCCGAACGACGCGTGTAGCGTTATCAACACTCCAGAATGGTAGAATGAGTGATGAACCTGTCTTACCAATAGATAACTTCTATGAGTGTGATCGATTTTACCTCTAACCCAAAGGAACCAAAATCAAAACGGTTTCCAAAATCTTCTTCTTCCGTGATTGGTAGGTTATCGAAATATGTCTTTGGATCGTCGACTCGGGTTGCTCCAAGCACATGACCGAATCAAGGCTGCCGATCAATTTAAATCGAAATTCATGGGAGCCAGACGTTTGAAATGATCATGTAGCAGCTATCATGGGTTATGGAGATCTACCTTTTGGAAATTATTTGATCACTCGGGTTTACTATGTCGAAGGGTTGGGACACAATTTGTTTTCAGTCGGACAGTTCCGTGATGCAGATTTAGAGGTTGCTTTTAGGAGAAATGCTTGCTTTGTTAGAAACTTGGACACTGATCTCTTAACTGGGAATTGTGATACAAAATTGTATGCTATCGACATTAACCAAATGGCCTCTTCATCACCAATATGTCTTATGACACGAGCATCCGGAACAAAGTCACGGTTGTGGCACGACGGCTATCCCATCTCAATTTCGACACCATCAACAAAGCGGCCAAAGACAACATCACAACGGACTTCCAAAGTTCAAATACACCAAGGATCACTTATGTCCATCATGCGAACAAGGAAAAGCAAAAGAGCATCATATAAGCCCAAACCCGCACCTAGTTCGGAAGCAAGGTTGCATATGTTGCACATGGACTTATGTGGCCCAATGAGAGTTGAAAGCATTAACGGAAAAAGTATATTCTTGTTATCGCCGATGATTATTCAAGATATACATGGGTTAGGTTTTGAGATCAAAAGACGAAGCACCGTGCATCATCATCACCTTCTTGAAACGCATTCAAGTACTTCTTTAAGCTCCTATAAGGGTTGTAAGAATGCATAACCAACCGAATTCACAAATCGTGAGTTAAGAGCTTACTTTGAAGATGTTGGAATCACACATCGACATCGCTTGTTAGAACTCCACACAGAATGGGGTAGTTGAAAGAAGAAATCGTACTCTTGTGGAAGCTCGCTCGCACAATGCTAATTTATTCCGGTGCACCGTTATTTCTATGGGTCGATCTTTGTTGCACGCTTGTTTCACTCGTAACCGATCCCTAATCCATCCAAGATTCAATAAAACCCCATATGAAATAGTGAACAACGAAAACTTGATATCTCTTACTTTCACGTGTTTGGCGCTTTGTGCTATCCAACAAACGATGAGAAGATCTAGGAAACCGAAAGCTAAAGGTGATATTGAAATCTTCATTGGATATTCAGACAACTCGAGGGCATTCTGTGGTGTATAACAGAGAACTAGGAGGATCATGGAGACGATGAGCGTGAACTTTGATGAAATTTCACAAATGGCTTCGAGAGACTCGCTCTAGAACCCACACCAAACCGGCAGACTTGGACACATCAGTTCATGACTCGTACATCAAAGAGCTCCATCAACTTTGTCGACACACCTCATGAAAAGAATGGGAGAAATTCTTTGAGTTAATGTTCGATGAATACTATGGTGGAACTTCGACAAATGCATCAAACCATCATTCACTGCACCGCTCAAAATCATCTACCACCGCTACCAACAAAAGATGCATCTACAACGGTCGAAACCAATGCACCAACTCCATCAACATCATCTACATCTACTCCAAAGAACTCCAATTCTTCAAACAGGTTTTAAAGCTAGTTGATGAGCAAAACCAAAACATATCATTTCAAGAAGAACCTACACAAAACCGAGAATGATGCAACGTTAGATGAAGACTTATTTGAAAACCCGTTTGCTACGGAATTAGATGAATCATCTTCAAACTTACGAGAACCATCTAACTCGCACTCGTATAATCTACGATATCCTTCTACTCAAGTGGACTAAAGACCATCCAATTGAACAAGTTATTGGTGAACCGTCAAGGCCGATTCGCACGACACGCATCAACTTGCCATCGATTGCGACTTATGCATTTACCTTGCTCAATTAGCAATATAGAGCCAAAGAACATTCGCGAGGCAATGGCGTAACCCGCATGGATAGAAGCAATGCGGGAGGAACTTCTCCAATACCGTCTACATGACTCTTGGGATATGGTTCCGGGACCAATTGACGTTCGTGCCATTGATCTCAAGTGGTTATGGAAGAACAAAAGGATGAAGAGATGATCGTAATTCGCAACAAAGCTCGTCTTGTGGCCAAAGGATACATACTGAGGAAGAAGGATAGACTTTGAAGAGTCATTCGCGCGGTAGTTAGACTAGAAGCGATCAGATATTCTTGGCCTATCGACTCACAAAAACATCACAGTTTATCGGATGGACATTAAGACCGCGTTCTTGAATGGAAATCGAAAGAAGAAGTGTACGTGAGTCACCGAGAAGGCTTAATAGACATGGAACATCCGGACTACGTCTACAAACTCAAAAGGCAATATATGGTTTAAAGCAAGCTCAGAGAGCGTGGTATGACGAATCGTCCTCTTTCCTTATCCTTAACAATTTCACCAAAGGAACGGTTGATCCTACCTTGTTTACACGAAAATGCAAAACGACATTTTGATTGTTCGATTACGTGGGCGACATCATCTTTGGGTCCACTAATCCGAATCTTTCAAAACATTTTGAAAATCTCATGAAAAGCAAATTTGAAATGTCCATGATGGGGAACTAAAATTCTTTCTTGGTTTACAAATACATCAGTCCCTCGTGGAATTTTTATAAATCAAGCTAAATATACAAGCGAAATTTGAAAATCATGGTATGGATAATTGTGACTCGGTTGAACACCAATGGTAACTTCACCAAAATTGGAGCCGATTTGTTTGGGAAACCTATCGATCCGAAGAAATATCGAGCATGATTGGTTCTCTCATGTACCTTCGCTAGTCGACCCGAT
Source organism: Chrysanthemum lavandulifolium (assembly GCA_022545495.1). NCBI lineage: Eukaryota > Viridiplantae > Streptophyta > Magnoliopsida > Asterales > Asteraceae > Chrysanthemum > Chrysanthemum lavandulifolium. Next base: position 87,821,109 of record CM040238.1, on the reverse strand, counting down.
ATTCATTTTTTGTTTGCTTATTAGCACGGTTTCGTGCAAAGCCTACCGAATCGCACCTCAAAGAGGTTAAAAGGATCTTCGGCACCAAGACATCCACTCACAAGGGTCTTTGGTATCCGAAGGAACCGGATTTGATCTAATTGCCTTTTCGGATGCGGACCACGCAGTGATCAAGTTACAACAAAAAGTACATCGGGAGGAGCACAATTTTTGGGAGAAAAGTTAGTAATCTGGTCTTCAAAGAAACAAGATTGCATTTGCACTTTCAACCACCAAGGCGAGTATGTGTCTCTATCTGCGTGTTGTGCTCAAGTTCTTTGGATGAGAACACAACTCACAGATTATGGCTTTACTTTCGATAAAATACCTATGTATTGTGACTCGAAAAGTGCCATAGCCATATCATGCAATCTGCTCATCACTCAAAGACTAAGCATATCGAGTCCGCTATCACTTCATAAAAGAACATGTGGAAGAAGGTACTGTTGAATTATTTTTCGTGAAGACAGATTACCAACTCGCCGATATATTTACTAAAGCCCTTCCAAAAGAAAGGTTTGACGATTTAGTTCGACGAATTGAATGCGAAGCCTAACCCCGAGGAGTTAGAACGTCTTCTCGAATCTTCTTGAAAATGATTCTCCAAAGCTTCATTGTAAATATTTTTGAAAACAAAATACAAAATTTGAAAAACCAACAAAAGCAAAATATAAAAATATAAAACTTTCAAAAAATACAAAAACAATAGAAAATCAAAATACAAAAATATTCTTCTCACGACATGTCTCTTGTATAATCGATATTCATGACGTATCTAGAAATGTCATTCAATAATGATACGGGCATGTCTGATGCTTGAGCGAGAGTTCTTTATATGTTTTCCAAAACATGTCGTTTAAAATTTCTTCAAAATGGCTTTCGATACTTGAGACGAAACCGAACTAAAATGATGACTTTTGATTATTTCAAATCAAAACTCGTGTTTTTTAAAGAAAAATCAAGTGTACGCTTGATGCACTACATTTAAAAGCGGTGAGAAATCATCATCATCTTGAGCACCTTTTTCAAGTTTGTTCAAAAGATTCTCAAAATCTTTCAAAATATTTTGTGCTCAAGATAACTCCTCTAAAACCCTTTAATTGATTATTTTTATTAAAGGGGAGTATAAAACAAAAATGTTCTAAATTCATGCTTAAACCAAATCCGTTTATCTCCCAAAAGATTCTAAAATGTTGTTTAATCGTTGATATCAAAAATATCACACATATGCTATTTTTGAGGGAGGAGACGTGATTAAAATGTGATCAAAAGTTTAATGATCGTTGTTTGAATCTCAAAAGAGCTCGACTCGATTGAAACCAATGAATTGACGAGGAATAATGTACCATCTCGAGAAACTTTCTATGGACTTGACCAGACGGGTATTAATTTCAAGCTAGTTCTCTAGTGATGTAAGCGTGTCTCGAATCGGTCTTGTTCATTTAAAGTCGATCAATTCAAAAAGTGCGAACTCTACCCTCTATGTGCATTTACATCAAAACTTATAAGCACATGGGAGTGTTTCGAAAATTTAAAACTCTCGAAGTGTTCCAAACATGTTTTCTATCAAAACACTTTGAGAGATTTTCAAGAAAAGTGGTTTTATGGCAACAATAGGACGGTCATGGAGTTATAAGGTGACTAAGGATAGAAATCCGTCCTATGATCCGCCAGAGCGGAGGGATCTACCCAAGGACATCACAAATAGTTAGTATTAGAAGTCCTTAGGAATGATCGAAAAAGGAGTAATGTGAGAAAGGAGAAAGAAGGGTTGAAGAATTAAAAGAAAAGTAAAAGAAAGGGTGAAAAGAAATAGCCCTCCATATTCAACCTTAGGGGTAAAACGGGTTCAATTCATCACTACTTGGTTGTCACTAGATGACACCGGTATTGAAGACAAAGACGTCATGGACCCAAAGGACGACGCGCACTAAACCTTCTAGCCACTCAATTCCTCTTAAAAGTTTGTTTCATTCTTCTTTGGAACCCTACATAATCTATCGACTTTCTCTTAGAGATTGTTGGTATTGAAGAAGGAGACCCTCTCCTAGTCTTCGCTCGGAAAACCAAAATGCACGATTGAGTCTAGAGCCACGAGATTCATCAAAAGATCTCATAGGAACACTTGAAATGACATCGCTTGTTGTTCATCATTAAGGGCACAAGTGATATATTCTAGAGTCCCACGCAAATCTTAGCAATCGCCGAACATTTATGAGAAGTTTCACATCCGTGATCTTGGTGATTGAATGGAAACTCTGGCGTGGTCAACATCAAGCGACCACGGCAGTCACCGGTAACTCCCGTGGATTACGCTTAGTGTGTCTCAAACGGTCTACGATCGGTGGGGTGATGCTTGGTGTACCTCGGCGACTCATCCGAATCAGAGGTGTACCTCGGTACATCGCGTTATCTCACTTGTGGGACTCAAGTTCGTGAACGGCCTTTGTAAGAATTAGAGATGTGTTTTCACACTATGTGTTAACACCCTCGAAATTCAAACTTGTAAGTGCCGGAATCTGCTTATTACTAACCTGTTTTTATGTTTTCTTTTTATGGAAGCTCCGGAGCGGATTGATCGTGCAGATTTTCCACATGCTCATACCAACAACATATGAAAGTTCTCATCAAAATCTAAGGCAACACAAAGTCAAAGATGATTCTTCGTCAATGTCAAAGAATCTTCAAAGTATAAAAACTCGAGAACTACATCATTGGTAACCAAAAGACAAATAGAAGTGTGAGCATGGTGGAGAAAGGCGTGGAGACACCTAACCAACGAAGTTGACAACGCGGAACAACCACATTAATCGATCACAAAGCATGAAGGAACAAAGAATCAAGACTATTCTATATCTACACGCAAAGTTCAAGCTCAAGGAAAGTAAAGACCTAATCAAGTGGAGCATCTTTTGAATGACCACCCCTTAGGGGGAGATTGTTAGCCTTAATAGTTTTTATTAGAAGTGATGGTCATTCACATTTAAGAACTTTGTAACGTGTGTTAGATATCGTATTAGAATAGTTAACGGGCTTGTGGATTGGGCTAAGCTAATTGGTTAGACGTTAAGTTAAGCTAGCCTTATGAAAGATATTATCCAATCCAACCCAATCCAAGCCCATTAGGGTATCTAGTATTTAGAGTATAAATACCCCTCCAATGGTCATTTGAGGGGTGTGCTTGAGTGTGTTGTGTGTGTGTTTTCTTTCATGTAATAAAAGTTCTCTTTTCATCTTTAGTTCATACGCATAACATTGAAGTCAAGTCACCAATCTTTCTCATCTTTTCTTTCTTCATCTTATACGCATAACGTGTGTTTGGTTTTACGTGTGTTCATCTTGTGAAGGGTGGTATACGCGTAAGGTTGGTGTAAAAGTGAGGTCCTACATACCTACACGACAAACACACATCACTAACTGATGAAAAAGAGTAACTAATGAAAAACACAACATCAATCTACATGTTGTTCATCAATAAAAAAATGTTGTTCATCAATAATAATCATCAATAAAAGGAGTTGTTCATCCATAAAAAGTAATTTTCAATAGTTAGTGTTGTTAATCAATTTTAATCCATGTTCATCATTGTTCATCATAATCCATTTTGTTCATAAACCATGTTTTTCATTATCAAATATGACTAAAACGTCATCTTTAACGTATGATATCTCACTCATATGACGTCGGATTTGAGTGACTAAAAAGTATGAGTAATGATTGACTTAAAATCTATAACTTTATGTTTTACAACTTTTCTAATTTGAATTTAATTTTGGTCAAATTATTGGTTCAACATGCAATATAACGTAATGCGTACATATTTGTGCAAAATTAGCAAATTAAAAATTACTTTTGAATATTAAATTAATAAAATGATTAAATATGTTTATGGCACAAAATTAGGACATTTAACTCAATTTTAACACTAAAAATCTAAACTAGACATTTTATTTAACACCTTGTGTGTAACAAATAGGACATTTAACTCAATGCCAAAAAAAAAATCAAGAAAATCAATATCCATTTAATATGTAAAAAAAGTTTTGAAATATTTA